>CAWUFW010004257.1:0-487500 GCA_963921515.1 Calotriton arnoldi | reverse complement strand
GCTAAGTGGTAGCCGCAGCCTAAAATCACTTCTTGTCCTTAAAAAAAAAAAAATCATTACCATATCCAATATATCTCCCCTTTATGACCTTATAAGTATTTACTTCTGCAGCACAATATCCTTTCGTCAACAACATCAAATGTTGCACAGCTAAACACTTATAAGGTCCCAAAGGCGAGACCTATTGGCTATGCCAATGCTTGTTATTGTAAGTTGCTGCCTGCTAAATGTAAAACCCTGGCTCCTGATTGTATTGTATTGTAATTGGATTCAAATAGCGTTCACTACACCTGACGAGGCATAGAAGCACTTTATGATGGCTACCACGCTACTTCGGAACACAAGGGAGTATATGTACAAGGAAATGTCGGAGTGCGGAGCTGTGCCAAATTTAGTAGCGATGCACTCTGACTTTTCCAAAATGCAGGGATGTGCCGTATTTACAACAATACGGCGCACCCCTATGTTTTCCCTAGTGCTGGCGCTCAAATCAGCTGCCTAGCTCCAACGTAGGCACCCTTGCACCATAGTGCAAGGGTGCATACATTGCAGGGATTGATTGTTTATGTGCAGGATATATGGTGATTTGTTACTTCTATGTGTGCTGCAGAATGCAACACTAATAGAAGTAGAAAATTATCATTATTTAATGATTATTTAGGTGAAGGAAGGGACACCTTCCTGCACATAAACAACCATTCATGGCGTTTTGCTCTTTCTATCTGTGCTGAAGATGGCACCACACATGGAAAAAGCAAAAATGAGGAGAAATAAAAGTATTTCTCCTCATATCGCCTTTCTAACAACTGCTCTTGCATGTTGTGAGTTTTTGGTGCTGCCTCGGATTCACACATTCTTTTAAATCTGGGGCAGCATCAAAAAGCAATTTTTGTTGCAGTGGAACGCCCACAGCAACACCCATTGCACGTCCCTTTCACCCAGATACCAGCTTGAAAGGGTACCATATTGACAATGCATCGTTAAGCAACAAAAAGTGGCTTAGCACCACTTTGTAAATATGGAGCAGGGCATTGTGGAACGTCATTAAAAGTCACGTTTCTGTGGCTGAAAGCCCTTGTAAACATGCCCCAAGGTTTGTGGTTAATCAAGTGGTTATTGTATGTTACAGCTTGGTTATTGGGATTATTCTTGTAAGGGTATCATCCCTGGAATTTACACGATTTTCTTTGTGGTTGAGTAAACGAGTATGAGCTAGGAATTATCTTTAGTGTGAGTTCATGTGAATATGAGGTGGGATGGATGGCGGACATTAGTCATTCCTACGTTGCAGCGAAATAGTTCCATAGGAGAAGTCGTGATTTATGAGGTTATGTCAGGGGCGGCTCCTCTGCAATGGTGGAGGAGCGTCGCCCCACTGTCTAGCATGTCTACCATGTTCTAGCATTGTTTTAGTTTTCATTTGGCGACTCTGAGACAGCTTTTGTAGGGAGAAATTAAATCCTGTGCACACTCTAATTTTCTTTACAGGTTATGGCCAAATTCTGCCTCCATCATGAAAATAGTTCAATATTTCAAATCACAGATTCCTGTAATCACAAGACTTTGATATCTTATTTATATTTTTTAGCCCTGAAGAAGTCGTTTGGGTAATCGCCCACGACGAAACACGTGTTGGCTGGGCATTCTTAATGAAAAATAAAGAACGAAAGAACACCCTAAAAAAAGGCTGGGCATTCTTAATGAAAAATAAAGAACGAAAGAACACCCTACAAAGTCTTGTGATTACAGGAATCTGTGATTTGAAATATTGAACTATTTTCATGATGGAGGCAGAATTTGGCCATAACCTGTAAAGAAAATTAGCATGTGCACAGGATTGAATTTCTAGTTATAGTGGACCTTCTTGGGTCCCCAATTGAGGGTTTGGGGTGTTAGTCTCCCTCACCTCTGCACCGCAATAATAAGTTCTGTTTGTACTAGCGTATATTTGGTAGGCGCTAATTCCTTACTTAGAAAACACCCGAAGATCATTGTACACTAGCTTTTGTAGGGAGGGGCGGGGCACGGGAGGAGGAGTGCTATGTGCACTCTCTTAGTGCGCATATGTGTTTGGCCAGCCTTCGCAGGCCGTCAAAAACACACATGTTCACTTAGGTTTTTCCAGCCAGTATGCATTGAACAGCCGTGCTGGAGAAACCCCCACAGACTCCCTGGCCTAAGTGGAGAGTCTTTTCAGCCCGCTCAGGCCAATGCCTGTGCTGCTCTCCTAGGAGAGCAGCGTGGGGATTGAATGGGAGTCTGTCCCAGAGGCTGCTGGAAAGAGAAGAGGAAGAACAACGTGACACGGGAGGCGGCCTTCGGCTTCAGGTATGTTTTTTTTTTAATATATATTCTAACACCCCCAGAGTTCCCTCCACTGTTGTTTGTGGCGGCCGCTACCGGGTGAGCGGTGGGCAATTTGTAGAAATACAATAATAGAGAGTAAGGTAGGCAGGCATGTTACTTAGAGTAGTCTACACTAAGAGAGAGAGTAAGGAATGCAGGGTGGTGCATAAGGAGAGATACTTTTTTTTGGGGGGGGTTATATCGCACAAACTCGACCTGAAGGTATCAGAGTGCTCTACATGAGCACCAATTGCGTTACAGACAGACACATTCATTTTGTTAGGCACGAGGAGATTTAGTGATTTTCCCAGAATCACAGGACGATGAGTGTCTCTGCCGAGACTTGAACCCGGTTACCCAGCTACCAGGTCGACCGCTCTAGTGGTTAGGCCACATCCTCTCCCATTTTATAGAAAGGAAGGACAGAGAAAATTATTTGGAATAAAGATGAGTTTTATGAAAGGTTTTAGGAATACAGTGGAAAGAGACTTTTTCTGATACTATGCATACAGATGGAGTAAATTTTAGAAAGTTATTTGTATACACATTTGGATATTGTACTGTAGCAGGTGTATAGTGCTTATTTTTTCCATGTGGGGGATCTACATTCATATCCACATGAATAGTACACTATACATAGTTATGTACAAATATGGAGACAAATACCTGCCCAGCAACGCAAACTTAAATGTAAACTTGCACAAAGCACTTTGACATGTAAAGGAAGGAATGGAAACCATATTGTGAAAAATAAATATGACATGCTTTTGCTGGATGTCATTATCAAAAGGAATGCACATAATGTAGACCGCATGCATTGAAACAGCACCACCTATACATATTGTAAAATATGTTCACATACACATCACACATAAATGAGGATTTATCCATATAAATCCAGCCAAAAGGAGCAATATCACCGAAGGTACAGAAATGGAAATGTTCTTCTTGATAAAATGCATAGTGTAAAAAGTGTACAGACAATAATAATGCAGTTTGTCATAGGGAAATTACAAATACATGTTGTCCAGACCTATGGCCTGCTTCAAACAAACTTCAGAAGTTGCTTCCAGCCTGAGAACACTGCTGCATGTTAATGGGTGAGGCAAGTTTTTGAAATTTACATCCATTTGCAATTGGAATGGATGGGCAATTTCGGCCACTGACATGCTTCATAAATTGTGCCTTTCTAATTTAATTACACACACACTGCTAAGCTACTTTACCAGCCAGTGTTACTTCTGTAGTAGAAATGGTAGAAGTCAGGTAAGGATGTTGTCTACGTTTCAGGAAAAAGCCCTTAATTTGAAAGCTGCATGCACTGTAAAAGAGAAAACACTATCACAGGGCGAGAAGGGTCTGGAGAGGGGTCTCCAAGGCAGGCAGTGTGCTGCAGGGGAACTCTCTAGATGAGGCGTGTGGCTGTACGAGTACTTGAAAGGAGAGGAGAGCCACAAAGTGGGCGAGGACAGCTTTTACTGAAAAGATAAAGAAAGTGAGAACGCAGAAAGAAATAAAGGTAGATAGAAAGAATACAAAATGTGAAGGAGACGTGTACACTGAAGACAGGTAAAGGGATTTATTAGAAAACTCATCTGAAAGGGTGATAGGGAGACTACATGCATATGAGAGAAGAAAGCAAGAGATGAAAGAAAAGTGAAAATAGGGCAGAACAAGGCACGCACAAGATGGAATGAAAGATGGTGAGGAAGAGAGGAGAGAGCCATAAAGTTAGAAATGAGAACACAACATGAAAAAAACAGAACAGTGTACAAATGACAAATAAGAAGACGGGGAAAAGGCACTGCATATGTGAACGTAACATAGCACGGAGGTACAAGAAAGAAAAAAACACAAGCTGAGACGGAAAGCCAATGAAAACGAGCAAGCAAAAAAGGAAAGCGGAATCAGCATGTTCAGAACAGTGAAAGAGAGAATGCAGACCAACCAGTGATGTAAACTCACAGTGGAAGCAGGTGCATTAAATACAGGTGAGCGCACACTAGGTACCACTGAGAGCCTGCCAACAAAGTAGAACATAAGATAGAGGTTTATTAAAAATACAGTAAAAACATGTTATATAGTAGCTTTTCCTGACTCTCAGAAATTGTCATTCTAGTCTTACGCCAGAGTGTAGTTACTAGGCCCGGGCGTAACTTCGATTGCGACAGAATAATCAGAGTAATTTTGGTAATTCCGCATTGCTCTTTGATGTGCAATTAACGATAATATCGCAATTACGTCTGCCTGCATAATTAAGAGTAATTTTTTGGGGAAAAATACTACAGCGAGCACACATTTACCAGTGCTGTTTATGTTCTGTTGTATTTAGCGCTATTTTCTAAGCACAAAATGCACCCTCACGTCCATTTTGACTGTGAGGGTGCATTTCGCACTAAGAAACTAGGGCTAAATGTTTGGAGTAAATTGGGGGATAATCCTACCCCAAGTGCACATTTAGCAAGCGTGAGCGGCTGTTTGCACTGCTTTTCACGTTCTGTGGCATTTAGCGCTATTTCTTAGTGCAAAATGCACCCTCACATCCACTTTGGATGCGAGGGGGCATTTTTGCGCTGATTAAATAGCGCTAAATGCAGAATTACTCTTCTCATGTAGATCTGTATAATCTCACAGAATTTTTGGGTAATTCTGTGTGATTACTCTAAATAGAATTATGTGAGTTATGGGGAACTTTAAAGAGAATTGCCAAAGCTAAACGGTCTGTCTCTTGTAAGTGTGCAATGTTTTATATTTATGTTTTGCAAATTTACACAATAAAAAAATAAAAGTAAAACAGTAAATAAGAAAAGAAATACAAGAAATGAGAGATTGGCCCACAAGCCCTGGCAGTGATGTACAATATGTTTTAGGCAGATGTGCAGGTGTGATCAGGAAAAATGACACTATCCAGTACAAGAGAGAGACAAAACCGGAAGTCACAGCGCTGAGGAGCTCTTTATTGCTACCACTCTACAGCAGCGTTTCCAAAACTGGCCGTTGGGAGCCGATTCTTGGTGGATCGCAAAAGTCCTGATCTATATGCAATATTTCTAATAATTAGCCCTGTTCCTGTACCAGTGCGTAGGTGCTGAAAAATTTCCCTAAGTCCAGTTTTAAAACAAACCCTTGCGAGTATTTCCAAGCAGGACTCTGGATGAACCTCCCAGTACTTGTTGCTGTTCTTTTTTTACTTCACTAAGTAATTTCAACAGAGAATGTGCTCACTATACATGATCATACACAATCATACCTCTTGTGCATGACTTTCACACAAATACTGAGAAATATGGATGTGGCCTAGCAGCTAGAGCTGCAGTCTTTGGATCTGGGGAACCAGGTTCACTTCCCAGCATTGGCTTAACATATTTTTATTCTGGGCAAATCACTTAATCTTGTAATAAAATGAATCTCACCTTGTAATCTGGTGCTCATGTAAAGTGCTCCAATGCCCTTGGGCTGTTTTCCCGCTATAAAACTGCAGACTGTAATGTAGTGCACCACTGGGCCATGTTTTACCACAAAAACAGGTCTGAGGCCTTATCCCATGCTCTGCTGATGAAGGGGTCTTCAAATTTGCTAAAACGAAACACGGTCCCATAATGAAGGGCATGGTCAAGGTTGTGACGTTTACAAACAATTGCCGCTATTACAATACAAAATCGCCCACCTCATCATGTCCATTAACATTAGCTGGGCCACAACTTTGTCTTTCTAAAAATTGGGTTGTGGTTCTAAAAGGTTTAGGAACAACTGCTCTACAGTCATGAGGCAGGGATCTCCACAGCTCTGATGTGCTAAGTCGGGATATGAAATCAGCACAGAATTTGCTAATGCTTGTGAAGCAATTCATCAAGCATTGGCAAACAACAAGTTGGTACCAGTATAGCCCATCAGCTGTGGCTGAGGCTGTGACCAAGGTGCACTTGGAAGGTCAAATGAGACAAAGTGGTAGTGGGGCAGGGGTAAGGGAGGTAGCAGCAAGGTTGAAAGTTTACAGAGCGAACTAATAAAAATGTCCCATGTAAACATTCACAAATATCCATGACTTTAGGGACAGCCTGCACAATCAATGACAGCATATCAAAAAATGCAAACAGAAAAGGGCTGGAGGAGGCTGACTAAAAGCCCAGTGTGTGTGTGTGTGTGTTTTAAGGTCATCACCAGACAGCCACAGCTGTCTCTAGGTGAGATCTAAAAACTGATGACAGGGAAAATGTTGTAGGAGTATGAGGAGACTTCATAATGATGGCAAAATAGGATTCCAAATGTCCCAGACTGACAACCAACCCAAACCAGACCGACAACTAAAGAAAGAAAAGAGTAATTTCAATATTTTTGTATGGCCTTTGTGCAAGAACTTCTGAATGTAGGATCTTTCACTGATTTGTCCCTATGAAACACTGCAAAGTTAATTCCATGAGTAATAAACAACAGACTTACCTAGTTCACTGAATGCACTTCTTTGCACAATGGCACAAACTCACATATATGGCATATTTGAAGAATGTTTAGTAGTCCTGGGAAATGTTGCAGCTTCCTGGGCTCAGGTGTGTTTCTGTTTTTTCTGGTTCCATTGTGCCCAAAGGAACCAATTAGACATTCTAAGTCTAGTGTCTCTTTCGGGGTAGTCACCAGCTATTGCTCTTGCTATAAACCTCCAGCATTAAAGGCATCGTTTAACATGGTCCACGTTTCAGTTTTGAAAAAAAAGTTGTTTTAAACTTTCTCCCAAAAAATGTGTCTCTGCTGCCAGTTAGACATCTACTATAAAACATATCCTCGTAAAGATGTGAAAGGGCTTCTCACTGTCTTTCTTGATTTGAGGTTATTTCAATTATTTCTAAATCCATGTAATGTCTATGATTTGCTTTGCTACAGTGGCCAATCCACATAGATTCTAGATTTAAAAACACTGCTCCATCGTTTTTTAAGCTAAGCTACCTTTGTCTCCATACAGGCCCCGTTGATAGCCAGCTCAAATGATCTTTTTGTTCTCTTTTGAGAAGGTATTTAGTAAACCAAGAAAACAATGGGCAAAATGTCTACCTGTGCAAGAGTGCAGATCAGTAGGTTGTAATTGATGTCAGTTTAAACACACACTGAAGACAAATTCAACAGCCAGCTAGGGGCCCACCCTGATATCAGTATGACTCATATTTAATAGATTTGAATCCTGACAAATGTTGACTCAGGCTTTCATCATTCTGTGATTGATACAATGAGTATATTTAAACTTTTAGAAACAGTGTTTCTTTATTTATTTATGTATTTTATTTTATTTTAATAGGGTTTTAGAGCGCGAACATGACCCTTGCGGGTATCCGAGCGCTTTACAAATTTACAGAGAGCAGAGCAATAATAACAATAATATCATATTCAAGAAAAAGACAGGATAGGATAGTACCCAGAAAAGGGAGGTACGCTTTATAATGTTCAGAGAGCAGAGGAGATTAAACCAGTAAAAACAAAGATATCATAGCCAAGAAAACTGCAGGATCAGACAGTGTCGAGAGAAGGGAGGGTAATGTCAGGACTGATAAATCGAAAACACTAAAGTAGCCGGTGAGAAGTAGTCATGAGTGTGATTGAGGAATCGGTATCTTAGGATCTAGGGAAGAAATTTGTTCATAAGGAGTACTTTGACATCTTTCTTGAAGGATACAGTTGAGGGATTCATTCTGACTTTAGGAGGCAAGGTGTTCCAAATTCTTGGGGCAAGCCCAGAGAAAGATCAGTTGTTAAGTTTTCTTCTTGTGAAATCTCTGTGGTTTCAGAAATAAGGTGTTGGAGCTTCTGGATGATCTGGAGCCAGCAGAAAGTTTGAACTGCTGAGTGAGATACCTAGGGGTTTTGAAGTGGAGGGCTTTATGTGTCATGAAGGCTCTTAATAGCTGGATTCTTGCTTTGGAAGGGAGCCAGTTGAGGGATTTCAGATCAGAGGTGATGTGGTTGTTTCTTTTTGAGCCGGTGATGAGCCTTGCAGCACAGATGAGCACAGCTGAGCAAGGTCCTTAGAGGAGCCAGTTTGGATCTGGGCAGTCCAGACAGGGTTGCACCGCCATAGTCTAACCTAGGAATCACTAAGGCTTTCCCACATGCTTGAAGTCTTTCGGGGTAATGGTTTTAATTTTCTTAGAATGTTCATTTAGTGATTCGCTCCTCTGGTGGTGGCACTGATGTGCTTCTGCATGTTGAGGTTCTCGTCAAAAGTTAATCCCAGTGATCTCACGGAGTCAATGACTTGTGGATTGCAGTTGAAGTTGAAGGCTGTTAGATGTTTCAACCATTCTTCAATGAGAGGTAACTGGTTGGGTGGGGCAATTAGGAGGAATTTGGTTTTTTGAGTAATTAGTTTGAGATGATTGGATGCTAGCCAATTTTGAGTTTTCTGTGAGTTGTGTAAAGGGAACTGATGTGATCTGGGGCAGAAGCTTTTTAGTATAGTTGGGTATCGTCAGCATACATGTGGTAGAGGATGTTGGATAAACTCCTGATAGCCCCATACAGTGTTCCAAAAGTTCTAGTAGATTGTAATACTTTACTGTATTGAATGCGGGCGACAGGACGAGGAGGATTAAAAGACAAGATTGGTTCTGATCCAGCATTTTTAGTGCATTGTCCACTATGTGTGTCATAGCGGATTCGGTGCTGTGCCCTGCACGGAAGCCAGATTGAAATTGGTCTATTAGTTGAAATTGATCGATGTGGTTACAGAGTTGCATGTGACACATTTTTCAAGGAGCTTTGCCGGGGTAGGAATATTGGAGATAGGTCGGAAGATGTTCAAGTCAGTTTGATCTTTTTTTTTTCTTTTCGGCTGGGGGAAACCTGACTGGCAGTCAGGGATAGTGCCTTGAAGGAGGGAGGCATTAACAATCTTCGTTGAAAGTAGGATATCGAGGGTATGATCTCCTTGAAGAAGTTGGGTGGTAGAGGGTCATTGAAGTGGTTTGAGGGTTTCAGCGTTATTAGAATCTTGTGAATGGAACTTTTCTCAAAGATTTTGAAAGAGATCCATGAGGCGCTGTTTTTGGGGAAGTGCCCAGGAGGACAAGAGGGAATAGTGGTACGGGAGGCAGAGAGGATGGTTTGAGGTGGAAAAGGTTGTTGTTCCTAGGCTGTCTGCAGATCATTTCCAATGCTTTCTGTCTTCTGAAGAAAGAAGGAGGTAAATTCCTCACAGTTTGGTAGCGGACTAGATCCATCAAGGGGCGGATTGGGTGCACAGTTCAATTGTACTTTTATGAGTTCAAAACGTTTTTTGGGTAAGTTACTGGCTTGACCCAGCTGGTTTCTGAAGAAATCAGCTTTTGAAATTCTGATGCTTTTGTAGTATGTATTCCTCAATGATCCCAGGTGCTTGAGGTGTTCAAGGGACAGAGCTGATCTCCACTGACGTACAGCGAACCTCAAGTTGCTTCTTTCTGTATTTAGGCTACCATTATACCAAGGTTTAGAATCTTATATGGACGCTCTTTTTAGTTGTAATGGAGCAATCTAGTTAAGAACAGTCTCCATAGAGTGAGTGTAGTGATTTGTAAGATCATGGACATCTGACATCTCTCCAGGAGGCTAAGAGCGGTCAGTTAATTACGGTTGATGTTGTGCATGCTTCTTTACCAGAGTCTGGGTTTCATAGTTGAGCTGTGTTGGTTATCACAGCTTCCGTGTGGAGGAATGTGATGCGGTGGTGGTCGGTCCAATCACAGAGGAAATAGAGTGTGTGAACAATGTTTTTCTTTAAGTCGTTAAAACATAAAACCATTTTAAACGTTGATGGAGAGTAGCACACTATCTCATTTCAGATTTAATTTCACCTAACTACCATTAAGTTATTTTATTCACTTTTGTTAAACCAATGTTCTCAAGAGAACCTTAAGTTGCAGTGTTAAAAAGTACAGGTGAGTAATAAAAAATATTGCAGCCTACAGAAAACTTTAATGGCCTGATTCTCAAAGGTAAACTTACACTTTTGTGTAGGTTTACTTTTTTTTTTTACTATTCACAAACTACACGTTAAATGTAAGTTATCAGCTGTGGGGTCAGGCTGCCCTATCTTTTTATGTGCTGAGTTCTCCACCCCAAGTGAGGGCTCTCTGCAGTCGTAAATGTACTATAAACTCATAGATAGTGAATACCAAACAAATAGCAAATTTACACAAAAGTGTAAGTTTACCTTTGTGAATGAGGTCCTTAGTCATTAGATTACTCAACCTTATTAACACAGATAACTCCATTTTAAAGAAAAACATTTTTGAAACAATCGTGTTATAACATCAGGTAAGGATCCTCCTGAGATTCCACAGCATTTAGCAGTGTTAGTGAATTTTACACTACTAACCACAATGAAAGTATGTATGGTTGTACTACAGAACATCAATAACGAAAAGATTTATATCTAAAATATAATCCAAATGTAACCTAAATTTCTATTTGAACGTTGTCTATGTAAATTATAAAAATATCAACAACAGAAATAACGTAAGTCTAAATATTGATATTAACAAAATATTAAAGAACAAGATAAAAGTAACATCGGCCTACTATCTACATTATAGAAACACATAAATATGTTGAATGTAACCCAAATTTCTATTTGAATGGTGTCTATGTAAATTATAAAAATATCAACAGCAGAAATAACGTAAGTCTAAATATTGATATTAACAAAATACTAAAGAACAAGATAAAAGTAACATCGGCCTACTATCTACATTATAGAAACACATACATTTGTTGAAATCTAAAGTTGTTAGCACTTTAATATAGACAAGACATTTAAACATATATACATATATTTTACTAATCCATATAAAACTTTATAGGCAACATATAAAGGAAGCATTGGCAATTGGCATTGGCAAAGTCAATGGGCCTGATCTCAATTGTGTCTTTAATATGACAATAGTGAATGCATTTTAAATGTAATAAAAAAATGAGAATGTGTTTATGATTTTAGCTTTCACATGTAACAGTGCTTGCACCAGTATTAGGTTTGGTGTGTAATGATGCTTGCAGCATTTTGGCAAACATATTGTATTCAATATATACTAAATGTGTATATAAATGTGCTTCAGGTCAGTCTTCTTCCACCATTGTTAAACACATCTTTGGATCATCCCACAGTAGCATTTTATTTTCACATCTTTCCATCAGATTGAATGTGTTCTTTTTCTTTTTTTGAAAAGCATGAGGAACTAATTCCCATCTGAAAAGGAGAATCTGTCATCAAATATTTAGGGCCAGATTTACTAACAAGCGGTGCTCTGCAGCCCAGGAATCAAAGTGGCCGCAAAGCATTGTGTTACCTGGCGAGAGCAGAACTGTGATATATCTTCAAAAAAGTTTGCAGTTTTTCTCTCTCCATGCACTGGTAAACTTTGTGCTGCCTAGCGCCAATTGAGGACAGCAGTACCAGACTGTAAAAAACTAGGTTATTAATTGTGAAGAATGTGAGTTCTTCACAAGTAATACGTCCATAACTTTCTCTTTACTGGGAACCAAGTACCCCATTCTAGCACTTGACTCTCTCGGGGCAGTGAAGCAGAGCAGTCCAAAGCCTTCTCTTGGTGTACTGATGTGAGCTAGTAACCTCAGCTCATTGATAAGCAACAAAAACACTCAATAAATCATTGTTCAGCCAGCGCTTTTTCTTATCAACTGGAAAAACACTTTTATAACACACTCTACCAAATGATACACATTAAATTGCAAACATGTGCAGCCAGGTAGCTGGAAATACCTTTGATGGCCCCCTCATATCATGTTATACCCCTAAGGAGTCCTGAACCATATAACCACAATACCCCATCAATAAAGCATTGAATAGAAAAACACGTGTCCAGTCTTATTTTATTTTCATTATGCTGCTACTGCAGCATTAGGACCACCCAAAAGGAACCCCAGACACCAGAACTTATAAACAAAAAAACTCCAGCTCCAGGAGTGCTTGAAAACATGGGGGAGCCGGGGGAGACTAAGGGGTCGATTCCGATCTCGGTCGGAGGCGCACCCAACACTATTCGGCCGGGAAAAAAGCCAGGCAAATGCCTGTTTCCCGACCGATTCGCACATTCTTCCGAACGAGCAAGTACGATGCGCACAACTGCATAGATTCCGACCCAGTCGTACTCACCCAATCCAGGTCCTGTTCTCCGACCGAGCCGGATCCGTAAACCCAGGAGGTGCCAGATGCCAACCACTACTACCACCTCTACCCATGGGGGGCTGGATACCTGTCACTACTCCCACCTCTACCCAGGGTGTGCCAGATGCCTACCACTACTACCACCCCTCCCCAGGGGGTGCCAGATGCCTACCACTTTTACCACCTCTACCCAGGGTGTGCCAGTTGCCTACCACTACTACCACCCTTACCCAGGGGGTGCCAGATGCCTACCACTACTACCACCTCTACCCAGGGGGTGCCAGATGCCTACCACTACTACCACCTCTACCCATGGGGGCTGGATGCCTGTCACTACTCCCACCTCTACCCAGGGGTGCCAGATGCCTACCACTACTACCACCCCTCCCCAGGGGTGCCAGATGCCTACCACTACTACCACCCCTACCCAGGGGTGCCAGATGCCAACCACTACTACCACCTCTACCCATGGGGGGCTGGATGCCTGTCACTACTCCCACCTCTACCCAGGGGTGCCAGATGCCTACCACTACTACCACCCCTCCCCAGGGGGTGCCAGATGCCTACCACTACTACCACCTCTACCCAGGGTGTGCCAGATGCCTACCACTACTACCACCCCTACCCAGGGGTGCCAGATGCCTACCACTACTACCACCCCTACCCAGGGGGTGCCAGATGCCTACCACTACTACCACCTCTACCCATGGGGGAGCTGGATGCCTGTCACTACTCCCACCTCTACCCAGGGGTGCCAGATGCCTACCACTACTACCACCCCTCCCCAGGGGTGCCAGATGCCTACCACTACTCACACCCTCCCCAGGGGGTGCCAGATGCCTACCACTACTACCACCTCTACCCATGGGGGCTGGATGCCTGTCACTACTCCCACCTCTACCCAGGGGTGCCAGATGCCTACAACTACTACCACCCCCACTCACAGGATGGCTAATATATGACACAACAAGCACACACCAACATAAACAATGCAACATAAAGACATCCCCCCCAACACCATGACAAGCGTGTGTAGACTGTGTCAAATGGCTAGAACACTGAACATGACTTTGAACAGACAATGTGACCCCCTTACACATGTGCCACACATAAATGTGTGTGGCCCCCACAATGCAAGCAGACCATGACCACTGTGGCAATGGGGTCCAACCCCCATCATCACAGTGACCAAAATGTAAGTGTGTGGCCCATAGCTGAAGCACATCTTGAACATTGTGGCAATGGGGTACAAACCCCCATCATCACAGTGACCAAAAGGTAAGTGTGGGGCCCATAGCTGAAGCACATCTTGAACATTGTGGCAATGGGGTTCAAACCCCCATCATCACAGTGACCAAAATGTAAGTGTGGGGCCCATAGCTGAAGCACATCTTGAACATTGTGGCAATGAGGTACAAACCCCCATCATCACAGTGACCAAAATGTAAGCGTGGGGCCCATAGCTGAAGCACATCTTGAACATTGTGGCAATGGGGTACAAACCCCCATCATCACAGTGACCAAAAGGTAAGTGTGGGGCCCATAGCTGAAGCACATCTTGAACATTGTGGCAATGGGGTTCAAACCCCCATCATCACAGTGACCAAAATGTAAGTGTTGACATTGAAAAAGCTGCAACTGCCAAACTGCATGGATGATTCCTGGTCACAGAACAACAAACACATCAGTGGCAAAGTAGTGCTTGTGTCCCATAGCAACATAGATTGGGGGAGGCAAACACTGCAGTGCAAATAAGACATACCTTTGGCCATGTGCAGACAAACATCACCCATGGGGGCTGACACTGTCAACATTCATCAATGACACAATGACAGAAGTGACCATGATAATGCAGACCCACATATTTGCACCAATGGGCACACAAATGCAGATGCCCTGTGGAGACTGTAGATGTGAGGTGAACAGATACCATACCATGGCAGCAATGGGACACACAAACAATGATCATTGTGCTGACTGATGACCTAGGAGTCCCAGGGACAGCAGGGGAAACCCACCAAACAACATACAGCCAATGGCACACTAAAGACATGCCAATGCAGTGGTGCAGATGCACAAACACAAACAGGCAGACCCACACTGCACATCAAACACAACAGGTGAGGGGGGCTGCCAGTGTCCCCAGGCAACCACACAACACATGATGAGGCCTGCATACCAATTACACAGATGTGCATACAGTGCCACACAAAGGTAACTCATGGATCCAAATCCCCTATGTGGGCAATCAGGCATTGTTAGATGAGAGGGAGCACCAATCACACATGTCACACAAGCATGTAGGAACAGCAACTGACACAGCAAGACACAGAGACACCACAGCACTACCCCCAGGGTCCCCACAATGTGGTGACCCTGGGCTGCATTACAATCCCACTGTGATGACAAAGCTAGATGTCGTTCACACTGTGAACCACAGTCATGTGTCCTGAGCAACAAACTACCATCACACCTACACAAGCACAAATCAATCAGCAGGGCCAGTAAGCCAAGGCCAACATGGAGGCAGGGGTCTAGCCGTGCAACAACTCTCATCTGCACACACTCAACACCACACACCTCGACCTCCAACAATGTGCAGCAGTGAAGCACACATGCACTGGTGACATTGCACATGCACCCATGACAATCCCATGGGTGGTGGTGGGAACCAAGGTGCAGAAACACATCACACATGGCCACTCAACAAGACCCTTGAATGTCTGACACACTGCACACTACGCTGTACATGGACATGACGGCAATACCACACCAACCAATGGGATCCCAGCCACAGTCCCACACCAATGAAGAAGCCAAGGTCACCCACAAAGAACACACATAGACAACTACCAACTTTGCAGCCCTGACCCTGAGGAGTGCCAGCAGTCACTCACACAACGTGTCACAATCACTGAAAGCTAACACAAACTGGAAATCACATGACAGGTGTAAACAACAAGTGCCAAGGGGAATCCTGACTGTGACCCATCTGCGTCTGCCCACAAACTCAGCACTCACAGCCAACACACCTATGGGTGACACCCTGATGACCAGTAATGTGCCATGCACCCACATCACAGAGAACCCAGGGAGAAGACTTTGGGGGAACATAGGTCAACTCAGCAAGCATCACAAACAGGAACACCACTAGGGATCCCAGCATGCACAGCAAAATGGAAGTGAACACACAGACATGCTCATACAACACACACCTTGGGCACAGGCGATGTCACAGGAGTACACACTGCCATGAGGGACTCCACTCCTGTGTGAGGAAAGCTGTGCCATATGTTGCCACAGTAGGGCTCCATCATGTCAGCAGAACACTTGGTCACACAGTCAACAATTTGCACCAAATGAAGGCTCCCGTCACATCAGCCTGGTCATGGGAGTGTCAACGAAATCATCAGCACAGATCCAACACACATGTATAGCAAGTTGCACTGACAACACAGATGAGTCCTTCCCCATTGATGCCCAAACCTGCATGTCCAGTGGAGATGGCCACACGGTCAGGGAAGTAGAATAATTGAACAATGGCAAGCACAACAGATGTGCAGGGGTGGAAGCCACAGATGTGACATTGCTAATGTAAGTAGGAAATCCCATTGCCAAATATTGAAAATATGACACCCTCAGATGCTGCTAAGGATGACATGGATACACCACAGGATAGGACACATTCCCCCTGGACCCCATGGGTTCCTGAACAGTAACACTTCATTTTAATGAGACCAAATATCACCATCACTGCAGCAAGGGCATGGTTAGCATCATCAACATCATGTACATCAGAAGCAAAAGCACTAGAGAACAGAAAGTCGCTTTATTCAGCATATGTGGGTTCAAAAGTTGAAGTCCAGTATAAAAGAAACAAAGGCCAATGGCCAGTCCATCCTGAAAGTCTAAACAGGGTGACAGTGGCAGATGTCACCCTACGCATGCCTGCACTGATAAAAACCAGGGACAATCCCCTCGGAGGGGAATACGGGGGGGCAGGCCAGGCACCGCAGGGACAGGATCAGGGCTCACCAGAAGGAGGCAGGGAAGGGGTGGTGGGTGCTGAAGAGCCACTGACAACTGCAGTGGAGGTGTCTGACATGGTGTGTGCCGGCACAACTGGGGGGCATGACACTGATGGTGTGGGTGCCGGCACGACTGCAGTGGACCGTGCAGATGGAGTGGACAGGTCCCCCACTGCAGTGCCCAAGTCAGACAGGGTGGTAGTGGACTCCACTGCAGTGCCTACCTCCAGGGGAGGAGAATGGGGATCAGGTAAGGTGGGCAGGACAGAGGGGAGGACACCGTCTCCACACCAGTGGCACAGACAAGCGCAGCGGGGGTGTGGGGCCGGAAGAGCAAGTGGCAGGGGAGAAGGCCGGATCTTTTTGGGGATGGTGTATCTGTGGGTGGGGGAACCTGGGGCAGGGTGTGGTGGTGGCACCTGTGAGTGGGGGCCTGAGGGATGGAGGAAGGAGACTTGGTGCCTGAGCTGCAGGGCGGCGGTGGGGTCTTGCTCTTCCGGGTCCGGGGGGACTAGCGGATGGGGGCGTCAGTCGGTCTGCTCCTGGGGGAGGGTGTCCGGGGGCGAGGGGCACTCCGCTCCGTGTGGGTGGGCTTCCTCTTCCCCCTGAATGCTGGATCAGCTGGATCGGAGGGGCAGAGGCCGAGGTCACTGAGGAAGAGCCGCTGTGTCTTTGGGGTTGCAGGTGAGGCAAGGGAGGGGGCTTTGGAGGGAGAGGCAACTGAGGACTGCGCAGTGCTCGTGGATGCATGTGTGTGTGCCTGGGCCCCATCCCCTGTGAGTGTGGTTTCAGTGCCCTGACTGTGCGTGCGTGTGCTTCTTGTTTGTGGTGTGTGTGTCTGTGTGCTGCTCGTGTCTGTGCTGGTGTGTGCCTGTGCCGGTGTGTGTGTGCTTGGGACAGGTAAGGTGCTGGGGAGTGTGGATGGGGCAGAGGCAGGAGGGGTGAGGGACTGTTGGAGGAGGGACACTGCTGCCGTCAGGGAGGAGTCCATGGACCTATTGTCCCTCTGTAGGGCAGACATGCCCGATGAGATGCCCTCCATGAACGACACCAGCTGAGTCAACAGAGTGGTGTGTGCATGGAGGACACTCAGCATCGCTGTCTGCCCTACATGGAGCTGGCGAAGGAGGTACACAGACTCCTCACTCAGTGCAGCAGGGGACACAGGGGCAGGGGGTGCGGTGCCTGGCCCGAAGGAGACACGCTCCCGAACATGGGAGCCTCCACGGACCTCGGGAATGGGAGCCGATGGGAGGGCGGTGGTGGTGGTGGTGGCGGGGACAGCAACACTAGCTGGGGTGTGGTGGCTGCTGACACCCGCATCCACAAGGGAGTCATCCTCCGAGCTGCTGTGGTCCTCAGCTGAGGTGGATGGTGCTGAGGACTCCTCGGTGTGGCTCCCCTCGCCCTCCGTGCCACTGGGTCCCTCCGACCACTCCTCGGCTGCTGACCCAGTCTGGCTCTGCAGCTCCTCCTGGTCCGTGGAGCTGTCCCCTCCTGTGGCTGTGGATGTATCTGCAAACAATAGGGAAACAGACAGACATCAGTCACCTGCACCGAACTCACACACCACAGTAAGTACAGCACATTACAGTGCAAGCCCTGGCATCCTTAGTTGAACATTGCCAAAAGTGCCCAAACAGAATAGGAGTAGCCAATTGTCAGTCTGATGGTCAACCATGGCACTCACATCCCTCCTGGCCTTGCACATATCTGTCTGGTGTCTGTTGGATGGCAATACCCCAGTGTGGACACATGCACCACCTACACAGTAGTTGGACAGTGCAGAAAACACGGTGAAGCATGTGAACATGCACACATCACAACTCTTGCCACTGAGTCAGTACAGGTGTCTGGATGAAAGGGATGCCCAGAGTCAAATATGAAATGCATGTGATGCATACCAGCGACAGACACCATGATGCACCCATGTCCTGATAGCCATTGCCACAATGGTGTGCATGTAGCACATGTCACTCCCCTGCAGGATCACTCATAGGAAGTTACATGCCATGGCACAGGCATGCCTGCTAAGTCATACATCACTGTCTCCAGTCACATGGGCAGGGCAGACAGACAACAACAGTCTGCACTGTGTCACAATAGTAGGTCATGGGGAATGCAAGTCCTGGAGCTGAACAAGTGCACATGTACATCCCCCACACACCACATCATCTGAACCCTTATCTGTCCACGTCATACCGATTGGACATATGGGAGACCTGTAACACAACCCTCTGAACCTGAGCACCTCACAATCTGCTGTGAATGGGAAACAGCTGCCTGAACTTCACATTCGCATACCCCAGTCTGCACGGTCAGGTGATCAAACACCTATGTGTCACCCAAGTATCGTCTACTATGGTCACATCTCCGGTGGCATGCTGAGCCCCAACCGAGAGACACCCCAGCAGTCATGACAAGGAAGCCACAGCACACTGACACAGAGGCAGACACCTGAGGGGACATATCACTGAGCACAACGTGTCAGCTGATACACGGGAGTGGGAGTACAGAGTGTATTGTAGGGCCTGGAGTAGGCATGACTGTCCTGCCCCACATGAATGAGGGATGATCCCTGGACAGTAGGCAGCTGGCTAAGTATGTGTGACACACGTAATATACACACTCCTGGGGCCCAAGCATTGTTCCCACCCGCAGCATGGGTGTGTGCCAGATACCCCAGGCACATGTGGTGGATCAGCTCAGCAATTGGTCCACATATCAAAGTAACACGCAGATTACATGTCAGAAAACAGGCACTGTGTAAGCAAAGGACCCACCCATGATGCCCACCACAGAGTTAGGGAAACAAATGCTGTCCCCCGCGTTGAGCTAAGCAAAATGTAAGGACACAGTACCCAAGTGACACAATTTCCTGACTGTAAGGGCCACACCTGGGTATCAGATGAGGAGTGGGCATGTCACAATTGAGGGACATGGGTCCTGGACCACAAGACTGATGTACTGTGGAAGTTTAACCAGGCCAGAGGAGGGCACATAGCATGGCAGACATAGTTCACAATGCAGACATGGACTCACCCCCTCCTTGCTGCTCTCTGGCCTTCAGCTGCCCATCCAGATCAGGGAAGACCACCGCCAGGATCCTCAGCATGTGGGGGTCAGGGTCCGGTGTCCGCCCCTCCTGCGAGGAGGCGACAGCTTCAGCTGGACCCGTGCGATCCTCCGGGTCCAGCCCCGAAGGTCCTGCCACCTCTTCTGGCAGTTGCGGATCCGGCGCTTGTAGTCCCCCACGGATCTCACTGCCCGGACGATGGTCAGCCATATCTTCTGCTTCTGGTGGGCATCAACCTGTGAGGAAGACAAAGTGAGAATGCCATTACTACACATGCAACATATCCGTGCATTACACAGTTGGATATACATGTCTCAATCACAGGGGCACATGATGTACACAGGCAGTGCAACGATGGCTATGGACAGTATGCCAGCAGTTACTACATGGTATCATTGCCTGGGAAGTAAAACCTTGTTTAAATGCACTGTCACTGCACTATACCTGTTCAGTGCATGTAACTACACACTATGGGGGGTGACAACTACTCAGTGAGACTGCTAGCCAGTGGCGTGCAGGCTGTTAGCCTTGCTAGTCAGACAACATGCACATTTAGTAAGGCAGTGGACAGCACACTCACCTGCTCCCCTGCTTTCCCATACAGCTTGCTGTACTGTGGAAGGAGGCTGTCCAGCAGGGCCTGGTTCTCCTCAGTGCTGAAGGCTGGGGCTCTCTCCACAGTACGTGCCATTGCAGGGTCCAGAGGGTGCAGATACAGCAGCAGTGGTGGTGGCAGATGTCGTCCTGGAGCATGTAGTGCAGGCAAGTGAGCTCTCAGGGGAACAGCCAGCATTATATGTGTGCTGCAGAGGCAGATACTATCCCATGTGTCCAAAGTGATAGGTCCAAGTCCTTAGCATCTTCTGAATCTGGCCAATCCATGGAATTGCACCACTTACACACGCCCACAGCATCCTTCAAAAGTTCAACTTCATGACACCCATGAATTTGCAACATTGCTGTGGGTGACCAACTGAATTTCCAGCATCAGACTCGTTCAAGATTTGAAAACGCGTCCGTTGCCAGGCCAGGCCATAGCCAATGGGTGCGCACCGATCGGTCCATTGCTGTTCAACGCGTACCCGGATACAACGCGTACCCGCTCACATTGAATGCAATGGGCCGGCCGGGCACACCGATCGGTCCATTGCTGTTCAACGCGTACCCGGATACAACGCGTACCCGCTCACATTGAATGCAATGGGCTGGCCGGGCACACCGATCGGTCCATTGCTGTTCAACACGTACCCGGATACAACGCGTACCCGCTCACATTGAATGAAATGGCCCGGCCGGGCACACCGATCGGTCCATTGCTGTTCAACGCGTATTGCGGATACAACGCGTACCCGCTCACATTGAATGCAATGGGCCGGCCGGGCACACCGATCGGTCCATTGCTGTACAACGCGTCCCTGTACAAGTCACTGGCATATGTCACCATGCCTGTCACAGGTGAATATATGCCAGCAACATATACTTCCCAGGGAGTGAGGGGCACACCTACAACACCACACCCTGTCCACACTGTATCCTGAGGCATGTAAGGCTGCATTACCTATTCCGTGTATGGGGGTGAACATGTTGTTCTGTGGGTGGCACTTGGGGGCAGCCACTCCCAGGCTGTGCACGTGTTCATGGGGACAGAATCCTTGGTGTTTCATGTACATGACCACTGTGATGTGCAACTGTTCATTTCTGTGCATGTGGCATGGTCACATTTCACGGTGGTGTATGTGTATGTCATGTCACATACCCCCTGAGTCCCATGTGTGATGGTATGTACATCCCAGGGTGACCCATTGCCACAATGGTGATGGTCCTCCACAGTCTGTGTGCATGTTGTGTTTACAATGTCTCTGATTCCATGTGCACAATGGGAGACAGTCTCCACATCCACATTGTTTGTGCATGGACTTTGATGTTGTACGTGTGTGTGTCACAGACGTCCATGTCTGTCCTGCAGAGGCAACAGGGACCACTACCTGTGGGGGTCATGGTTGTTTTGCTGTGGTGTATTCATGATACACCATGTCATGCCAGTGTCCATGTGGCAATACAGGGTCCCTGGGAATCTACCTGTCGTTGAGCTGTGATGCCTGGGGCACATCTGTCCTCACATGTCACTGTGGGGTGTGTTTGGAACGTGACAGCAGGAGATGGGAACTGTGACACGGCCTCATGATGTCCCATGGCACAACCTGAGACTTGTTGATGCCACTTGTTGAACTGTGATGTTAGATGTTGGCCATGTATGTGCCATACATGTCCTTACGGAACTGCACACATCATGTACTTGTGCCTCATAATGATGTATCATGTGATATTGAGTATGGTCAATGCCACATATGTGGGGTGACTGACAATCTTTCTTTCTTCACCTATGCACTGCAGGGAACCAGCTGTCCATAGACCATTCCCTGACCTTGCAACCATGGTGGAACGGGACTGCATCCGACGGTACCGCTTCACCAGGCCGCTGATTGAGGTGTTGACGGTGCGATTGGCCCCACATTTGCAAGCTGGCCGGACATACCCTACAGCGCTGACCCCCAAGGTGAAGGTGATGGCAGCCCTACACTTCTTTGCCACCGGTACCTTTCAACACACTGTGGCGACTGCTGGTGGGATGTCACAGACCATGTTCAGCCGTGTGCTCCGTGATGTTTTGGAGGCTATGTTGATTTACCTGAACCAGTACATCTATTTCCCTAGACTCCAACAACTCACTGACGTGAGGAGTGCCTTCTATGCCCTGGGGAGGATGCCGCATGTCATTGGCTCCATTGATGGGACACATGTTGCTTTGGTACCACCACAGGCCCAAGAGCAGGCATACAGGAACCGCAAACACTACCACTCGGTCAATGCACTGGTGGTATGTCTTGCAGATATGAGCATCTCACACGTCTGTGCCCGTTTCCCCGGTTCTGCACACGATGCCTACGTGATGAGGAGTAGACGCATTCCGAGGATGATGTCACAGATGCGGAACCAGCGTGCCTGGCTTGTTGGTGTGTACTGACTTAGTGCCATTGTGTGTGTTCTGCAATGTAGTGTTCCACCCTATTTTCCAACTCAGCTAATGTGCAATTGTCTGCATGTAGGTGACTCCGGATACCCCAACATGCCGTGGTTGCTGACGCCCCTCAGGAACCCTGTGACACCAGGCCAGATGCGCTAGAATGAGGCACATGGTCGGACCAGGAGAGTGATTGAGCGGACCTTTGGTCTCCTGAAGAGCCGCTTCCGCTGCCTGGACAAGACAGGAGGGGCCCTCCCATATGCCCCAGCAAAGGTGTGCAAGATTGTCATCGTCTGCTGCATGCTACACAACCTGGCAGTGCGGAAGGAGTTGCCTCTCATCCTGGATGACGATGACCAACATCCGCCACCTGTGGAGGATCCTGGTCTGGACCACGATGCCAGTGATGATGATGATGATGATGATGGTGATGTCCGCACACAGCTCATCACCAACTTCTTCAGCTGAATGTGAGTATCCAAAGATGTCATGTCAATGATGTGAGTATGCATGATATGTGTTGGTGGTGCTCTGGTGCTGTTTGAGTGTGTCCATGTGCTACATGACTGTATGCGTCTAGCGATGTGTCCTTACAGGTAGTCTGTACTCCCCAACAGTGTTAACATGCTAACTTGGTTCTGGGTGGGTATCTTGTGACATGTATTGGGCATGAGTATTGCAGTTCTGTCCTGTTCTTCAGTGCTTTTGACTGTGTTTCATTTCTGTCCTTCACAGGGTACTTTCAGAGTGGTTTGGTCAACTGTGATCCCCAACACTGTGATTCGACTTCCAGGGTGGTAGCTGTCGTGTCCCTGCAGGTGATGTGCGCCACACCCATGGACTTCCTTCCTTCTACACTTGTTGACTGTGTGCCCGCTGCCAGGTGGGATTACCTTGCATCTGTGGTGGTTACAACATGTTGCAAATGTGTAATAAACCTGTGCTTCACTTTGTGATGTGCGTTGTCTGTGGTCACACATCTGACTGACATTTGCTTACTGCACCAGTGGGCTAGTTGACAGAGACTGTGAATAGGTGTTGTGTCTGTGCATTGCACCGTATTTCCTGGCAACATCAGTGTAGGCGATGAGTCAGATGGGCTAGGTGTGTATATGTTGTGTAGCCCTGGTGGTGTGTCTCCCTCATATGTGTCACGTTGCCATGACTCACATGCCTGTGTTGTACTTGCTGTAGCAGTTAGCATGCACAGTGTAATTTCGCAGGTCATCATCTCCATGTCAGGAACCACGTTGGAATCACAACAGAGGCAGGTATGGTGTATTAGTGTGTTTATTGTCATACATGTGTGTGTATAGTGCACAGGATGGTGGGTGCTGTACATTTTGATTTCAATCCTAAGTTCCTAGATGAATTGGAAGTCCTGGTAGCAGATATGTCCAGAATGAAGTCCACAGTCATCTGATACATTGGTCCAACTTGTACTCCCCATGTCATGTGGGGGAGTTGTGTTGCAGTCAACAGGGTGAACAGTTTGCGCACAAAGGTGATTATCCAGTACAGGTTTTGGCTTCCTGGGGGTTGCACATGGCCATCGGCCTCTCACTTGCCCCTCCTCGGATGACCCCTCTTCTTTGGGGGGGACCCTCAAGTGCAGGCTGCTGCGGTGCAAGGGACTCTCCGCCAGAGTCATCCTCCCTCCCTGTGGCAGTTGCAGTTGTTTCAGCACCAGATGTTGTGGGCACACAGGGAGGTGTTGACTGGTTGCTGCTCATCTGGCGGAGGCATTGTAATATGTCCCTATGCACCGCCGTCATCTCTTGCAGTGTGTCCCACTTGGACTCCACGCGGGACATGTGCGAGTCCAAGCGGGCATGATGGGCAGCCTGCTGCTGTTTAATGTCCCTGAGGAGCCCCACTACCTGGCTGAGCTCTCCGATGCTGGACTGGTACGCATCGGCTATGCGTACCAGTTGTGGGTCATCATGCAGTCCAGACCCCTCTGCGATCAGTGACCTATGTCTCCCACCCCTCCCACCACCCCTGGCGACATGTGCAGTACCTGAGGTGGCACACACAGGTGACCCTGGGCCCCCTTGGGGGTTGTTGGTGGTGTTGGTGTCCATAGCCCCACGTTGGTCTATTGTCCCTGTGCTGGTGGTGGTGGTGCTCCTTGGTCTGTCCGTGTCAGCAGGGGTGGTATGTGTGTTGACAGTCGTTGGAGGGGTGGGTGCAGGGGGTGCAGCTGGTGGTCCTGCTGGTGCTGCATGATGACTTGCTCCGGAGGTGCCAGGTAGGTCTTCGTCATCCGAGGAGGGCAGAGGCTGTTCCACACCAGTGAGCTCCGTTTCCCCTTGAGCCTGGGACAGGGACTCCTCAGCGTCTGCTGCTGTGTCCCCATCATCACCTGTTTTTGGGAGACACACACAATGTATGTTATGTTTCTGCAGGCATGAATGGTTGACACACATGACAGTTGTGACTGTACCTCTGGATGCGGGCCTGTACATTGCATTGTCCTAAGTTGTCACAGTCAGAGGTTG
The DNA here is from genome assembly GCA_963921515.1 of Calotriton arnoldi. Taxonomy (NCBI): domain Eukaryota; kingdom Metazoa; phylum Chordata; class Amphibia; order Caudata; family Salamandridae; genus Calotriton; species Calotriton arnoldi. The sequence goes on along the minus strand of CAWUFW010004257.1, from coordinate 462,377 downwards.
TTATTGGTGTAGCACATTGTCCTGCATACTTTGGGCATTTCTATATGAATGTTGGGGTGTGTACATGATCTGCATTGGTTGTATTTGGTTGACATCCGGCCCTCCTTCCCACCCAGCCAGATATCCCACCATGGAACGTGCTTCCATTGCAGGGAGTGCAAGTTGTCTTTCAGGATGTCAGTCAGTGGTGTCCTGCTGTTGGTTGGTGCACAGTTGCCAGCAGGGCCTTGTGCTCCCCACAGCAGTACCCAGTGTCAGCCATCTTGTCAGTTCTTTTCCACTCCCTGTGATGTGCGCATGGTTCAGGGTGGTGTTGATGGGACAGTTGTGGGGGTGACCAATATCTGTGACTACCACTCCCATCATGCTATTGCCTCCACCCCACTTCCCAGCATGCCCATACTTACTTGCTTTTGGGTAGACTTCACTATGTGTGAGTGTGAGAGCAATGGCAAGATGGCTGACAGTGGTGTCCTGCTGTTGGTTGGTGCCCAGTTCCCAGGAGGGCCATGTGCTCCCCACAACTGAGCACCAGTGTCAGCCATCTTTATAGTGGCTTTTGACTCCCTGTGAGGTGTGCATGCTTGGGTGTGAGCTTGCTGGGCCATGTGGGTGGGGGATGTTGGGCTGTGACTACCACTCCCATCATGCTGTTGCCTCCACCCCACTTCCCAGCATGCCCATTCTTACTTGCTTTTGGGTGGACTTCACTGTGTGTGAGTGTGAGAGCAATGGCAAGATGGCTGACAGTGGTGTCCTGCCATTGGTTGGTGCCCAGTTCCCAGCAGGGCCATGTGCTTCCCACAACTGAGCACCAGTGTCAGCCATCTTGTCAGTTCTTGTCCACTCCCTGTGATGTGCGCATGGTTCAGGGTGGTGTTGATGGGACAGTTGTGGGGGTGACCAATATCTGTGACTACCACTCCCATCATGCTATTGCCTCCACCCCACTTCCCAGCATGCCCATTCTTACTTGCTTTTGGGTGGACTTCACTGTGTGTGGGTGTGAGAGCAATGGCAAGATGGCTGACAGTGGTGTCCTGCTGTTGGTTGGTGCCCAGTTCCCAGCAGGGCCATGTGCTCCCCACAACTGAGCACCAGTGTCAGCCATCTTTGTAGTGGCTTTTGACTCCCTGTGAGGTGTGCATGCTTGGGTGTGAGCTTGCTGGGCCATGTGGGTGGGGGATGTTGGGCTGTGACTACCACTCCCATCATGCTGTTGCCTCCACCCCACTTCCCAGCATGCCCATTCTTACTTGCTTTTGGGTGGACTTCACTGTGTGTGAGTGTGAGAGCAATGGCAAGATGGCTGACAGTGGTGTCCTGCTGTTGGTTGGTGCCCAGTTCCCAGCAGGGCCATGTGCCCCCACAGCAGTACCCAGTGTCAGCCATCTTGTCAGTTCTTTTCCACTCCCTGTGATGTGCGCATGGTTCAGGGTGGTGTTGATGGGACAGTTGTGGGGGTGACCAATATCTGTGACTACCACTCCCATCATGCTATTGCCTCCACCCCACTTCCCAGCATGCCCATGCTTCCTTCCTTTTGACTCTGCTTCCCTGTGGGGTTGTGTGCCTGTGCTGACAAGATGGCTGACAGTGTTATCCTGGGGTTAGTTTTGCTACAAGTCCCATGTGTGTCCCTGTGCTTCACACTGCATGACCCAGGGTTGTGGTTCTTTGTGGGATATTTGATTGGAGTGTGAGGCAATGCATTCTCCCAGGTGAGTTGTGTGGAGTTTGTGTTAGGGGTGTGTGTGAGTGGAGCTGCTGGTAACTATGGTCAGTGCTGTCAGTCCTCCTTCCCACCCAGCCAGATTCTCCACCATGGAACGTGCTTCCGTTGCAGGGAGTGCAAGTTGTCTTTCAGGATGTCAGTCAGTGGTGTCCTGCTGTTGGTTGGTGCACAGTTGCCAGCAGGTCCTTGTGCTCCCCACAGCAGTAGCCAGTGTCAGCCACCTTGTCAGTTGTTTTCCACTCCCTGTGATGTGAGCATGGTTCATGGTGGTGTTGATGTGCGCATTGTGAGGGTGGGCAATATCTGTGACTATGACTCCCATGATGCTATTGGCTACACTGACTGGCCCAGCATACACAAGATTCCTTCCTTTCAGTGGGCTTCACTGTGAGGTGGTGTTGTAGTGGTGGCTACATGTGGATGTGTTTGTTAGTTATATTTGTGCCACTGCCTAGCTGTAGTTGTAGTTGTGTTTGTACATGTGATGACACAGTTACATATCACTATGAGATGGCATGTGTTGTGTTTATCTGACTGACATACACATTTTGGGATGATTCTGTTCTGGTTGGTGTGTATTTGCTTAGGGTGCATGGTTTGACTCTCCCCTTGACAGTGATGTGTGTGTATTGTCGCACAATATTGTGTACATTTGTTGTGTACTCACCAGGCTCTGGGATGTTTTCTAGTCCATAGACGCTCACTGGTGGTAGGATGGCCCGCACCTTCTCCTCCCAGGGCCTGAGGTATACTGGTTTGGCAGGAGGGCCACTGCCGGTGTGTTGGCTCAAGAGGTAGTCCTTCTTCAACAGCTCCCTGACCCTCCTGCGCACGTCATACCACCTGTTCTGGATGTCAACCTTTGTCCGCAAACATGGTGATTGTGCGTTCACCCTGTTGACGATCCTCTCCCACATCTTGGTTTTCTGCGACATGGGTGTCTGTTGGACCAGTGTACCAAACAGCTGTGGCTCTACCCTGAGGATCTCATCTACCAGGACTTCCAATTCACTATCTAGGAACTTATGATTCTTCTTTGGGGCATGGTGATGGGTGGTGATGGTGAGTGATGTGTGTGTTGGTGTGCAGGTGAGGGTGTGTTAGTGTGTGTTTAGCTGGGTGTATGTGAGGGTGCTATTTGTTGAGGTGCTGATGGTGTGTGGCTTGTGTGATGGATGAGCTGTGGGTGGGTGGGTGGGTGGTTGCTGTCTGTTGTGTGCTGGCAGGTCATTAGAATTTGCAAAGGATCATGGTAGGGATTTGTGTCCTTTATATGGGTGGAGTTGTGGGTGTGTCTTTGTTCCCTGTCCCCCCCCCAGTATTTATTGGCTTTGTAATTGCTTGTTTGGTCTTTTTTAGTGTGTTTTTCCCTTTGTAGTTTTTGTGCATGTAGGAGACGTTCTTGTGACCAAGTCGGACCCTGCAGTTGTCTCGTACGAGCTTCTCCGAGTCGTTCACGCTGTGTTTGTGCTGTTTTCTATGCTGCGTACGCGTCGGTCGCGGTGTACTGGGTTGCTTCTGCTCGCAGTTTTGTATGCGTGTCGGTCGTACGGCTTGGGCTCCGTGCGACTCGGTCGTGTTTTCCACGCGTTGCATCGTACTGCGCGGGTCGGACTTTGCGGGTACGTTTCGTTCGGGTTCATTCCTGGTGCGTGTCGGTCGGTTCGATTTGCGTGGTTTTCCGGCCGGATGGCTGTTTTCCGCGCGGCTCGGTCGTTCGGCTTGTGTTCCGTACGAGTCGGTCGGATTTTGCACGCTTCTCATCGTACTTTGCGGGTCGGCCTGCACCTGTACGTGTCGGTCGGTATTAATTCCGGCTCCGAGTCGGTCGGTACGTTTTCCGGCCCGAATCGGAATCAGCCCCTAAGGCTAAGTTCTCAGAAACCATCCATGGTGGGCTGCTGCACTTCCTGCAGCCCCTCAAACTCTTCAAAGTAATATTGGTGGTGCCCCTGTCCTTCCTGGGGCAACACAAAGAGCCCAATATGCAAATGTTAGCCTTCGCAAGGGCTTATACACACTCCTTTGCCCAGTCCATGAATATTTGATTAGCAACCTCGAGCTGTGTTCCAAAACAGCTTTTTCCATTTTTATATTGAACTGTGGCTTTACACCACATTTATTTCTATTTCATTTAGGGTTCCACTGTCCCCCCTGGGACACGCACTAGCTGTAGTGGTTGTTTGAGGATGCAAGGACCCCATTGCCCTGGCCAGCTCCCCTGGACATTGCTAATACTGAGCAGTGTGCAGGAGCCGGCAACATTTTCCCTTTCCTCCCACCACGGCAGAAGCCAGGTGGGAATAATTCAGTTTTGCAAGTGGGGAAGAAGGAGCTGCTGTTTTACGCCGCCCTAGACATGGGCATGGGGTTAATGTGCTCAGCTTTGTTATTCATTGCGGTTCTGGCTGATGGGGTGCCCCGGAAAGTTCCTGTTAGACCTGGCATCCTTGGCGTGGTTTCCCCAGTCTTTTTGCCTCTATCGCCTCTATTTTTGACTATGGGCTGGACTTCGTCTTTGCTGGTTTAGGTGCTCTGGGCACTTAACCACTGGTGATCAGTGCTAAGGTGTAAGTGCTCCCTGTGTAAATTGTGATTATGATTTGTTCTCCATGATTGGCATATTTGATTTACTGGTAAGTCCCTGGTAAAGTGCACTGAGGGTGCCCAGTGCCTGTAAATCAAATGCTACTAGTGGGCCTGCAACACTGGTTGTGCCACCCACACAAGTAGCCTTTCAAATGTGTCTCAGACTTGCCACTGCAGTGTCTGCGTGCGCAGTTTGAAAGTTCCATGTCAACCTGGGAAGAGGACCCACTTGCCAGGTCCTAACCTTCCCTTTTATTACATGTAAGTCACCCCTAAGGAAGGCCCAAGGTAGCCCCCTGGGCAGGGTGCAGTGTATGTGAACGGTGGGACATGTACTGGTGTATTTTACATGTCCTGATAGTGAAATACTGCCAATTTCAATTTTCACTATTGCAAGGACTTCCCTCTCATCGGCTATCATTGGAGTTGCCTTGTAGCAACTTACAAGTATAGCTTTCAATTAGGAAGAGATCTGGAGTTTGGGTTCTCTGAGCTAAAAATGTGTTTAAAAATGCCACTTTGAGAAAGTGAACACAAGGAGATGATGGACCTAGCGCCATCATCATTCTTTAGCTCACGTCACCACCTCAGTTCAGACCCCGCTATATGCAAATCAGTCTTGACCCTGTTCTTCATGGGTACAGTCCAGCCCAAACTGCCAAGCCAGGTCTTCCCTGGACCGGAAACAAGCATACTGGGACCGGTTTCGGGGTCACATCCCTCATCAGCCAGGCTAGCTTGAATGGGTTTAACCCAGATCTGTGACTGGGGGTGAGTGTCTGAAAAGTTTCAGCGCTCCGTCCATCATCAGGGTATGCCCAGAAGTGGGTCCCTTGCTCACTTTGCCACTGCATTTATGCCTTGTTTCCGGTCCAGGGAAGACCTGGCTTGGCAGTTCGGGCTGGACTGTTCCCATGGTGAGTCTTTTTGTGGTGTTTTCACTGTGTTATTGTATGTGTGCACAAATGCTTTACACATTGCCTCTGTAGTTTAGCCTGACTGCTCTGTGCCAAGCTACCAGAGGGTGAGCACAGACAGACTTAGGTGTGTACTTTACTCATCCTGACTAGAAGGAAGGATCCCTACTTCGGCAGGGTGTATACCACTGCCAACTAGAGACCCTCATCCCTAACAGTTCCTTTTCTTTCTGCAGGCACAAGGATATGGGGTTTTCTTGGGCCAGAGTAGCTCAGGGAAGGGGCCTTACGCATGCCCCTCTCTGCTAGGAATTTTTATAGAAACCAAGATGCCGTGTTACATTAGAAGACCAAGCTCTTTCCAACTTGTGGGTCATCTTGTACAGCCCCTATGCAGGCAACAAGCAGACCAAATTCCCTGTCCCACTTCCCAGGCTTATGGCTATGGCTGTTTTGCAGGGCACCTGTGTATTAGTGAAGCCAGTGATAACCTTACTGATGGAAGTCAATCAACTGCAGGACCTGTCCTCAGTAGACTCAGGGGAACCCTCCAGGTCCATTCAGCCAACTGTTCCTCAGGCACCAAAGGGGACGACACTGCTGGCCTTGGAGAGACCCATCCGGGGCCAGATAGACTTGAAGTTCTTCAGTCAATTCTTGCAGTGGCATCAGGTGGCTTCTCCTTCCAGCTGAAGATTCTTCCACTATCGTTGCTCGAAGGTACAGTGTCTTCTCATCAGTGTCTCTTGTGCAGGTTTTTTTTGAGTTACACTTCTTTATTAGAAAGCCAAAACATGATACAGAGGACCAATACAGGATTGGGGAGTGAGGGGGTGCAGCCGCAAGGGAGCAAAGCAGAGCATACATTACATACATTGACCTCACAATCTTTATACATCGGCAATGGGTTAGGGTGTATCCAACTGGCATAGAAGGGGCAGCACTGCACGGTGTGTGTCAAACAGGGGGTCACATATTTCCATACTGGGGTGGGGGTTGTCCGATGTTATTGACAGGAGTTCGGGGAGGGGTGGATGACTATTAGCACAGCAGGACAGGGCATGGCATGTCCGGGGAAGAGGAGAGGAGGACAGGTAGAAATGTAGAAAATAGGGGGTGGGGGAGTGTCCAGAAGATTGGGGGGAGTGCCCAAAGTTGGGGGACATACCATCCAGTGCACTGGACTAGTCCCGGCACCCACATCCATTAAAGCATCAAAAAAGTGGTGGGGGTGTTCAATGCGCGATGTCCCGGAAGAAGGGCACCCATTTCTGTAAGAATATCTCCGCTCTGTCCTGGAAGTTATATATGATCCATTCTTGGGAGACCCCCTGAAGCATTGCCGCCAGCCACTCTTCTTGTGAAGGGGGCGTGGGGGAGGGCCATTGGTGGAGGATACATATCTTGGCTGTTGCCAGGGCCATGTGCAAGAGGCCGTGCTGAGTGGGGGAGAGGTCCGGGGATGCCACCGGGTCATGCAAAAGAATCAGAGTATGGGGGATAGGGGTCCTGAGCTGCAGGCTCTCACCCAGCATTGTCCCCACCACGTCCCAAAGGAGCTGGATTGATGGACAGTCGCATGACCACAACATTGCAACGGGTGGCCGGGCATCGCAAAGTTTCCGCGGGGCAGCAGTCCCGCTGTATGTAGCTTCACCAGTGTCCAATGGCAGTCGTGCGGTGTTTTGAAGAGGCAGAATTTCAAGCGGGCTTCCCGCGTTCCTCGTCAAGTGCCTCCAGGAGTTCTGCCTAATCATCGGCCTTGTACTCCGTCTGCAGCCAGGTTAGCTAATTGGTACGGAGGTTGTTGAGGAGAGGAAGTGAGAATAAGTGGCAGTGCATGGGGCCATAGAGCCCTGATGTGACTCTCTGGGAATGACCCCACACATCCTGAGGTGCTCCCAGGCTGCGTTGGAGGCAAATCTTCAGTTGGAGATGCTGCCATGACTGTTGGGGCGATAGGTTAAACTCCTTGCAAAGCTTCTCAAAAGGTTTGAGGGTCCTGTCTGCGATGATCTTGTCCAGGCTGCGGATGCCTGCCACTCGCCACTGTTACCATTTGAGGTCCTCACCTCCGATGCGTAGGCAAGAATTGCCCCATAGGGGTGCATTCCCATGGAGAAGGGGGTCCACTCCAAGGAAGCGATGTGCCCGGTGCCATGATTCCACATGGCCTGCAGCATCGGGTTGATAGTGGGCACCGGGGACAAGCCTCCCTTGTAGAGTGTCAAGTCTGTGCCGTCTTGACAGCAGGGAATGCTCTGCCGATACCCACTATGGTGGGCCCAGCGTCCCAGGGAGCATATAGGATATCTGAGAGAGGTGAAGAGCCAGGGCATAGTTCTCAACCAATGATAGGCCCAGGCCTCCACACGGGTGGTGTGCCAGAAGTTTGGTGTAGGTCAGGCAGAGGTGACAGGATCCCCAGACAAAGGAGTGAATCCCTGCATCCACTGAGTGCAGCGTATACATGGAGAACTAGAGAGGTAGCATGCCAAGGTCATAGGTAAACCGTGGGAGTGTGACCATCCGTACTGCCTGTATTTTCCCCCAGATAGATAGGCCTAGATGGGGCCACTTTTTAAAGTCCAGTTGCATGCGGGCTATTCGGGGATCAAGATTGTCTGCTACCATACGGTCCAAGCCCCGATTGACAAAGATCCCTAGGTATTTGAGGCGTGTTGGTGTCCATCAGAAGGGATAGCCATAGATTGGTGCTCTTGTAGTCACCAGCGATAGGGGTAGTGTCTCGCTCTTGTCGCAGTTCACCCAGTACCCTGACAGAGCCACAAAGTCAGGAATGATGTCCAGCAAGGCTTATAGGGAGCGATGGAGGTCCATGAGAGGGAGGAGTATGTGTATGGTGGCCGCAAGGGGCTCCATGGCCAACAGGAGCAATAATGGACAGCCCTATAGTGTTCCTCTCTGGATCGGGAAAGGGTCCAACAGGAAACCGCCACAACTGACTTGTGCTATCAGAAGTCTCGACGCTTCCCAGAGCTATGGGTTACGTTTGAACCCTTGCTCTTTCTATACGGATACATCCGCGGCCTTAGGTTATTGCGTACCTTTGGTTTATTCCTATTCGGACTGCTGTACCTATCGTGAGAGCCTTGCTGGCCCACATCACTATCTTTCAGCCTGAAGACACCTGTGCTGTCACTGGTGCGACATATACCCTTCGCTTCCCTTCCCCCTACCCCGTTGGTCCTGATGAAGACCCCACCTCCAAGACGTCAAATCTGCTGGTTTTTATAGGGGTCGAAACGTCGACATCTCCTTCCCTTCACTTATCAAACCTGGATGACAGAGGATCTATATCTGCATCTTTTGTTTATGATTTTGTATTTGTATGTTTTGCCAGTAATTTGGCAGGTTAGGTTATCATTATTGTATATTGATGTATATATATGCACCACCTTTCCCCCTGCACATCACTTTCACTTATCCTAACTACGCACCTATCACTTCACGCTGTATGCACCTGTTTTTACTAAATGTTAAATGTGATATTCAGTTCACAATTTTTGAGTCTATGATCTATGATGACAATTTTTGTGATATTTATTAAATCATAATCATTTATTGAATGAGCCATTTGGTGTTGTCATATTCCTTGTATATAGACCATGTATTGGTTGCAGATACATTGTGAATAATTTCCACTGTGACTATCTTTTGTGTACCGACATGTGCTATGGGGCAGTTGTAGAGCCAGTGGGCCATGGTGATAAATTGATCACCGAGGCCAAATCTTTTCAAGGCGGTGAAGTTGTACCACCACTCAGTCCTATTGAAAGCCTGCTCGGTGTTGAGGGAGAGGGCAAGGGCCTTGTCAGGTAGATCCTTGGTCCCCCATAGGGCATGGGCAAAGGTATGGAGGTGGTTCCTGGAGGAGCGACAAAGTATGAACCCTACCTGCATGTGGTGTATCAGGGATGGTATATCACCTTTACAAGGCGAGGATTTCTATGTCCCCATTAAGTAAGGAGATGGACCTGTAGCTGCCGCTCAGGAGGGGGCCTTTCCCCAGCTTGGGGAGGACCAGTCTGTTAGAGATGGAGCCCAGGGAGCCTGTCTGGGCAGTCTCTTGGAAGGCGACATCCCTGCCCGCCCATTTGTAGAACCCCGCGGGGAAGCCGTCTTCCCCAGGAGCCTTATGATAGGGGAGTTTGGAGATGGCTTGTGCTATCTTGGTCTTGCTGATTTCCCCGTCAAGTAGGGCCTGTCCATCTATGGTGAGACTAAGAAGGTGCACGCCCTTGAAAAAGGCCTCCAGTCAGTCGGCACCAGCCATCGTCTCCAGTGTGTATAGTGTCCAGTAAAAGGTCGCAAAATCATTCAGTTTATATTGTGGGCATGTAAGAACCTCGCGCTCGTGGAGTGGATGACCGGGATGGCCAATGCAGCCTCATGTTGTTGCAGTTGAGCAGCCAATAGGCGGCCCACCTTTTCGCCTTGCTAATAATGTCAGCCTTTACGCCGCTCTAGCACATATTAAGCCTTGGATGTGTATAACGCGCTGATGTCCATGAAAGCCTTCTCTACTCGACAGTGCATGGGAGGTGAGGGTTTTGTGGTGTAGTGGCGCATGAGGGTCATGACCACACACTCCAATTCCCTCTGACGACCCACTCTCTGCATGTTTGCCAGAGCTGAGTCCTTTGTGACCTTGCCGCGGATGGTCACCTTTGTGGCTTGCTACAGGATCCTGTGGGAGGATACCGAGCCCCTGTTGTCTTATAGGTATGTGGAAATGTGTGTGAGCAGTTGGGCTTTATCCTAAGGGGTGCGGTATCGCATTATGTTGAGGTGCCATGGCTTGCAACCCTGGGAGGCGAGATCTAGGTCTAGGGATAGACCTGTGCATGGTCGGAGAGTGCAACTTTCAAGATCCGGGATTCCCAAGTGATGGCGACCACCTGCTTGGAGACCAGAAAGTAGTCCAGTCTGGATTGGGTGCCAAGTACCGGCGAGAGGAAGGTATATGCCAGTAATCCACCAAGCCATGGTCATAGAGCACGTGTCCTAGGAAGGCCCTGTTCGTGTTGTTACCTGCGTCCCGTGGGCCAGTTTGGTCCAGCATCACATCCCGTGCTAGGCTCCAGTCACCCCCTATTAAGTAGTAGGAGACCCCCCCAATCTTAGTAAGGAAGCAGTTGAGCTGGAGGAGAAAGGAACACTTAGCTCCCATAGGGCCATTCACTTAGCCTACGCAGATCGTCTGTTCTCCGAGCTTCAGCTTGGCAAAAACTTACTGGCCATCTGGGTAGGACTAGGACTTGAATACAGTGATGGGCAACGACCTGTGGAGGAGAACCGCAACTCTACATTTCCTGGGGGGGGCATCTCCTGTCTCCACCGATGCTGGGTAGCTGATGTGGACCACTCTCCCCATCCAATCCCTTAACAACTTTTCGGATTCAAGGCTAGTGAGGTCTGTCACCTGTAACAGGGCCACATCCACCCATTTTGACTGCAGATATGTCAGCATCTTCTTGTGCTTTATGTAGTGTGTTAGCCCATTGACGTTGCACAAGATGACGTGCAGGGTGGAGGCTGCAGACGCTGTTGTGGCCATTAGGGCAGTTCATTCATCTGGCTGTGACATGGGTAGCAAGGACTGGAAGGGAGAGGTCGAAGAGGAGGGGTGTAGCCTGGAAAGGGTGCTGGGAGGGGGAGCGAGAGAGAGTAGGGGAAGGGAGGGAGAAGGAGACACACGGACTCCTCAAAAACTTCCTGGGGTGGGGCGCTAAATATGAAAAAAAAGTGGGGGTAGAAAGAATGGAGGGGGGACGAGGAGGGATTAACTAACTGGCTCTAAGCAGTGGTCAGATCTCAAGGGCTTTAGACTGTAAACCTTGGGTCTAGGCTTGCAGCACCAGCGCACCGGGGGCCCACAGGGAGGGTTAAGGCAGAAACTGGATAGAAGACAACCAGGATGGGGGCAGGGCAGCAGTGGGAGGCCAGAAAGTGGCGGGTCAAGGAATACCCCTGGTATCTAACCAACAGTCAATGGCGCATTCAGGGGATGGTAAAGCATGGAGTCTGGCAGCACCATCAGTAGGTGGGGGAAGGAGGAGTAAGGGATGCCAGTAGGCGTGCTCCGAGCACCTTCAAAGGCAAGAGACCCCTAAGGGGAAGGCGGGTGTTCCTAGTAGTGGTGAGGCAGTAGCTCAGTATCTCCCTTCCACCAGGGGTGCAGTGGTCAGCTGCAGGCTAACAGGCCAGACAATGGGGAACATAGAATGATACAGGAGCCTGCAGGAGCCCATCATGCAATGCAAAGCAACGCACAAGAACAAATGCCTTATAACTATGCAATTCACACAACATTGAGAAGAAGTACAGGCATGCAACTGGGTACTCATCCATCTTCTGCTGGGAGGTCACAGCTCCCAGTTTTTAAATTTAATTTGACTTATCCTGTCATCTGTCGACTTCCCCCCCACACTGTCCCGCCCAACCAATCTTACCTGTGCTAGCCGCCACTGGGAGTTTTATCTGATTTATACTTGGTATTTTATCTTTTATGTGTTGTAATTATTTTTCACATTGAATTGGATTTGTTACTCAAGGTGTCTGGTTGGTAAGATTTAGTTTTTTTTATATAAATATTATACATAATATTTCACTCTATCAATCTTATTTTATATTGGAGTTTTATTTAATGTTTTAACTGCTGTAATAAGATAATATGTTTATTATTTATATTAAAATCATTTTGTAATGTTGGTTAAGATTATACTTTACTTTTTGCTAGTTTTGTATGTTAGGATTTATTTTATAATATGCTTTTGGCTATTATTTCTAAGCAATCTACTCCATTGTGGCTGCAAAGTCATCCTGTGTGCCCTGTACACCCCCATTTTTTGCTGACTGGTACTGGTGGTAACTGACTCTGACTGTTTCTGGGCTCTGCCTGACCAGGGCCAGTGTTATGGTGAAAACACAGTGAAAACACACATATACATGAGGGTACACTATATATTAGGGTACACCTATAATTGGCATGACCTACCCTATAAGTCCATACTACATAATATGGCAGGGGGATTAAAACTACCTTTAAGTCCCTAGTATATAATAGGGCATGGCGGTGTAAAGGCTAGCAGCCCTTTCTGCATTTGCATGTGTGCACTGCTTAGAGCCTGAGGTAATTTTAAAAGCAGTCCTGTGTTGCAGCACTGCTTTTAAATGAAAATTGTGCCCAAACTCTACGTTGGAGGTAGGCGCACTTAAAAAGTGATCAACTTCAATATTGTGGCATATTAGGTGCCCCCAGGGTCTGCCCTAGGTGTCCCAGGGGTGGGGGATCATGTACTTATAAGGATGACCCTTATAAGATGTGGTTTATATGCCCTGGGGATAGAGAAATTCCACATTTCACTTCCCCCATTGTAGTAAAGTGCTTCCCAAAATCGACTTTTGTGCTATGGAGTAAGGATATGCACTATTTTTGCATATTCACCCCTAATAGCTCCCCTAGGTGTCCCAGGGGTGTGGGGCCCTGTCACGTAACTATAAGCAGGGTCCTTATAAAAGATGTTTAATATGCCCTGGTGTTGGAGAAATTGCACATTTCATTTTCCTCATTGTAGCTCCCCAGACACATAGGTTACCATGGCAATAGTTTATTAATGAATAACTATCACTAGGAATTTACAAAAAAATCATTCAAGGACTAAGGAGAATGGTATTGATAAATCCAACAATATGCTATTGTTGAATTTATCCTGAAATATACAGAAAAGAAGTTATAAGACATTGTTGACTGTAAGCCAAAATTCAGCCTTCCTGTGGTCTTCCCTGAATGGGCAGATTTAAGAGGAATACCCGGCCGCTTTGATGAAGTGATAAGTGGCTCACCTGGTGAGAGGCTATCTCTTGAAGAAAGCTTTGCTACACAGGAATGGCAGAGCAGGGGGTCGTAAACCATGGAGCTTCAAAGGGGGATAGGACAGGCAGAGAATACCAGGTCCATCTACCCACCAGTCCTCTGACCCAGCCAGATAGTAGGCTTAAGGCAGGAATTTGGAGATGGTAGGGGGAGGAGAGCTATGGAAATGAGCCATACTGGAGGATGGTTTAACTAGTTCCTGCTCCTCTGCTGCAGGTTCATCCATATAGAATTTTGGAGAAATAGTGCTTTCTGAGAGAAGATTATGCCACACTTTGGAGGAAGTGGTCATGCTCTGGGGTGGTGCCCAGCACCTCATTGGACAGAAGTGCTCTCCTGCTTGACCCCAAAGACCACTGAATAAATATGTGAGAGGTGCAGAGCGTCTCGGATCTGCTGCTTGAAAGTACGAGAAGAAGGCTTGTCAAGCTGGAAAATTGATTTGCTCCATCATGCCCTGCATTATGACTGACTGCACCTGCTGCATTATCTGGAACTACAGCTCTTTAGATATACCTTGCATCAAGAGGAATAAAGAGTGGACTCCTTGCAAGCTACAGGTTAACAGAGCTCACCTAGACATTCACCACCAAGAATCTCCAGCCTGGAGTGCGCCCAAGGGTGGATTTATAAGGATTTCTCTAAGTGGACTGTGGGATCTTTCAAGGACCATCTTGGAGATTCCAGACCCTAGGATTGTGTTTTGGACACTTTAGGACCCCAAAAGGAACTTCAGGAAGAGGTTTCACAAGTTTGGAGAAACTTAGGAAAAAAGCTCCAGAGGGGCACCACCTCAACCGCGAGAGCCACGCCGAATAACTTCAACCGCGAGCCAGCCCACCTTGCTGGTTCGTCCCTCTGAAAAGCTCTGTAGGTCCAACTTTCAGAATTTTACCGGGAGCTCCCTGGAAAGCAAGCCAGCGAACCCTCACCGAACGCGGACTGGTGAAGAGCATCGAGGGACCCCGGCAGAAAAAGCTCCAGAAAAGTTTCTAAGTCCGCAGGTAAAATCTCGACTGAGGCCTACCATGAGAAGTATCCAAGCAGGGCTCAATTGCAGTTGGCCTGAAACTTTGACTTTGTCCCGGTCAAGCATGACCAGATGTCCCAATGTGGCGCTAAAGGTTTCTAAGTGCTATATAATGTTAAATCTTTAAAAATTCATATCTCCAGTTCCAGACATTAGATTTTTTTTTTGTTTTGGTTTCATTTTAAAGATACAAATATTTCCTCTTTTTACAAATTGGTGTTGGATTTTTATTGTGTATTGTGTCTAAATTATTCATTGAATTGGTGTTTTTAAATGCTTTACATACCTGTCTCTTAAGTTAAGCCTATTTGCTCGCAGCCAAGCTCTCAGGGGTTGAGCATGGGAGTAATTTACTGAGACCTATTCTGAGCCCTAGACTGTGTTAGTGGCCTTATTGCCAGTGGTAGATGCATATTTACTCTACTAATAATCCACTTTCCAACAATTGTTGTTTATAAAGAGTTTTGCTTTAAATTGTAGCATGTCATACATTCTTTCAGTTTGTTTGCTAATTGTAGGTGTAATTTGGGTTACAGATTGCTCCATTATTAATTTTTGGTATCTTTGTTCTTTTTGTAGGGCTTCTATACACTAATAAAGTGTAGGTTGGGTTCTGCCTACTGTTGATTGAAATGCATTGTGGCATCCTAACACTGTGTTGTTTGTTTAGACTTCCTGTGCCAAGGTGCTGTCATAGACATTCCACCATGGTATTTAGAAATTGGGATGGTTTATGTGTCCGGAGAGATGTATTCTGGCAACCTAAGTGTCTTCAAAATAAATCATTAGGGGGTTTAGTTTGTGTTAATTTTGGTGGCAGTAAGAGATTTCTATAAGTAAATTGTAGGGGTTAGCTACCTCTGTGATAGGGATAGGCTAGTGCTATCATGTTTTTTATTTCAAAGGCAAATTGACTGCTTGCAGTGTATTCCACACTTAGCAATACAAGGCTGTTAGTAACATTTCAATCAAATCATACGGAAACATCTCCAACGATCTGCACTATGGGTCATATGTATCAAAAAACGGTTTTGGGAGTCCTTAATAGCGAATTTTAGCGAATCGCTATTAAGGACTCGCAAAATGAAATGTATGTTGGTTTCACAATATTAATTGCGATTCCTACATATTCCTTAATTGCGAATCGCAAATTGTGATTCGCAATTAAGGAATACCTTTCCATTCATTCCTATGGGCCTAGAGGCCCATAGGAATGAATGGGAGGACATTCGCAATTTGCGAGTACCCATTAGGTACTCGCAAATTGCGAATGCAATTTCAAGGTGCAAGGGTGTCAAAAGGACACCCTGTTGCACCCCTGAAATATGCATGTGTGCACATGTGGCGCACATACATGCCCTAAGGGCATGTATGTGCGCCACATGGCACTTTGAAAAATGCAAAAAGGGCATTTTTCTAGGAAATCGCAAATTACCACCAACTTGAAGTTGGTAATTTGCGATTTCTTAAGGCAAATTCACACAACTTAAGTGCTTCCAGAATTGCATTTAAGGCATCGCAATTTGCGATTCCTTAAATGCATTTGCAAAATAGGGAATTGCAAATTTTGCGATTCCCTATTTTGCGCGGGCCTTTTGGGATGATACATCCCAAAAGGCTTTTTCCTGTTCGCAAACGGGAATAGGGCTTGATACATATGCCCCTATGTGTGGGTAGACTTTTAAAATGGTCTGAATCATG
Source organism: Calotriton arnoldi (assembly GCA_963921515.1). Lineage (NCBI taxonomy): Eukaryota > Metazoa > Chordata > Amphibia > Caudata > Salamandridae > Calotriton > Calotriton arnoldi. The sequence continues at coordinate 446,505 of CAWUFW010004257.1, read as the reverse complement.
GCTTGGTCAATATCTATTGTTATTTTTTGTGGGTAGCAGTTCTTTGGTTTATGTTTAATGTGGTTTAAGAGCTCATAGTAAGTGCTAGTTTGTTTATTTAGTAGTAGAGCATATAAACAAGCATTGGAAATGCAATAGGTCTTGCATTTGCTTAAGTTAGAGCTATTGGCGTTGTAAATGGCGTTGTAAATGACAATGTCTTTTAACCATGTGTTATGGAGTGTATGTGGTGTGTAGTGAAGTTCCCGGTTTCAGATTTACTTGTAGAGCTGTACAGTGTTTGAAATAATAGTTCTTTTTCTCAGAGTTGTTTATTGGTTCTTTCAACAAAAGTGTGTTACTGTCTCACTGCCCCAAACCGGCTGAGCAGGAGAAAGAAAATGCTCTCAGTGATAGTAGTGAGACTCTCAGCAGGAGAGGTTGTGAGTCAGCAGGCGGAGAGTCGGGCAGTAGGAAAAATAAGTCTGTCAGATAAAAGAGACACAGTCAGTAGGAGGAAAGTGAGGCTGAGAGTCAGCGGGAGGGAGAAGAGGCTGCCAGTGAAAGGGTGGTGCTGTCAGTGAAAGGGTGGTGCTGTCAGTGGAAGGGCGGTCCTGTAGCGGGAGAGAGAAGAGGCTGTCAGTGAAAGTGTGGTGCTGGTAGTGAAAGTGTGGTGCTGTCAGTGGAAGGGCGGTCCTGTTAGCGGGAGAGAGAAGAGGCTGTCAGGGAAAGTGTGGTGCTGGTAGTGAAAGTGTGGTGCTGTCAGTGGAAGGGTGGTCCTGTTAGCTGGAGGGAGAAGAGGCTCTCAGCGGGAGGAAGAAGAGGCTGTAAGTGAAAGGGTGGTGCTGTCAGTGATAGGGCAGCCCTGTCAGCGGGATGGAGGCGAGGGTGTCAGCGGGAGGGAGAAGACGCTGTCAGTGGAATGGTGCTGCTGTCAGTGGAATGGTGCTGCTGTCAGTGGAATGGTGCTGCTGTCAGTGGAATGGTGGTGCTGTCAGTGGAAGGGTGGTGCTGTCAGTGGAAGGGTGGTGCTGTCAGTGGAAGGGTGGTGCTGTCAGTGGAAGGGCGGTGCTGTCAGTGGGATGGAGGCGAGGGTATCAGCAGGAGTGAGAAGAGGTTCTCAGTGAAAGGGTGGTGCTGTCTGTGGAAGGGCGGTCCTGTTAGCATGAGGGAGGAGAGGCTTTCAGTGAAGGGGTGGTGGTGTTAGTAGAGGGCGGTGCTGTGAGCAGGAGGGAGGAAAGGCTGTGAGTGGGAGGGAGGTGAGGCTGTGGGTGGGAGGGAGGCGAGGCTGTAAGTTAGCGGGAGGAGATGCTCTTAGTAGGAGGGATGAGAAGTTTTCAGTGATAAGGGAGAAGCCTCCCAGCAGGAGGCAGGAGATGCTGTCAGCAGGAAGGAGGAGAGGCTGTCAGTGATAAGGGCGAGCCTCTCAGCGGGAGGGTAGAGAGGCGGGGAAACAAACGAAAGGGTGGCAGGTAAAGGGGGTTTGGTGTCTGCACAAGCGGGGAAGCAGGTGTGAGAGGCACAGTCACTGGAGACACAAGAGGGGATATGTTAAATGCTGCAGAATATTCAGAAAGAATCGTGTCTCACCAGCTCGTCTCCAGTCTGCTGTCCACCAACCTCTCCATCACACCCAGTCGCAAGAAGCTGGCCGGTTCACCTGCAGTCTCCTGGGCAGAGAGTGAACCCCACTCCTGTGCCCCGCTGAGCCCGTGACGCAGCCGGACTTGAACCCTGGCGGTCAGTGGCTCTGGCGCCCTCTATCCCCGGACAGCTGACCCGGTATAACTCCTGTAGAGAGTCCCGGCTGTGGTTCCCGCAGCCCCTTTCTCTGATTCCATTGTAGCCCATGTCCTCGCTCAGCCTTTCCCAAAGGTATTGTGTGCAAAGAGGACCCTGCAGGGCCACGGAGAACATAGCCAGGAAGAGCACCGGCTCCACCGACACCCGGGGACACTGGCGTTTGGCCACCTCTGGGGAGTCCGGGAGGGTAGGAGAGTCTGGACCTAGATCCAGGGTGGGGGAGTGTGCCATGCCGGAAATAGAGCACAGGGATAAGTAAAAGAGAGACCGGCAGACACTGGGCTTACGACAAGGGCTGAAGGGACAGAACTGCGGAGGGATCTCTCTATTGAGGGACAGACAAGTGGGACTGCTGTATGGGGGCGAGTACGGCACTGCAGCAGTATGCAGGATTGCCCACCGCTACAGAGAGCTCGGGCGGGGCAGGCGGCTGTAAATGACAAACACAACCCTACTGCAGCGAGGGGCAGACACTGGACTCAAGGGGCCGATTCTTGATGAATACGGGAAACAGCAGTGCTGCAAGGGATTGTCATTGCACTGCAGAAGTGGAAGTCAGAGAGAGGGGAAAAAGAGCAGCGCCGGCATCTCCCGCAGGTGAAAGGAAAGCCAGTATCGGCTGAAGTGGGTGACTCCATCGGGTCATGTGATACCGTTGGAAGCAGGAGGGCTAGACTGCGCACTCGCACCAGTGGCGCCATCTTGTAAGACGTGAGCGAGAGGCAGCGCTATATAAAACACAATAATACTTTATTGACTCTGCGAGTTTAGACACAAATGGAACAAGTGTTTGCAATGCAATAGGTCGGATTGCATTGCAAATGCTTAAGTTTAAAACTGAGCACGGCGCCGCTTGAAGGACACCGCGCTCGTTTTTTTTTAAACTTTAACACTGAGCGCGGTGTCCTTGAAGCGGGCGCTGCGCTCAGTGTTAAAGTTAAGAAATATATAAATAAACCGAGCGCGGTGTCCGTGAAGCGGCGCCGCGCTCAGTTTTAAAGTAAAAACAAGGCGGAAGAGACGCCGTGAGCGAGTAAAAGACGCCATGCGCGAGCAAAATATCCAGTCCGGGTGGGCGACCCGGAAAGGAGACAGGGAGGGAACAAAAAAGCCTCACTCCAAATCAAAAGCGAGCGTTTAACATAAAGTGTGACGCGCACCAATGTAAAGCATAGGCGGAGCTTCCACCCCACTTCCAACTTCAACTCGACGACAATAGATCTCGCAGAGTGAGCAACGCATGCGCTGCGACGCTAGGCGAGACCTAAAAAGGGATATTTGAGTTGTGATATTCAACATGTATAGTGTAAATCTGAGTGAATGGTTTGGGGCACATTTTGAAGGGCCCATCCATCATCCAGGTTTGACAGCTGTTTAGTTTTGGTGAGTTGTCTGCTATAGAAAATATTAGAATTAGTTTATCCTTATTTAGGTTGTCATGTAACAGAAAGGATTCCTCATTATGCGTGATTTTTAAGTGTTCAGATATTTCTATATCATGGTAATTTTTAGGACCAGGAGGTGAATCACTGGTTGCTTTTTTACTTCGTGCAATTTAGCATTTTAAGGTGGATATATCTTCTAACATTTTTGTTATGGCCTCCTGAGAGCTAATGCTTGCCTCTCTTATACCCTGCAATACCTCCTTTACTAATATTTCTGTCACATTTGGGGGTGGTTGTATTCTTTTACATTAATTGCATCATCTTCTGTAGGGGCCCTCCCATAGCATGCATTCGAGTAATATTTAGTACATTTCCAGTTCACAGTTTCTATCAATGTACTTTCTTGGTTGTAGCCCATGTGACCTAATAATTGATGTATTTTCTGTGATAAGATATAGCTTGTTCTTTCTATCATTATATCTGAAAATAGTGTCATTGTATGAAGAACTATAACATGTTTAAACATTTGTTATTTACATATAAAATTATGCAACTATTTTTTAAACTTTTACTTACATGTATGTTCTTCATAGGTGTTTCACACCTTCTTGGCAGCTTTTCCGTTGAGGTTGTTGTAATGTGGAGCAGGTGGTTTCTTTTCCATTGGTAGAAAAAAAGGGCATCAGTTTCATGTTAAATGGTTATTGATCATTAGTAGGAGTTGAGGTCGTTATGTTTTATCTTTTTCTGTTTTAGGGTGAGTTTCTGTTTTATAATAATTTACATTTACTTCCTTTTTTTAATGTATTTTCCCTGTTTTGTGAATGGTGTTGTTTTTTGGTCATTTAACACTTTCTCGATGTAGTAATTTATTTGAGTAAATACATATAAAGAGACATAAGTTGTAGAGTGTTTTGTTAATTATTTGCTATTTTACACTTTTAATGTTTATAAAAGTAAGTAGTAGTTTAAATATCAGTTTTACTTACTTTGAAAGGTAGTTGTCAATATACATATACTTCTATTTTCAGGTTCTGGTCAGAGAATCTGACTGTTTCCTCTTCTTGCATCTTTTGTAGATTTTTGGAGTATTAAGTTAATCAAATTTGCTTATCAACAGTTATGTCCTTTGATGATGAACACTAATTTATCTTTTTTTGAGAATGTTTAATATGTAGTTAGGTAGATAGATACTTTTTTAAACAGTGGCACATTTTCACACACCAAAACTCTGCACACCGGATTTGTAAGCAGTGATTAGTTTATTATGCCAGTGACTATAAGATCGAAGCCCAAATCCCTACGCATTTCAGCCCAACTTGGCCTTGATTACGGACCAAGAATTAAAAAGAATGGTTTGGGCATGGTACAAAATGTTATTTTTCCAGATCAAATGACAGTTTAAAACTGTGCTACAGGCTGCAGTGGCAGGACTGAGACATGTTTTATAGTGCAACTTTAGTAGGTGGCAAAATGAGTGCTGCGGCCCAACAGTAGAATTTAATTTTCATGCCCTGGGTAAAGTGTGCAGAGCCTAATGCCAACAAAAATGGGTTCAGCAAAAATACAGCAGTGAAGGCAAAATTGTTGGGTGAATTTTTAGGGGTTTTTTTATGTAAAGAAAGATGTCCATCATAATGCATGGCGGAGGGCTTGACGCAGGTTCTGGCCTGACATTGTCCTTTGTGCTGCCCAGTCCAAGCTTGCTGCCCCTGCCCTTCTCCTCCTTGCCCTCCATTGTCCTAGTCCATACTCCTGCCCCCTCATCCAGTCCTGTGTGGCTGTAGTTTTACCACTGCCTTTCCTGCCTGCCCTGAGCAGTTAGCTTGCCGCCCTACCCACTTCCTCTCTGCCCTCTGTTTTCTGAATCCATGCACCTGTCCCCTCCCTCCTGCCCTGCATTTTCTGATGTGCTGCCACTTCCCTCCAACTAGATTGTTGTCCATGACCATTTCTCCTGCCCTCCGTTGCATGAGTCCATGCACCTATCATTGCACTCCTGCTTCAACTCTGTACTTAGCTCGCTGCTCCACCCTCCTCCCCCCCGTCCTCTGATGTCTGTGTGCATGCCCCTGCTCCCCTCCTTTTGCCCAACATGTTCCATGGACCTGCCACTGCCTCCTATGTCTACTTTGAGTGTTCTGTTGAGCTGCCACTGCTCCTTCTACCTGCCCAGCATTGTCAGATGGCTGCTGCCTGTCCCTGGCCCCTCCACCCTGTGATGTCATCAATTACATCATTTGAGATGTCATCAGTGATGTCACAAATGATGTAATAGAACATGTTGTGAGTGATATAATATGTGAGGTCATAAGCAGTGCATGGCAGGGGTTCAAATTATAGTAATCTCAGTTAACTATACCTGGTGAATTTTTGTAGTTTCTTTAGTTCAAAGCATTAATGCTGTCACTGACATATTCACCTAACTATAATGTTAATTTAACCCTTGGTTTTTTCAGTGAATTTCTAAGGCTTTTTAAAAGCAAAAATAGTTTTTTTTATCAGACCCAACTATAGCATTACTTCAACCTTTGTATATATACACTGAACTCTCTGCTGATGGGTGCATGTAGTAGGGTATGAGGATGGATTGGCCTGCCATTTTAGACCTCTACCTTAGATGTCGAGTGTGCATAATAGTGTTTGTGGATGGCGGGTGTGTATAGTACGGTGTGGGAATGGACCGGCCTCTCCTTTCAGTCCTCTCTCCTAGATAACAAGATTATGTAGTAGGGTATATGGAGCGACTGGTCTCTCTGCTGAGACCTCTCTCTCAGATGATGTGTGCGTATTAGGATGTGTGGAGAGACTGGCCTCTCAGCTGAGGCAACTCTATTACATGATGGCTGTGCGTAGTAGGGGGTGGGTAACGTTTTAACTCTCTACTCAGAACTCTTCCTATGCCAATAGGCATAAAATTAGGCCTTGATAAACACCATCTCTAGTAAGACTCCTTCCTACAGTAAGAAGTGTGCATACCAGAGTGTATTCAAAGATCACCTAATGCTTTCTATTTTTCATGATCCTGGAGAGTTCCACAAGATTGCAACATTTTCTGAAAAAAATCAACCTTCCATTCATTACAATAATTATGTCTTACACACCTCTGCTCAATAACAAGGGGCACAATATGCCTTTCTCCTAGTAGAGTGTAATGACAACTCCTCTACTCGGTTTTACTTTTCACGATCTTGCGAGAGTCCTGCTAGATTGTATTTTTTTTAAATTACATACATTTACTGTCATCACAGTACTTACACCTTAGAGATCTCCTGTAAAGTTATGGAACAGTTGGCCTAATTATAATTGCCCAGCGGCAATTGACACTGGGTCATTTATTTATAAATATATATTTACTGAAAAATCTAAAAGTTACAGGGACGTTATAGTTAGGCTGACATTTCACTTGTACAAAGCCACAGAAATTCAGAAGTTATAGTTACCTCAGCTAACTACTATAACACACACCCGCAGTGCACTACTTATGACCTCAAATATTACATAATTCATAATCTGGTCACAGACATCACTGATGGCATCACTCATGACATCTCAAATGACATCACTTATGACATCACTCACTTATGAAGTCTCAAATGGCATCACTGATGACCTCACTGATGACATCATGCTCGAGTCTAAGTGTTTTCCAAAACATACTCAGTGGTCTATATAGATAGTAAAGTAAGTGGCTGAAGGAGTGGTTGTATGGGTGTTGTCAGTGGGTGTGTATATGGAGTATAGAAGAGTGAATGAGTATGTGAGAGACAGTAAACATGAGTGAATGGGTGTGTGTGAGTTTTTGTATGAGTGAGCGCCTTAGTGGGTGTATGAATAAATGAGCAGGTGTGTGAGTATGTGTATGGCTTAGTGAGTGTCTGAGTAAGTGGCTGCAATGGAGAATGAATGGTTGTATGTGTGATTGTTCTGATGTGTCAGTGGCTGTAAATGTTGAATGAACAGGTGCAAAACAGACTGTGTGTCTAAGGGTGAGTGAGACGGAATATGAGTGGCTGTATGGGTATGTGAATGGGTGTATAGGTGGATATATGGGTGACTGAGTGGCTGTATGAGTGACTCTATGGTGGGTAAATGGCTAACTAAGTGGCTGTATAGGTAAGTGATTGTGAGAGATTGTATGAGTCAATATGTACTTGTGTCAGTGACTGTAGAGGTCATTGAGTACATGTGTTAGTATATGTATGAGTAAGTTAGTTGGTGTGTGAGTAACTGTATGAGTGAGTCAGCAGATGTGAGTGACTGTATGGATGAGTGAATAGGTGTGTCACTACATGTATGAGTAAGTGAATCAGTGTGTAAGTGTCTGTATGTGTGTATAACTAGATGTCTGAGTGTCTGTATTGGTGAGTGAGTAGGTGCATCAGTAGTTATATATGTGACTTACTGGTTGCATTAGTGGCTGTATGGGTGAGTTGATGTGTGAGTGCTTCTATGGATCAGTGACTAGGTGTGTAATTATTTGTATGGGTCTGTGAATGTGTATGAGTGGTTGTGTGGGATTGGGTGTATGAGATCTTGTATTAGGAATGTAAGTGGATGTCTAGGTGGTTCTGTGGATGATGTCCTCAGTGAGGTCATCAGTGATTTCATTTGAGATGCCATCACTGATATCATCAGTTATGTAATTTGTGATGTCAGTGACCATGTCATGAGTGATGTAATATGTGCAGTCATAGGCAGTGCATTGCGGGAGCGTGAGTTCTAGTTAGGTGAGGTAACTATAACTGTGGAATTTCTGTGGTTTTGCACAAGTGAAATGTCAGCCTAACTATAACATCCCTGTGACCTTTGTTTTTTTTCTGTGAATTGCTAAGGTTTTTTTTAAATTCTATTTCCTAACTATAACATCCCTGTAACCTTTGCTTTTTTTCAGTGAATTTCTGTTTTTTTAAATTCTATTTCCTAACTATAACGTCCCTATAACCGTTGGATTTTTCAGGGAATTTCTATGTTTTTTTAACTAGTTGTCACAGTAATCCTGCTATGAAGGACTTACTGGAGGTACCAGAAGAGCTTCTTGGTCCACAAGGTCCCTCAGCATCCAAGAGGCCTTCATCCTTCAACCAGTAGTATGCAAGGAGGCGCATTTGCAGAGTGGTGAAGAAAGGTGACGTAGTCTCTGAAGACCTCTTAGCAATGCCGCTGTGTGGGACCTATTGGAGGTAACAGGAGGATTTGTTCATGCCCAAGGACCCTCAGCAGCCAAGGGGACTTCTTCCCCCAACCAGTAGTGGGCTAGGAGGTACGTTTGCAGAGTGCTGGGGAAAGGGGGCATGGCCTCCAAAGACCTCTCAGTAATACGGCTGTCTGGGACATCCTGGAGGTTACAGAAGGGGTTTCTGGACCCCAAGGAACCTCAGCATCCAAAGGGACTTCATCTCCCAACCAGTACTACACCAGGAGGCCCGTTTGCAGAGTAGTGGAGAACAGGGGCGGGTCTCCAGTGACTTGCCGGTCCAGCATTTGTTTTTCTTTGTTTTTTTTAATGGGAGGAGGGCCATATGGCCCCCCTTCTCTGGGATGATTTGAGCCCCAGGGACCCCAGCCCTCGGGGTCAGGCCTACTTGAAATGGGGTTTGGAGGGGCCCTATCCCTGGCTGATTTTGGCCCCGGGGATCCCATCCTCCGGGGCCTGGCCACTTTATTTTCAATTTTTAATAAATAAATAAGTCATTGGAGGGGCGCCACGCGGCACCCTTCCCGGGCTGCTTTCAGCCCCAGAGATCCTATCCCCAGGGGCCCTGCCTCTTTTTTTTCATTTAAAACAAAATCATGGGAGGGGGCACGCAGCCCCCCTCCAGGGCCAATTTCGGCCCTGGGGACCCCATTCCCCTGGGCCCAGTCTGTAGTGTGGATGCCCTGGTCCCAACCCAGGGCAACCACTGCCAGTGTTGGGGACTGTGGGGGTGTCGTGTAGTTCCCACTAATCCATAGGACCTGTGCATTTGTTGGACAGCATAAACTTGGGTGCGGTGCCTAGACTGATTCCAGCACCCTGCAAGATATGTTGGCCAGGCTAGCTCACAGTGCCATCATAAGCCCCCCTAACCTAACCAGGGAGCGAATAGTTTCTGACAACCACTGAACATGACAACCCTGACACCTCAGGGATCGAGGAAACAGATCCAAACTTTTCGCTCAGTTACTCGTGCTTATGTGTGCTCAGAGAAATATACAGAATACACAGTGGGACATTTTCAATATATTTATTGAACAAAAGTTATTCTTGTATAGAATACATGTGCTGCGATAATCAGTAGACAGAAGCAGATAAAAGTGATTACGAGCACCCGAAGAGTAAACAGTAGGTACAGCTCTATCATGGTGCTAAAACAGTGTATATATGCAGGCATATAAACAAGGCAGTAATCAGGCGTACTTCTACTATGCAAAACCCTACTCTAAGTGTACCTAGAGTGTGTGCAGGTGTAGAGCCAAGAATCTCCCCATGGGACAATCCAACCCTATTACCTGGCGGGAGAGAATGAAGGACCCCGTCTTGGTCACAAACTGGACAACTCTCACAAGATATCAGACCATTGCGTGGTGAAGTCTCAGCATGCAGGGACCCTCGGTGTCAGCTGAAGTGCCTCCTCTGCTACTCTATTGGGATGCTCATTATTTATAAAGAAAGCTGCTTTGCGATGTACGTTGTAGATTCGCAAAGTTATGGATATGTAGATAGCTCTGTCGCCCATGGATGAAGATAGAATTTCATTTGTACATGGTGCTTAAAGAAGCCTTGTACATGATGTTCGAGGCATTTGAGGCATCGTGATAATGTTGTGCGAAGCTAGATTTGTAAACAACGTGGTTTCAGAGAAACTAATCCAACATTGTTGTGCATGAAAATATGTGCAAAAGTTCACGGCAGTAATGTTATTGTGAAAAAGTGGACAATGTAAGATATGACCTCCTGTGGGAGCCAGCATTGCTTTGACAGAGAGGAAGCTGCTGAACATGCACCTCCCTCTCTGTCAAAGCAATTGTGCTCCGCTTTGAGCAAGTGAGAGCAAAATGCTCTTGCTTGCTCAGTTTGCTATGGCTTGTGGGAGCAGTAATGCTCCTGCCAAGCCATAGCAAACAGCTATGTCCCGGGGGTGGGCACCCTGGGAGGTAACAGAAGCCAGCCCTGGGGGGTTGCGGTCCCCAGTGCCATCTAAGGCTCCCGGAGGGGGGCTGCGCGCCCCCTCTAATCTTCACTTTAGCCCAGAGGAGATGGTGGTCCTTGGGGCTGGGGGTCCGCAACGGACCCCCTGCATTATATTTTTTGAGCCCCAGGAAGGTGGCGGTCCCCGAGGCTGTGGGGGGGGCATGGGGGCCCTCGCGCATTACTATTATTGCCTTGGGGAGGTGGTGGTCCCCAGGGCTGGGGGTCCATGCAGCCCCCCCCACATTATTTAAGTTTTAAGCTCTGGGGAGGTGGTGGTCCCCAGGGCTGCTGGGGGCCACGCGACCTCCCTGCTTTCATTAAACATAGAGCCACGGGGAGCTGGCCGTCCACAGGGCTGTGGGGGGAGGGCATATAGGCCTCCCCTGCACTTATTTAACAAATATCCCTGGGGAGGTGGCAGTCCCCGAGGCTGCAGGGGGCCTTGCGGCCCCCACATACTATTGCATATGCACCGGGACTTGGCCCACACACAGGCTTTTTTAAAAACAAGCGTGGGAGCCCGCTCTTGTAGTTTTTTTTACTGTGATTTTGCAAATTCGTTGCAACCTCGCTGTAAACATTTAAAAAAGCAAATGCTTTGTTTGTGTGTTGGGGTCCCAGAGGGACCCCAAGACCATGACCTGGGGGTCAGGGTATTCCTCTCCTGCCCCCTTTTCTTTATTTTCACCTTTTGTTTTGGTGACTCGGTGAAGCCGAGTCCCAAGATGGCTGCCAGCACTTTCTGGCTGGAGTGTTGGCATCCAATCAGAGCTGTGCATTTCCCTGCATGAGCTTGCCTTTTTTGTGAAGGCTTGAGTAAGTGAGTATGAGAGAGGTTGTATGGGAGAGTGGTGAATGGATGATTGAATGAGTGCATGAGTGGTGCATGGATGTTAGGATGGGTGCATGAGTGGTACATGGATGACTGAATGAGTGCAAGAGTTGTACATGTATGTTAGAATAAGTGCATGTGTTGTGCATGAATGTTACAATGAGTGCATGAGTGGTGCATGGATGGTAGAATGAGTGCATGAGTGGTGAATGGGTGATTGAATGAGTGTGAGAGGTACATGGATGACTACATGAGTGGTGCATGGATGTCAGAATGATTGCATGAGTGGTGCATAAATCATAGAATGAGTGTATGAGTGGTGCATGGATGATAGAATGAGTGGATGAGTGGGGCATGAAGTATTTAATGAGTGCATGATGGTCCATGGATGATTGAATCAGTGCATAAGAGGTGCATGGATAATTGAATTAGTGCATGAAGTGGTGCCTGAATGTTAGAATTAGTGCATAAGAGGTGGGTGGATGACTGAATGAGTGCATCAGTGGTACATGGATGATTGCATGAGTGCAAGAGTAGTGCATGGTTATTAGAATGAGTGCATAGGTGGTGTATGGATAATTGAATGAGTGCATGAGTGGTACATACATGTTAGAATAACTGCTTGAGTGGTGTATGGAAGTTAGAATGAGTGCATAAAAGGTACATGGATCATTCAATGAGCGTATGAGTAGTGCATGGATGATTGAATGAATGCATGAGTGGTAGATGGATTTTTGAATGAGTGCATGAGTGGTGCTTGGATCATTGCATAAGTGCATGAGTAGTGTATGGATGATTGAATGAGTGTACGAGTGGTGCGTGGATATTAGAATGAGTGGACAAGAAGTGCATGGATTATTCAATGAGTGCAGGAGAGGTGGATGGATGATTGAATGAGTGCATGAGTGGTGTATCGATGATCAAATATGTGCATGAGTGGTTTATGGCTAATTGAATGAGGGCATCAATGGTGTTTGAGTAATTCAATGAGTGCATAAGTGTGTGTATGGGTAAGTGACTGAGTGCATGAGTAACATTTGGGAGCTCTGTCTAGAGCCTTTGGTTGTATGGGTGAGCAAATTGATGTGTAACTGATTTATCAATGAGGCAATACCTGTTCCACTGGCTGAGTGAGTGGAGGTCTGGTCTAGTCGATAAGTGAAATAGTATGTATATCAGTGTCTCTATCTCTGAGTCATTGCTTATATGATATACTTTGTAGGTAAGTGATTGGATGTGCTAGTCCCTGCTTAAATAAGTGTCTGAATAATTAAGTAAGTTGTTGCATGACTACCTAGAAATGTGCTGTATTGCAAGAAAAAAGTAATGGAAACTATGGCAAGTACACTTTACATTTAAAAGCACTCTTCATGCCTATCACTAATCAATATGTGTGAAGTAGAAGAACTCTTTTGAGACATCTAACGACGCTGAAGTGCAGCCAGTATTGAAAAACAAGATAAAGATATGTTAGTATTTATTCTTCAAAATAACACAAATATAACAATGCATATTATGTATACTGTAAGACTATATTAGAATATATTAAAAATCCAATTTTCCCATTTTTGTAGTACTCATTTTTCATACTTCTTCACCCTAAACGATGGTTTGTATGAAGCATCATCTTCGAACAGTGGGGAAAAGCAATGAATGGATTGTAAAACAAACAAAAAAACAAAGCTGCATAGTACATCACTACAAATAAGTGATAGAGTGCATTCACTCACTCAGTCATTAATTAGTGGCCTTTTCAACAGCTACTACAGTAATCTGACAAAATGTACATTAAAAAATATTTCTCGTATTTTTATATCTGGTACAATAGCAGAAAGAAATATGAAACTGTCTTTTGGAGATACTTTTGAAAACATCACCCCTGGTAGGCCAAATTATGTGTAAACTTCTGATTATCCATGTAGACAAAATCCCATCTCTTTAGAATAGAGAGGGTGAATACTGTAGTGTTCGTAAATTTCTTCTGATCGGGATCGATCCACTTTTTCAATCTGACCTCGTGATGATGATGTATCAGCCTCCATATGTGCTATATTCTGAAGAACATCTATATCTTTATAATAAATATTTTTTTGTAACAGATATAATATTGCATTTTTTACTTTAGTAACATCAACTAACTCTTGCCATATCTTTTTGCTCTTGGTAGGAACACCATTCACAAGAATTACAAGTGCTTCTTGCAGATCTCTCTGTACCCCTACAGTTTCAATATTCTGCTTCAAATCTAATGGCAAATATATACAACTATACCTTTCGTGTCTTTCTGGAGATCAGTTGGAGGTAACTTCCCTTTCTTTGGTTCCATATGGACTATAGCTTGGAATGGATGTATACATTGGATAAGAATTTATCCATACAAATTTACATCTTGAAGTTCTAGTGGAACTGAAACTATTTCTAAATTGTTATGGACTTACCAAAGATACTTTTTCTTTTTCAGACACTCCCGCTGGAACACCCTCCAGGCACCATACACACGTTGCAGCGAGAGCTAGAATGTTTTATTTGGGCTGACAAGAGACCCCGTATATGGTGAGAACTGAGCTACAGGCCCCAGTGGAGGGCAGTCTGGGGGTCCCAAACCTGCAAGACTATTACTGGGCCGCCCAGATTAGGGCATTTGTGGAATGGTTGCACCCAGAATCCGAGAAGCATTGGCTCTTCATGGATAGGGCGGTGGCGGGCGCTATGTCAGGTTCCATTTCTGCCAAAACCAGCTTGGCCTAAGAGTCTCTATCTGTCGCCTGTTACACGTGCCCCCTTAGTGGCGTGGGACAAGATAGCAGAGAGAAGAGCTCTCACCACATTCCCGTCTCCATTAACCCAGCTTTCTCCCCTGGCATGCAAGCAAAGACCTTTACTCGCCGGACCAAGGATGGCTGCAGGTCCATTGGACACTTCTCCCATGAGGAAGGTCTGTTATCCTTTGAAGATTTCCGTTCACAACAGGGACTCCCCGAAAAGGAGCGGTACCGCTACCCGCAAATAAGGCACTGGGTTATGCACTCCAGTGTTCGCCCACAAACGCAAAGACATCTCACCATCTCACCCCATTCGAGAAATGGTTGCTATCCAAAACTACTGATACCCACCTCATATCACAGATATGCAGCTTAGTAAGACAAGCCCCAACACCTCATAAGTCTCTGAGTCAAAAAAGATGGGAATTAGAATTAGGACGCACTCTTATAAGCGCGAATGGGAAGATATATATTACACTACTAGGCATACCGCTCAGAATGTGGCTAGCATAGAGACCGCCACTAAAATAACAACTTATTGGTATCTCACTCCCTCCAGACTTCACACGGGCAACTCGACAAGAGACCCCATGTGTTGGCGCGGATGTGGGTCGCCCGGTACCCTGACGCACGTATTGTGGGATTGCCCCCAAATAACCACCTATTGGACGCAGGTACTCAAGGATATCGACACCCATTTTGACACAGAGTTGCCCAGTTTCCCAGCATACATCCTCTTAGGCCTACCTAATGCTCTCACATTCCCTCTCAAATCACGCAGAGGATGACAAATTGCACTGGCCCTGGGGGCGGCCCTTCAATATATTCCAGCACATTGGGGAACGACCCACCTTCCTACCCACACGGGGTGGTTACATAGGGTGTGGCACATTCTTGGTATGGAACGGATCTCCCTCTCCCTCACCAACCAAAGCACTTCTTTCCCTGCTCTCTGGAAAACTTTCCTGGTGCTGCTTTCCTCAGAATTTAGAGAACTCACTTGCCCCAAATATTTGCAACAGTTATGACTCACTGAATCTTCACCGACCGATCCCTGATGAACAATGTATTTGGATTAGCGACAGGCAACTGGTGGCTGAGGGGGAATGGAGGGAGGGGGTTGGGCACACAGAGGGGGGGAGGAGGCAGTTAGGGGATGTTGGTATAGTTAAGTCTATTAGCTTTTCCTACGATTGTGGGATGGCATTTCGCATATCTCTTTTGCTATTGTTTTTATCTAATTGTAATTTTATAACACAATAAAGACATTTAAACATAAATTGTTATGGACTGCTCTGGATAGCATTTTATTATCCTTTAACGTACTATAACAGTACTTTCATATAATTTGTTAAACTGAACAGTCAAAGCATTCATCTACAAATAAATGAATCACAAATTCTTGCCACTTATCATTGTTCTCTTTTTAAATACAAAATCGACATTCTTAGTCTGACTTTTGTAATGAGTGTGTCAAAAACAAATGCAAACAGAGTTTATTATCCAGGAAGAAACACTGTTAAACTTTCTAATTTCTTCTTGAAAGTTATTAACCGTAATACCTATGTCTTGTTCTGGTACTGCTGCAGATACCAAGTCTTCGTTTTCTCTTCAATGCTCTTCAGGACCAAAGAAACAAAATTAAACATCATCACAAACTTTCCATACCTCTGCTATTGTACCATGCAAAAGAGCTCTATTAATTTCTCCTAAACATAGAGCAGCACTTTTAACATAGTAAAGCCTTCTAACTAGTTTTCACATTTCAGAGTAGTGAACAGCTAACATTCTAAAGTGATGAAAAGCGCTTCTGCACACTTTCTTTGATAAACATGCTAGCGAATGTCCCAGCAAATTATTATACTTCCTTACTTTGCATGGATCTAATCCTTGCAACATAACTCTTTTCTGCTTCAAACTTCTGCAGGGAAACACACATAGGAAACTTCTAAACATATCAATAGTTTCCTGCTGAACACTGCAAACATTGCTACAATTCCAGTTATATACAGGGGCCTGTCCATGCCTCCCCTGTACCTCTTCAGCTATGACTTAATCTACATTTCTAGGTACCATCACCTACTTTGGAAGTGGACACCCATCTTTCATCTCATAACATTGTCCACTTTGGCCAACTGCATGCACAAATTGGTTCTCCTGCAAGAATCTTTCTGCATTAAGGAAAGACCCAGAACTGGAAGTATGTAACCATTCACCACTAAAACTTTGCAAAAGTTACTTCTATTGATAAGACTTTTTTTTTGGCTTTGTCTCCTCATACACAAAACTATTTTGTCTAGTATCTTCATTCTGTTTAGAATAAAAAAATAGCTTCCTCTTAAGAGTAACCGCCTTATCGACTACACCCTCAGCACGTTCATTTTGTCTGACTGCTTTTCATCTTCTTCTTTACTTCTTCATAGTTTTTGTTAAATTAAGAATTACTCTACTACAGAACATTCTAACTCTGATCTCCTTAAACTGCTTCTGCCTTCTGGTTAAACTCTGTCCTTCTTTGCATGACTTTTAAGGCTTCATATCATACACTTTTTCTTCCTTCTTACTTGGTCCTACAGTTTGTTTTTTATTTACTTGATTTTCAACTTTTTCAAGTTGACGACATACAATTTTCAAAAATGTTGTTGTCCTCTTACCAGCACCTCTTTTCTCTTTCACCACTTTCTCCAAATTGTTCCTCTTTTGTTTCTCAGTTGTAAGGACATAGTATCCCTGTTTCTGCTTCTTTCTTGTCTGACTTTTTGTTGGCATTGTAACTCTTTGTAGTTAACAAGAAATCGATGTCTGAAAAGAAAAAAATAATAATTACATTTAGCTTTTCAATATGTAGTTTTACATGCTGAAGTACAAACATAAATAGTTCTATTATTACAATATTCCTAACATTACTTTATTAATTTTAATGTGTATTTCTGTTTGTTAGGATGATCTATAAGTGAGCATAAGGGTCTCTAAGTGCGCATATAGCTAACTGAAATTTATAACCACATGTGCTAAATTTTAAGCACATACAAGCGTACCTATAGCCTACCTGCATCCTACCTTAGAGGTGAGTCATATGTGATACAACAGCAGGTTAAGGCTTGCAAGGGGTTTTAAATATCAAGTAGGCGTAGCAGTAAAAGTGCATAAACACTGAAGAGTACTAGGCCCGAGACATGATGCAAGGTGTACTTCTCTGGATGCTGAACTTGAAAGAGTCAGTTCTTCAACAGATTTGTAAATAAGTGTCTCAGTCTCTATGTGAGGACCTGCTTGTTTTGTATCTAACTGTGTTGGTATATGAGTATCTGTCTTTCTGGCTTCTATAGTTGTGTAAATGTATATGTAACATGCTGCACTCATTGCTTCCTCAGTGTGATGGTGAGTATTGGGTTATTTAAGTGTGAGTACAAACAGCTCCATTACTACTAGGTACTTAGCATTTCTGTGTTTGTGTGTGAGTGAATGTTTAGATGCTTCTCGCAGTGTCTGAGACTCGAGTGTTACAGTCCCAGACATACTGCAAGGGCTACCTTTCCGTATAGTACACTTGAAAGTGCATGTTCTACAGCAGATATCTGAATGAGTGTCTCAGTTCCTATTTGGGGCTGTGATTTGATATGCATGTAAGTTTGTTAGTAAATGACTGCCTCTCTTTTTGACATGTATGTTTCTTTAAATGTATCTGTATGGGGCTTCATGGATTGCCTCCTGGCTGTGTTAGTAAGTATTGGGCTATTTAAATGTGTGTGCAACTGTTTCCATTAGTGCTAGATACATAACAGTTCTGCCGGTCTGTGTGAATGAATGTTTAGGTGCTTCTGTCATAGTCTCTACGGGAGTTTTACTATGTATCTGCTTTTCTACATAGGTATATCAGATTAAAGTCTGGATGGCATAGTGAATGTATAATTGAGCACAAGGGTCTGTAGGACTGCATATAGCTCACTGAAACTTTAGAATACATGTGTTACCTTTGAAGCACATATCAACATGTCCTATGACCTACGTACATGCTACCTTAGTAGTTAATTAGATGTGGTAAAACTGCAGTTTATATATTCTATAGGATTATTAAATGTGAAGGTTGGCCTAAAGGCACTGGCTTAAGTATAGCAGGCCCAAGACATACTCAAAGCACTACTTCTTTGCTTGCTGAACGTGAAACTGTCAGTTGCTTTACAAATATCTGAATTAGTGTCTCAGTTCCTATGTGGGGCTGTGATTTGATATCTATGTACGTTTGTTAGTAAATGAGTGCTTCTCTTTCTAACATATATGCTTCTGTAAATGTCTCTATGAGACTTACATGGATTGTTTTCTGGGTGAATTATTGAGTATTCGCTTATTTAAGTCTGTGTGCAATTGCCTCCATTAGCGCTAGATACATATCAGGTGTGCCTCTCTGTTTGAGTGAATGTTTACACTCTTCTATCACAGTCTCAATAGGTATTTTAGTGTCTGTCTGCTTTTCTACTTAGGTATGTCAGATTTTAGTTTGGGTGACAGCGTGGATGTATGATTCCACACATGGGTCTCTAGGAGTGCATATAACTCACTGAATCTTCAGAGTGCATGTGTTGCCTGAAGCACATAGCATCCTGCCCTATGGCATGGATACATGACACCTTAGTGGTTAGTTATATGTGCTACAAGACGAGTCTATACCTTGTGTAGGAGTTTTAAGTCACAAGACAGCCCTAGCAGTACAACTGCATGCACAGGGTCAAATGTAGCAGGCCTGAGACATGATGCAAAGGTACTTCTCTGCATGTTAGAGTTGAAAGTGTCAGTTTTTTAGCAGACATCTGAATGACTGTCTCAGTTGCTATTTACCACTGTGAATGCATGTGTATGTAAATTTGATAGTAAATGACTGCCTCTCTTTGTGACATGTATGCTTCTCTAGATGTGTCTGTAAGGGGCTGCATGGCTTGTCTATTGAGTATTTGGTTATTTAAATGTGTGTGCAACTGCCTCCATTATCGATAGATACTTAACAGTTCTGCCTGTCTGTGTGAGTGAATGTTTTGGTGCTTCTGTCATAGCTCTATGGGTGTTTTACTATCTGTCTGCTTTTCTACATAGGTATATCAGATTAACGTCTGGATGGCAGAGTGGCTGTATAATTGAGCACAGTGGTCTGTAGGACTACATATATTTCAGAGAAACAGACTACATGTGTTACCTTTTAAGCACATAGCACCCTATCCTATGGCCTACCTACAGGCTACCTTAGTGCTTACTTATATGTGGTCGAAGAGGAGTTTATGCCTTCTGTAGGACTACTAAATGTGAAGGGTGGCCTAGCAGTAAAATTGCATGCATGGGCTCATGTATAGCAGGCCTGAGACATATCCTAAGCACTACTTTTCTGTATGGTAGACTTGAAACTATCAGTTGTTTAACAGATATCTGAATGAATGATATGTGGGGCTTTAATTGAATATGTATGTAAGTGTGTTAGTAATTGACTGCCTCTGTTTGTGATGTGTATTCTGCTGTAAATGTATCCATGGATTCCTTCCTGGGTGTATTAGTGAGTATTGGGATATATAACTATGTGTGCAATTGTCTCCATTAGCGGTACATATATATATTAGCTCTCTTTGTCTGTCTCACAGAATGTCTATGTGCTTCACTTACTATCTCACAGAGTGTTTTACTGTCTGTCTTCTTTTCTACTTGGGCACGTGAGAATGAACTCTGGCTGTCAGAGTGAATATATAATTTGGCACATGAGTCTGTAGGAGCATGATTGTGCACTGTGGTGGCAATAACCTAGGCACACTGACTGGGGTAACTCTTTTCCCACACACTGTCTTGTTGTACTCCAACATTTGCCAAAGGCAGAAATGAAAGTAGTCTAATCAGTTCTGTCCACAGATTGAGAAAGTCAGGAAACGTGATAATAAAACTCTTTCTGCATTTCTCAGAGCCCATAACATGGGCTCTATCTACAACAACAACTTCCGTTTTGACATGCATGGAATCTATAGAAGTGATAAAGTGCACTTTACAGATCGAGGCAACAGGGTGTTTCTAAGCAACCTGAAACTCTGCATCTGGTCTTATGTGTAGCTGTCATATGCACACAATCAACAACAACTCTTGTCAGAGCCACCCTATTGCCCAAAATATTGTGAATTTTCTTTATGAATATCACTTTTTTTCCATTTCTAAATATGCGATGGTCATGAATACATTGCAAAAACACAAAACTAAAGCTGACATTAAACAGCCAACAGCAAATTCAAAATTTATAGTAAAAAAACTGATTCTAACCATAACACTACATACATTACTATTTAAATAACTAAAAAAAAAGCATGTATCACTCTCTCAACGTGTCTGTCATAGAATGTATGACTGTTTGAGTGGTGGGTGATAAATGTGTACACAAGTCTCTGAATGAGTCTATGAGCAGGTGGTGTATCCGTGTCTGAATGTGTCTGTCAATGGGCGCATCAGTGTCTGAGTGGGTTTATGACTGAGTGCATCAGTGAATCTGTGAGTGGATGCATGAGTCTCTAAATGGGTCTGTGACTGGGTGTGTAAGTCTCTGAGTGGGTCTGTGAGTGGGTGTGATAGTGTCTGAGTGGGTCTGTGAGTGAGTGTGTGAGTGGGCCTGTGAGTGGGTGCATGAGTAACTGAGAGGGTCTGTGAGTGGGTGCAGGAGTCTGACTGGGTCTGTGAGTGGGTGTATGAGCTTCTGGCAGTGGTGGCCTGCATGGCTCATGGTTGGCTGGACAGGCGCGGGGATCATGGGGGTGTCGCGATTGCAGGAGGGTGCGCATAATAAAAAATATTAACTTACCTTTCTGCCGGGTCCCGTGTCTCTGCTCCTTTTCTCCTCGAGGAACAGGAAGCACAGCCAGGCCCCACTGACCAGCATTGCAGCGTTGTGATTGGTAACCACCTAGGCTCCCCTGGCCAATCACAATGCGGCAATGCAGCATTGTAATTGGTTTTGAGCGTCCTGGTTCAACGCTCAACCAGGGAAGGCAGGCCAGGGCATGTTCTCCATGCAGACTATAATGCAGCCTGCATGGAGAACGGGGAAAGTGTGCATGACTGGTTTGGGCATCCCGAGAGGACCGACCAAACAGTCATTGTGCACTTAGGAGTGGGCAAACCACTCCTCCCCCGCCTCGCTCTGAGAGCAGAGCAGCCCCGCCCACCCGCAAAGCAGCAAAAACAGTTATTATCATTTTATGTTTCTACTTCTTGCAATGCTTGAAAGAAGTGGGGCGACTCTTCTCCACAATAGCCACCACTGCGCTGAGGTGGGTGTGTTACTGTGTATTGTGTACAATGTTACTTTTCTTTTTAAAATCGGTACTATTACATTTTGTAAGACATTCGCAGTATTTCATGTCGCGTTTACCGTCTTTACTTAAAATACTGCCACAACTTACACCAAAGTAGGACTCATTTTTGCATTAGTATATTAACATGTTTTACGATGTTTTGAGTTTGAATGTCAGAACATGACTGATGGAATCATTACTGGTACATTTTCATTGTGCTAAAGCTCAATTGTGTGTAATAAAGCTCTTAAGTGAGACCTAAAGAGAAGTGGAAATAAAACTAATGTGCTTTTATTACTTAGCGGCAGATTGTCTGTCAGTCTTCCTGAGATGAGATGGTAAATCATTCCACTGTTCATCGACTTTCAAACTAAAGACTGCCCACATTCCCTGTTACACAAAGTACCGAATTGTCTTTCTGACACTCATATTTGTGAATCTTGGCTCTTGCCAAAGATGTTCAAATTATCCTTGGCTACCACAACTGAGATAATGTTCCGCAGCACACACACATTAAATCAAGGCCTATATTTACTATCCTGTTGCATCAATATTGCATCACACAACCAGAGCGGCTGTCAAACACTATATACTAAGGGGTATATTCACAAGAACGTGCGATAACTACTGCAAGAGTATCGTAACGCAACTTTCAATATCGCAGCCTATCGCGGGAAAATAACCCCATGTCAACGTGGAATTCACAACAAGGCGGTAGCAAGCAATAGTCTGCCGAAACCGCGGACAATGTCCGCGATACAACCACCACGATGGAGATAAAAACACAAACCACAACACCAAAAAGCACGCGATGGGCCAAAGCGCGATGAGGAAATCAGCGACAAGCAGCGCCAGGCCTGCAACACACACCTGGCAGGCGTCAAAAATGACCATAAAAGTAGAAAAAACACCCACACACCAACTGACCAACACCCGAGCACCATGGAGGCAGCCGGAGCAGGCGCAGAGGACGAGCGCAACCCCACAAGCACCCCCGGATGACCAGCCTGGGACCTCGGGGACAGGGAAGGGCAAGGACAAGAAGACGAGGAAGACCAAGTTCAGTCCGCAGGCGAACAGGATCATAGTCACGGAGGTGATGGAACACCATCAACAACTCTTCGTCACCTCCAACGTGTCATTGGGCACCAAAACTGGAATATGGCGGGACATCGTGGACAAGGTGAATGCCGTCGGAGAGCACAAGCGGACAATGGACGAGGTCAAGAGGCGATGGAATGACATCAAGCGGAAGACCAAGGAGAAACTCTCCGCCAACCAGAATGCAGCAACGCAGACTGGAGGTGGGGGCCCAGCGCCACAGCTGGAGCTGGATGACATGGAGAAGCTGGTGTCGACAGTCATCAGTATGGAGACTATGGCCGGAGTCGGGGGACCAGACACTGCTCAACAGGACACAACACAACCGCAACAGGGTGAGTGACCACCAGGTACTGGGGGGACGGGTGGAGATGGCCACAATGGCACACAAGCACAATCAAGCAGAGCACAGTGCACACCCACAATGACTCTGGGTCATGGCCCTGAACTACAGACTGTCACAATGTACAATGCCATGCTGTCTGAATGTCAACATGTACCATGCGGCTACATACATGTGGACACATTGTAATATACCATCTCCCCTTCACATCGCAGGGGCATCGTCAACACCTCCTGCAGAGCAGTCCCAGCCACTCTTCACTGATGACAAGGAGGACAACACCAGCATTGACACCCAAACCATCCAAGACATCATTGACCTCATCCGCCACTCACCTCCAGGATCAGGGCAGCACAGCACAACCACATCGATGAGACCCCACCCACCACCCAAACCACCCAGCAGGAGGCACCCACAGCCCCGGCACTCTCCCAAGACCCCCAGGAACAACACATGGCCTTCCAACGCCGTGTGCTGGAGGGTCAGAGGGAGACGGCTGAGCAGGAGCGGGTGGGGTTCGACCTCATGGCTACCAAACTGGACGCCATCCATGGGTGTCTACGTCCGCCCCATGGTCTCCAACTAGCCCTGACTGACATTGCTGGAGTCATGACGCGGAGAGAAGAACACCTGTCCACTCAGAGTGGCTCCAGCGATGCCAGCCGTGAGCTGGCACACATGCAGAGGCTCATGGAGGACATGGTGCGGATGGAGGCGGAAAGGATGGCAGCCACCGCTGAACATCAGCAAAATGTAGTAGGGATCTACCATGCCCTGCAGTACTTCATCATGGCATTGCTGCCACAAGGCGTGTCGCTGATGAATGCGGCTGCCCCCCCACCATCCACATCTCCGCCCCCTGGTGTGTCAGTGCCTCCCAGTGCGGCAGGCGTATCCACTCAGGCACCTGATGTGTCAGTGGCACACAGTGCTGCCGACAATACCCCTCTGGCCCCTGATGTGTCAGTGGCACACAGTGCCGCAGCCGGTACTGCAACACCCACAGGTGGGGCAGAGCACACATCCGAGGACAAGGACGTGGATGGGTTGGCTCTCAGAAGGAGGCACTAGCATACATTTCCGCCACCTGGCCTGTTTCTGCTTGGTCCCGCACATGGCCTCATGACCTTCCACTGACTCCCGATACACTCCGATGAACTCACCTTGGACAGCGACATGGACTGCCACATCCTGTTTGACGACCAATGACACGGTGACCAGACTGCAGACTGTACCCTTCCTCTTCCGCAGTACGTGTCATCCCCGGATGGACTCTGGCTGGCCCTCCACGTGCCCATATTGTGTAGTGTGCTCTGCATTGCCCTGTACCGCTCCAGCTGCATAACTGCACTGGATGTGCAATAAACATCCAATGACGCACTGCTGTGTCATGTCTTTCATCATTCATGTGTGAATGTGTGGATGAATGTAGGGACAGTGACTTCCCTTGCGTCAATGATGTTCATCCTGTGGGATGCCAGTCAGAGGGTGCTACATTGCATTTTGTGTACCGGGTCCCGTGAACACTACAACAGGGACACACGCATCAGTCACTTCCTTGTCCGGACATGGACTGAACCATGCCCAGAGCCCACGAGTCATTGTTGCAAGCCCTGCGCTGGTCCGGCGTACGGCAGGCCAGACCACTCCGCTAACGCTCTGAGGGGGGCCCTCTTTGCTACCCGTCGCAGGCGTACTCGCTGGTGGTGTGCAGGTCACTGGTCTAGTTGTCAGCATGTCACAGCCACTCCCTGAGGGCAGGTTTGCACGCACACCACACCCATCCGGCACAGGCGTCACAGGCCATGTGACTCCGCCAACATAAGGGGCTGACGACATCACATTCCCCTCTGCCGGTGGTGACTGGATGATGGATGCTCCACGGTTCTCAATCATTAAGGGCCCGTGAGTTTTAGCGCACAGGGTTAGTGGCACACAAGGCCTTGCGGACTGCACGGGCCTACCACCACGTGGTGCAGACTGGGGTTGCACAGGGTTAGTGGCACACGAGGCATTGCAGACGGCACAGGCACGCCGCCACGGGACGGTGACTTTGGGTGCACTGAGTCAGTGGCACCTAGAGCTGCTGAGCGGGTGTGCAGCCTGCGATGATGCCCCGTCCCGGCGGTCCGGACAGCTCAGGTTTTGTGTGCCCTGCTGGACCGCAGTGTAGGCCAGAGCCAGTGGGCAGCGCGGTCCTACTGCCATGTGGCGTCACTTCCGGGATCCCAGAGTTAGTGGCACTCATTGGGCTGAGCGGGTGTGCAGCCTGTGATGGTGCCGGGTGCACTCGTATGTCCTATGCCATGGAGTAATCAAGACCCAGCACCAAACATGAGACCTGGTGGCCTGCAGAGCGGGGCTGCATGATGTGGAGGGTGCCATGTCCGCGGGCCCCGGGCTTGTGGATTGCAGCGGCACGTGGTGGGACCTCCTGTCTACACGCCGGTGGCGGAAGGTGAGCAGTGAGGCCGGGGTGTGCATGGGCGGGCAGGCGATGTTGTCTTGTGCAAGTGTGTGTACTGTGCCAGTCATGTATCTGGACTCTGTTTCAGATGACGGCTCTGACTCTGATGTGTGACCTGTTGTACTGCTATACATACCGGCAAGTGGTTGGAGACACACCGGTGGCAGCAGGTGAGCAGTGTGGCCTGGGGGCGCAGGGGCGGCACTCTCTCTCTCTCACCCTCTCTTCTTCTCTCTCTCTCTCTCTCTTCTTCTCTCTCTCTCTCTCTCTCCCTCTTCTTCTCTCTCTCTCTCCCTCTCTTCCTCTCTCTCTCTCCTTTGATGTGCGCAGGACACACCTTCTCATCATGTTTTTTGTCTTGCAGGCTGTGACCTACCAATTGTCCCGAGGGGAGCCGCCATGTGTCTTTGTTTATTTTAATAAAGTTTCATTTGTTGCTTCGTAAGTGCATGTGTGATGCTCATTTCTGTGACGACACATGCATGTCACCAGTTGTGTTTGTGCACATCAAGCGGATTATTTTGTACATGTTTAGGTGTCGCTGATGTGGCATGTCTTTGGTCGGAGGGGGGTGCCAGGGAGGGGTGGTCCTGGGGGTGGTGGCGGTGGGTGTTGTGGCCCTCTTGGGTGTCTGGGCCGCATGATGAGTGGCTTCATGGCATCTGTTGCCCTTCCGATGTGGCCCTTGGCTGTGCTCCCTTTTGTGGTGCAGGCTGCCGTCCGACTTTACACCAGGTCAGAGCAGGTGTAGATTTCCTGGTGCTAACGCGCCTTATCGCCTGTTTTGTGTTTTTATCGCCGATGTGGCTGGTTGTTGAGAATGTTGAGGTGTGATGTTGTCGCGCCTTTTGGCACGGGAACGCCCACTCTGCGTCTCATTAGCGATAGTTGCGGGTGTCCTCTGTGGCGATGTTTTTTCGGCTGCTATCGCGGGTAAACTGGTGCTGTGGGCTGTTTACACCAGCTTGTGAATGGGGAGGTATATTTATCACGACTTTGGCTGCGATAAAGTGCCGTTAATTCGGCGATAGCTCCTTGTGAATATGCCCCTAAGTTGCACAAAATACAAATTGCTTGTTTATTTAAAAGGTGTGCTATGCAAAGATTGTGCTGCAGGAGGACACTTCATAATTCATGAAGGTTGGGTGTGTAAAACAAACACATAAGTCACACAATGCGATATGCTTCTTCCTCTCACTGTCATGCAAGTAGTGTGATTGTCACTCTGTGCTGAAAAATAATGCAAGATCAGAGCAAGTGCATAATCAGGGCTCACGGAGATACCGATCCAGAGACACAGGCACTTCCTTTGTTAACGTTTATGTATATGTATATATATATATATCTATATATATATTCACTGAAAAAACCATAGGTTTTAGGGACAGTTATAGTTAGTTGGACATTGCACTCGTACAAAACCCGTGAAATTCCCCCGTTATAGTTAGTTCAGCTAACTATAACTCGCGCCCCCGCAATGCACTGCTGATGACGTCACATATTACATCACTCATGACATGGTCATGACATGGATCCGCGCACCCTAAGCGCATCCCGCCGATTTAAAAAAAAAAAAAATGTTTTTTTCTGCCCAGGGGGTCCTTGTGGGACCCCCTGAGCAGACCTAGGGGGTCAGGGTGTTTCTACCCTGCCCCCTTTGTGCGTTTTGCGCACTTGTTTCTTGTGCCTCGGTTCTACCGAGGGACAAAATGGCTGGCAACACTTCCTGATTTGGAGTGTTGACAGCCACTTGACAGCCAATTAGCATGCAGCTCGTGATCGGGAGGGTACGCGTACCCTACTCGGCCATAGATATATATGTGATTTTACTTTTGATTTTCTCAGGAACTACTGGATGGATTTACACCATTTAACCAAAAGGCACGACACTGAACCAAGGGCTACCTTTTTGCCAAATTTGGTGTAATTCCGTTCAGCAGTTCGGGCTGTAGCTGCGACTAAAGGTTCCTATGGAAAATTGCATGGGGAAAACACGTTTTGGGACCCCCCTTTTTTCTCGGCCCCCACTAGATAGCCAGTAGATAGTTATAGTTTGGACCTATTTTCCATAGGAAATCCGCAACATTCTATTTGAAATAACTTTGGCGCCAGTTGACGAATCTTCGCGAAATTTTTAAACTTTATGGCCCGCTCCGGTCCGCTCCTACTCTGAAAGTTTTGGGGTGATTCGTCAAGCGGGAGCTGAGAAAAAAGGGGGGTCCCAAAACATGTTTTCCCCATTCATTTTCCCATAGGAAACTTTAGCCACGGCTACAGCCCGAACTGCTGAACGGAATTACACAAAATTTGGCAAAGAGGTAGTTCTTGGTTCAGAAAGAACCCTTTTGTTAAATGGTGTAAATCCGTTCAGTAGTTGCGGAGAAATTAAAAAAATAAGAGTCAAAAATCAATTTCCCATAGGAAACTTTATGCAAGGCTACAGCTCGAACTGCTGAACGGAATTACACCAAATTTGGCAAAGAGGTAGTTCTTGGTTCAGAAAGAACCCTTTTGTTAAATGGTGTAAATCCGTTCAGTAGTTGCTGAGAAAATCAAAAGTAAAAACACATATATATCTGGGCGGAGCCTAACCACACATGTCATCGTGAGATCTGATTGGCTGTCAGCACTTCATCCTGGAATTGCTGGCAGCCATCTTGGGACCAATATAAATGCTAGTACCCCATTGAAATGCATTGTAGTGAATCGAAGATTTTGAGGGTTACCAAAAGGAGAACTATAAAGGGTGATAACAGACTTTAGTTACATTAGAATTCATTTGTTGATGGTACCATACTAATTTCAGGAATTGTGGTGTGTTCTAAGGTGATTTTACCCTGTGAAAAACCTTCTGCTGGGATATCATGAATCATGTTTGAGAGAAAACTATTTTCACATGCTTGTCCCATACAGTTTTGGAAGGTGCTCCAGAAGCTAAAATGAGAGCATATTTTCTGTAAATTCACATTATCTTTCTCAGTCATGTGAGAATGAAGTCTGACATTCTCAGTAAAACATGTACATCCAACAAGGGCAGAGACTGTCAGTTGATTCCTTTGTGTTCTACTGCAGCTTCCCAGAGTGTTCTAAAGAACAACTAGAGTGCTAACAGCCTTACTTATGACAAAAGTATGGCACACCTGAAGCCATCTTGATTGGAATAAACTGGTAACACTTA
This sequence comes from Calotriton arnoldi, assembly GCA_963921515.1. Lineage (NCBI taxonomy): Eukaryota > Metazoa > Chordata > Amphibia > Caudata > Salamandridae > Calotriton > Calotriton arnoldi. The sequence goes on along the minus strand of CAWUFW010004257.1, from coordinate 418,171 downwards.
AAACATTTAATTTAAAAAGGAACAAAATGATGGGGTTCATCTTGTCATAGAAATTATGGTTAGTGCTCTGGAAAGAAAAATTAGGACATGTTTCAAGTGTGATCTCAAATATCTTCCTGTTATATTTCAACAGGAGCAGCCTGTCAGTTGATGCCTTTGTGTTCTACTGCAGCTTCCCAGAGTGTTCTAAAGAACAACTAGAGCGCTAACAGTCTTACTTATGACAAAAGTATGGCACACCTGAAGCCATCTTGATTGGAATAAACTGGTAACACTTAAAACATTTAATTTAAAAAGGAACAAAATGATGGGGTTCATTTTGTCATAGAAATTATGGTTAGTGCTGCAAAAAGAAAATTTAGTGCATGTTTTAAGTGAGATCTCAAATCCTCTTCTATTTCATTAGAAAATTCTGACATGCAGACTGAAACAATCACTTTCAATAGCAGCAGTAGACTTCCAGTTAACTCCTTTGTGAGCAGTAGCTTTACTACAGTGATCTAATGAACAACTAGAGTGCTAACATTCTGAATTTATGGCAAATGTGTGACACATCTGAATGCCTTCTTGATGGAATCAAAGTAAAAACTGAAAGCATTTCCTACTGAGGAGACTGCAGTAAATGAGGAAATTAGGAAACTTCATAACAAAGAAGTCTTCCAAGATGGCCACCAGTGAAAAAGAGCCCAAATGTAGCACAAATATTACCCAGATGTAGCCCACATATAGCCCAATGACAAAAGTGTGCAAAACACTTTTTATTTTTAGTTTTTTGCAGTTTTATGTAGTGCAGACTGGTCAGGTATTGGAGCGTTGCATCTTAAAACATGACCCCCTACACTACAAAAACACCACTGCACTACCCTAAACCCTAAAACACTACCCCCAGCACAACCCCTACACTACACAAGAACCACTGCACTATCCTAAACCCTAAAACACTACCCCAGCATGACCCCCTACACTACACAAACACCACTGCACTACCCTAAACCCTAAAACACTACCCCAACACCACTGCACTAACCTAAATCCTAAAACACTACCCCCAGCACGACCCCCTACACTACCCAAACACCACTGCACTACCTTAAAACATGACCCCCTACACAAACACCACTGCACTACCCTAAACCCTAAAACACTACCCCCAGCACGACCCCCTACACTACACAAGCACCACTGCACTATCCTAAACCCTAAAACACTACCCCCAGCACAACCCCCTACACTACACAAACACCACTGCACTACCTTAAACCCTAAAACACTACCCCCAGCACGACCCCCTACACTACCCAAACACCACTGCACTAACCTAAATCCTAAAACACTACCCCCAGCACGACCTCCTACACTACCCAAACACCACTGCACTACCCTAAAACATGACCCCCTACACTACACAAACATCACTGCACTACCCTAAACCCTAAAACACTACCCCCAAAACGACCCCCTACACTACACAAGCACCACTGCACTACCCTAAACCCTAAAACACTACCCCCAGCACGACCCCCAACACTGCCCGAACACCACTGCACTGCCCTAAACCCTGAAACACCACCCCCTTCACGACTCCCTACACTGCCCGAACACCACTGCACTGCCCTAAACCCTGAAACACCACCCCCAGCACACCCCCTACACTGCCCGAACACCACTGCACTGCCCTAAACCCTGAAACACTACCCCCAGCAAGACCTCCTACACTGCCCGAACACCACTGCACTGCCATAAACCCTGAAACATCACCCCCAGCAAGACCCCCTACACTGCCCGAACACCACTGCCCTAAACCCTGAAACACCACCCCCAGCACGACCCCCTACACTGCCCGAACACCACTGCACTGCCCTAAACCCTGAAACACCACCCCCAGCATGACCCCCTACACTGCCCGAACACCACTGCACTGCCCTAAACCCTGAAACACCACCCCTGCACGACCCCCTACACTGCCTAAACACTACTGCACTGCCCTAAACCCTGAAACACCATCCCCAGCATGACCCCTACACTGCACGAACACCACTGCACTGCCCTAAACCCTGAAACACTACCCCCAGAAAGACCCCCTACACTGCCCGAACACCACTGCACTGCCCTAAACCCTGAAACATCACCCCCAGCAAGACCCCCTACACTGCCCGAACACCACTGCCCTAAACCCTGAAACACCACCCCCAGCAGGACCCCTACACTGCCCAAACACCACTGCACTGCCCTAAACCCTGAAACACCAGCCCCAGCACGACCCCTACACTGCCCGAACACCACTGCACTGCCCTAAACCCTGAAACACCACCCCCTGCACGACCCCCTACACTGCCCGAACACCACTGCACTGCCCTAAACCCTGAAACACCCCCAGCACGACCCCCTACACTGCCCGAACACCACTGCACTGCCCTAAACCCTGAAACACCACCCCCTGCACGATCCCCTACACTGCCCGAACACTACTGCACTGCCCTAAACCCTGAAACACCACCCCCAGCATGACCCCCTACACTGCACGAACACCACTGCACTGCCCTAAACCCCGAAACACTACCCCCAGCACGACCCCCTACACTACCCAAACACCACTGCACTACCCTAAACCCTAAAACACTACCCCCAGCACGACCCCCTACACTACCCAAACACCACTGCACTACCCTAAACCCTAAATCTACCCCCAGCATGACCCCCTACACTACACAAACACCACTGCACTACCCTAAACCCTAAATCACTACCCCCAGCACGACCCTCTTCACTACCTAAACACAACTGCACAATTTGTTACAGGCGTTGCAACGCAGGCCTGTGGTGCTTACTGGAAGTACCTAGTGGGCTAGTTGGGCCCCAGGGACCCTCAGGATTCAAGGTGACCTAATCCCCCAACTTAAAACGCACCACGGGCGCGATTGCACAGTGGTGAAGGGAGGGGCGGGGCCTCAGGTGACATGTGCGCAAACACGCCCTGTGGTGCGTTTTAAGTTGGGGAATTAATTCCCTTTGAATCCTGAGGGACCCTGGGGGCCAACTAGCCCACCAGGTACCTTCAGTAAGCACAACAGAGTTGCGTTGCAGAGAGGTGAAAAAAGGTGCGTGGCCTCGGAACGCCTCTCTGCAACTCAGCTCTGTGGTCCTAACTGTAGGTACCTGGGGGGCTAGTTGGGCCCCAGGGACCCTCAGAATTCAAGGGGACTTAATCCCGCAACTTAAAACGCGCCACGGGGTGCGTTTGCACACATGTCACCTCAGGCCCCCCTCCCTTCACCACTGTGCTAATGCGCTCTGTAGCGCGTTTTAAGAGGTAGTTTTAATCCCCCTGCCCTATTATGTACTAGGGACTTGCAGAGGAGGTCATGCTAATCACAGGGGTACCCCAACGCATAGTGTTCCCTAGTGTATGTAGGTGTTTTCACTGTATTCTAAGTGTCTTTTAGCATAGCACTGGCTCTGGTTAGTCAGAGTCAGTTACCACCAGTACCCGTCTGAAAAAGTTGTGGGCACAGGATGATTTTGCAACAAGGCCTCTTTCTGCTCCTCTGTTGGTTCTTTCTGCACATCTTTTGCTTCTTTCTGTGCGTTTTTTCTTCTTTCTTCACATGTCCTACCTCTGTAGGCATAGTTAGAAACTAGCATTTAAAAAAACCTTTGAAATTCACTTAAAAAATCATAGGTTTCAGGCACGTTATAGTTAGAAATTAGCATTTAAAAAACCTTTGAAATTCACTGAAAAAACCATAGGTTTCAGACACGTTATAGTTAGAAATTAGCATTTAAAAACCTTTGAAATTCACTGAAAAAACCATAGGTTTTAGGGACAGTTATAGTTAGTTGGACATTTCACTCGTACAAAACCATAGAAATTCCCCCGTTATAGTTAGTTCAGCTAACTATAACTCGCGCTCCCGCAATGCACTGCTGATGACGTCACATATTACATCACTCATGACATGGTCAGTGACATCACTGATGACATCACTGATGACATCTCAAATGACATCACTGATGACATCATCCATGTGATAATTTCATGCATCTTCTCATACCCTAATATAACTTTTGATACACCCACTCTAAATTACAGACTGCCATTCTCAAAACCATAGACACTCCAACACCAAAAACTACATACCCACTCACTGATTCTTAGGTCTACACACACATTCACTCACTCACCCGTACAGTCACTCATACTTAGTCACTCAGTACAGGACTATCATATGCACTCATACACCTATATAAACACTCACACACCGCCAGTCATCCATAGAGGTACTCACACACCTAGTCAGTCATGCAAAAACTTAATCACACACCCATTTACTCACCTATACAGTTATACACACACCAGCTCACTTACTCATACAAATACTAGCACATTCTTACGCTCTTATACAATCACTGATACAAGTACACACTCATCCATACAGCCACTCTCACAATCACACACTCTCACTTATAGCCATTTATATACTCCAACACACATATATACTGCCTTTCACATATGTAGTTACTCACACATGTACCACTGAGATATACATTCAATCACTAACACACCCATACACACACTCACTCACCCATACAGTCCATCACAGATGCACTCTTGAAACCATGCACCCAGTGAATCACCAACTCACACATCTATGCACAGAGTCACACACACCCCACCCACACAAACACTCAGGCACCCATACAGATACTCAGACAATCAATCAATAACCCATGTAGACACTCATGTAGCTATTCAGAAAGCCATGCAGCCGCTTACAAACCAACAGACAGACGGATACAGACATTCACACAGTTTAGTCACTAACCCATGCATTCAGTAAGATACATTTAATCACTCACTTGTAGAGTCAGTCACTCACGTACTAAATCATCCATTCAGACACTTATACACCCACTCATTCTTCAATACGCCTTTCCCTATATATATTAAACATATTTAAACTTTACAGAAACACACAGTCACTGGATGATGTCATCAGTGATGTCATCAGTGATGTCATTTGAGATGTCATCAGTGATGTCATCAGTGATGTCACTGACCATGTCATGAGTGATGTAATATGTGACGTCATCAGCAGTGCATTGCGGGGGCACGAGTTATAGTTAGCTGAACTAACTATAACGGGGAATTTCTATGGTTTTGTACGAGTGAAATGTCCAACTAACTATAACTGTCCCTAAAACCTATGGTTTTTCAGTGAATATATATATATATATATATATATATCATCATCATCACAAGGTTGCCCTATATTGAAGACGCACTCACAGGGCGAACGAGCTCAGCAGAGTTCCTTTATTCAAAGCAGCATTTCGCATCAAGAATTCTTTTGCGCCTTACGCGTTTCAAACCGACATGGTTCTTGGTCACAGGCATCTGATGTGAATCTGGCAGCACGACAGCACTTTCAACTCCTCTGCATTCTTCTTGATTAAATGCCCTCTAGTGGGCGTCTCCAGTGCGTGCTTGCTCTCAGGGAATGCTGGAATTTGTAGTGCATATTTTATCAACCCTCCAGTGGGTGTGCGCCTGAAACAACAATTACAGTTTTTTAAAACCCTCCAGTGGGCCTCTCGGTGTTAAATGCTGCTAATATATTCATTAGTTGGCTGTACCGTGACAAAACTCTAATTAGTTCAGAGCCTCCGGTCCCACATCTTTCCTCGGTGGTGGTGCAATGTTCACGGCAGGACTGCCGTCAAATATCATCATCACAAGTTTGCCCTCTATTGAAGACGCACTCACAGGGCCAACGAGCTCAGCAGAGTTCCTTTATTCAAAGCAGCATTTCGCATCAAGAATTCTTTTGCACCTTACGCGTTTCAAACCGACATGGTTCTTGGTCACAGGCATCTGATGTGAATCTGGCAGCACGACAGCACTTTCAACTCCTCTGCATTCTTCTTGATTAAATGCCCTCTAGTGGGTGTCTCCAGTGCGTGCTTGCTCTCAGGGAATGCTGGAATTCGTAGTGCATATTTTATCAACCCTCCAGTGGGTGTGCGCCTGAAACAACAATTACAGTTTTATATATATATATATATACATATATATATATATATATATATATGTATATATATTTGTGTGTATACATATAAGCTGAGAATGCTGGAACCAGCTTCATGCCTTACACGTTTCAGCTGATTAAATCTTTGTTCACAGGCAGCCATTCAGCAGATACAACATTGCACAAACCACCACATTTATTTGTTTTTTTATCTCCTTAATTACGTCATGTGACAAGTATGGAGGTCTGGAGCATGTAGTTTGAGCATTAAAAAATGTATACTTTTGTAGGTGTCATACTGATGAAATGATAAAAACATATCCTTTGCCCATGTGGGCTGACAGCGTGTCATAAAAAATCTTTTTGCATGCCCTCTCGATATTCTGTTCAGTCTTGCATAGATACACGGACCCGTTTTTATCCTGGCTCCATGGCTTGGGCTACATTTGGGTCATATTTGTGCTATATTTGGGCTCTTTTTTTCTCTAGTGGCCATCTTGGGAGACTTATCTGTTATGTAGCTCCCTAATTTCCTCATTTACTGAAGTATGCTCATTATAAAATGCTTTCAGATTTCTACTTCCATTCTATCTGGAAGGAGTTCAGATGTGCCACACTTTTGGCATAAATTCTGAATGTTAGCAATCTAGTTGCTCATTAGAACACTATAGTAAAGCTTCTGATCACCAGGGAGTTAACTGGCAATCTGCTGCTGGTGTTGAAAGTGAATGCTTCAGTCTGCATGTCAGAATGTTTTAATGAAATGAAAGAGGAAGATATTTGAGAACTCACTTAAAATGTGTCCTCATGTTTCTTTCTACAGCACTAACCATAACTTCTAGGACAAACTGAACCCCCTCATTAGGTTCCTTACTAAGTTAAATGTTTTAAGCTCTACCAGTTTGATTCAATCAACATGGCTTCAAGTGTGCCATAGTTTTGTCATAAGTAACACTGTTAGCGCTGTAGTTGTTCTTTAGAACACTCTGGAAAGGCTGCAGTAGAACACAAGGGAATCAACTGACAGGGTTCTCCTGTTAGAAGTACACGATTTACTGAAAATGTCACACTTCATTTTCAGATGCCTGAGAAAGAAAGTGTGAATTTAAAGAAAAAGAAAATATGCTCTGCATTTTAGCTTCTGGAGCACCTCCCATAACCTCTATGGGAAAATCATGAGATTCATGAAATCCCAGCAGAAGGTGTTTTCAAAGTTTAAAACCACCTTAGAACAAACCCCTATTCATAAAATTAGTATGGTACCATCAACTAAACTGTGGTAACTAAAATCTGTTATCACCGTTTATACGTTCTCCTTTTTGTGACCCTCAAAACCTGCCATTCACTACAATGCATTTCAATGGAGTGACATCATGTATTTCTATATTTTGTAAACCTAAATATCTCTGAAACTACTGAATGGATATACACCAAATCACAAACATCACGCGTTCTGGACCAACATTTAGCTTTCTGCCAGATTTGGTGGTAACGTTCAGTGGTCCAAGCTGTAGTTGTGTTCAAAAAAGGAAAACGTGTTTTGGGACCCCCTTTTTTCTCAGCCTCCGCTTGACAGATCACCTCGAAACGTCCAACACAGCAGCTGAACCAAAAAAGGGAAGTTAAGTGAAAATTTTGAGAAGATTCTTCAAGCGGCACCAATGTTATTGGCAAAACAAAAACTGTTTTTCCTATATATATTATATCACTCATCAAGTGAGTGTAAGTTTTTTTTTTAGTTTATGGGTGTTAAACATATATACTGGCCTACTAAAAAAGTTACATTAGTATACTAGTTGTACTACTAAGGAGTTATACTATCTGTTTGTATCAGTGTGTGACTTGGTGTGTGAGTGGCTATATGAGTGTGTGCATGTATGCTTGAGTAACTGTATGGATGAGTGAGTGGATTACTGACTAGGTCTGTAGGTGTGTGAGTGATTGTGTCTGTCGTTGTATGGGTGTGTAAGTGGGTATCTGAGTGGTTGTATGGGTGGGTGAGTGAGTGTGTGAGTGGTTTTGTGGGTATATGAGTGGCTGTATGGGTGTCTGAGTGGGTGTGTGAGTGGCTGTATGGGTGTATAAGTAGGTATCTGAGTAGTTGTGTGGATGAGTGAGTAGGTGTGTGGGATACTATGTTGATGAGTGAGAGGGTGTGCCTGTGGCTATATAGGTGAGTGAGTGGGTGTCTGAATGGCTGTATGAGTGAGTAACTGGGTGTGTAAATGGCTGTATGGATGAGTGAGTGACTGTATGAGTGAGAGTTTAGTTAAGTGAGCTGGTGTGTGAGTGGTTGCATTGGAGAGTAAGTGTCTGTGTGAATGACTGAATGGGTGAGTGAGCAAATATGGGAGTGCTTGTATGGGTGTGTGAATGGGTATATAAGTGGTCATCTGTGTGTGTGAGGGAGTGTGTGAGTGCTTGTATGTATGAGTGTTTGGGTATGTGAGATGCTATATAGGTAAATACATCTGTGTGTGAGTAGCTGTATGGGTGAGTGTATGGCTGTGTGAGTGGCTGTGTAGGTGAGTAACTGGTTGTATGAGTGGCTGTATGGGTGAGTGGATAGTTGCATGAGTGGCTGTATGAGTGAGTGGGTATGTGAGTGAGTGGCACTAAGGAAGAGTGAATGGATGTGTGAGTACGTGCATGGGCCTCTGAATGGGTATATGAGTGGTTGAGTGGGAGTGGGCATACAAGAGTTTGTATGTGGGTGTGTGAGTGGTTCTGTAGATGATTTCATCAGTGATGTCAATGACCATGTCATGAGTGATGTAATATGTGAGGTCATAAGCAGTGCATTGCAGTGAGCGAGTTATAGTTAGCTCAACTATCTATAACTGCAGATTTTTTCTGGTTTTGTACAACTGAAATGTCAGCCTAACTATAACGTCCCTGTAACCTTTGTTCTTTTCACTGAATTTCTAAGGTTTTTTAAATTCTATTTCCTAACTATAATATCCCTGTAACCTTTGGTATTTTCAGTGAATTTCTAACTTTTTAAAATTCTATTCCATATCTATAACGTCCCTGTATTTTCTCTATAATTAGATATTGAACATTACATCTGCATGGTGCATCACTTATTATTGTATTTGTCATCTATGTATTTAAAAAGTACATTAATCATCCTATTTCACAACATTTTAGATTTTTACAATGATGTCATGATTGCCAAGGACACACCTTGAATACCACGTGTTTTTGAGAAAGTGTAAAACACATATATAGACATATTTGAGATAAAGTTTCAGTGTAGCTTTTTAGTAAGATACAAATTTAACTTTCCCCTTTGTATTCATTTGTCAAAAAAACAACATAAAAAATGGATTTTCCTTCTTCACAACAATATCAGAGGTCGCAATGACCTCAGTAGTCATGAATACAAATGACAAAGTGTAAAGCAGATATATAGACATTTTTTCACAAAGTTTGAGTCTAGCTGTTCAGTAACATATTGGTTTAACATTATTTTAACAACACATTTGTAAAAAACAACAGCTTCAAAAAAAAACTTTCAACATCGGAACTCATGAATAGAACATAACTACCAAACAAAGAAATGTAATTAGTTTACACAGTTTTACAGCTAAATTGGTGAAGTGTAGCATATGTAAGAAGACATTATCTCGGGGCACAGCAAAAACATATTCATGTGGTGCAACAAGTATGTTGTACACTTGAAATGTGTGGGATCATCAGTCTCTAGACCTCCAGCCCCTACTCCTGACAACAAAGTTCCAGCTTAAGTGGAGCGAAGATGCAGTGGAATGTCACCGGAACTAAAGTGTTTTGCTACCTTCTGCATGGACTGTAAGTTAGGGAGCAATCTGTGGATGTAATTTTGCAGAATATAAAAAACCATACTTGCATGCATAGTATATAGGTGATTTATAGAGTGCATGGGAAGTGCATACGTGATTTTTTAAGTGCATGCATAGCACCTGGCAGATTGGATGAGTACATGAGTAGTGTTTCAGTGATTGGATGAATACATGGCTGCTGCACATGTGTTTTTGGTTATGTGAACAGGTAGTGCCTGGGTGATTAGATAAGTACATGGGTAGTGCTGGGATAATTGAATGAGTGCATCATTAGTGCCTGGCTGATTAGATGAGTGCATGACTAGTGTCTGAGTGATTGCATGAGTCCATTGTTAAAGCTTGAGTGATTGGATAAAATCACGTGTACTACTGGGGTGATTGTATTAGTGAAACAGTATTGCCTCAGTATTTGAATGAGTGCATAGGCACTGGATGAGTAATAGGTTCACTGCAATGGTACTGCCTGCGTAATTGGATGAGTACATGGCTTGTGCCTCAGTATTTCGATGAGTGCATGGGTTGTGCCTGGGTGTTTGAATGACTACATAGGTACAGCCTTGGTGATTGTATAAGTGAATGGTTAGTGCCTGCATGATTGCAAGAGTGCATATGTAGTGCCTAGGTAATTGAATTCATGCGTAGACAGTGCATGAGTAATTTGATGAATGCCTGAGTAGTGACTGAGTGACTGGATGAGTGCCTGAGTACTGCCTGGCTTACTGTGAAAGAACCTCCATTGCTGTTAGATACATAACAGTTGTGACTATATCTATGACTCATTGTTTAAGTCCTTCTGTCAGTACGAAACTACCTGTTTTAATGTATCTATCCTTTTCTACTGAGCTATGTGTGAGGGAAGTCTAGATATCACACTTGATATATAATTGGATACATGGCTCTCTAGGAGCTTAAAGTGCTCTGTTACTAAGCATGCACATGCATCAGTAACTTTCTAAAACTGAAAACAACAATTCTCACTTTTTCAAAGCACAAAACCTTTTATTAATGGCCTACTTACATAATTTCTCAAATATTTCTTGTGACGTTAAAACATATATTCAGCATTTCTCAAAGAAAAGTTACACACCAAGTGAAGCTAGCACAATAACTCTCAAGAGACATTCTGCACTATTAACCTCCTCAATTCCAAACAGAGTTTGTTTAAAGAAATGCACCACACTCACCATATAAATGAATTTTTCAACAGCCTTAAAGAACATAGATCACCATGTAAACATATATGTGATTTTATAATAGATATGCACGTTCAGGCTATCTTTCTTTCCAAAAATATTCAATTCTCTACATTTTAAGTAAACTCAAGAGTCTCATCATACATATAACTATCTGCAACGAGAAAAACCATATCTCACCATCTAAACATATGCAAACTGGTCATATAAGTTAAAAACCACATTGACAGAAACTTACTTATACATACCTAACAAGTATTACTACTTTATAATTCATACAAAGGCACAACACATTTTCTTATCTTTTATTCATGACTACACTACTATTAATAAGGTGACTAAAAGTACTAGTGTTCCCAGTATGCAAATAACATAGATCTGTCTGTTCTGCACATGAGGCTTAGACGTTTAAAACATTGTCATTTTTAAAAGCATTGCTCACAGTAACTTTCAACAGTACTAACATCTTAAACACATACCCTCTGCCAGATACAATTCATCTGATAAACTTTTTTCATATCACTGTGATACTCTTTTTTATCAAACTCCCTCATACACATTTATTTCTAATGTAATTTTTTTAAACAATTATAAAGTTATATACATACCAGTGAATTGAATTGAGTTTGTAGATTATATTGTTGTTTTAGCTCTTTCTGGATAGTTTTGACACTGTTAAGATTTGTAAAAATCAAGCACAAGAATAGAACACCACTCTCATACAAAACAACTATAAAATGGCAAACTCTTCAACTTTTCACTCTGTGATCATGAGAAAGGTAGCAAATCAAAGCATGTCTTTCGCTTTACACTACTCTATCTCCACTTGTGAATGGTTAGCATCTGTTAACTCTTTCCCTCTCTTTCAAAAACAAGGTTCCTTTCTCCGCGTGTTTACGATGTTTTCACAATCATTGCGGAGTAGTCGAAAAAAAAACGGGAGTCCAAACCTATATTTAGCTTCAGTTTTTTTACATTTAAATACTGCACAACAGTTTATTAAATATTCCTCAATTGGAAATTAAAATGTATTATTACCCGAGACAAAATGAATCCACAAAGGACTTCACTTCCCCACAACGCTCATCTGACATGATGTCATGCTGTAACTACTCCACCAGTGATAAGTGAGGAGTGTGACTATGCGCACATCGATGTGCCTGCTGGCTATGCATCCCAGCAGGACGAAGGAACCGCCTGTGGCAGGGCACAAAACAGAGCATGAAAGAAACCCGTACCGAGGCCCACTCAGAAAAAGGGACGGTGCACAGCGCCGGTGAGACCCGGCGCCCTGAAAGCCCTGTATGTACATCAACACCATGTGCGACTAATGACATTCTGACATGAATGCCTAGTAAAGACAAGGCAAAGGTCATGTCACCTCAATTTAAATATGGCAAACATGAACAGCTAAGTTGTGCTGTGTGCAAAACATGCTGACAAAATGACCTAACTCCACAAGGTGACTCGATAGCAACAGAAGGCGAGCATGCCATGGACGAGCCCAGCCAGCCCCCCGCCCAGAAGGTGAAGCCTCAGATGCAGAGTCCCTGGTTCGTTCAGGTGATCAGGACCTACATGGCCCCTCCTGCGTGCACAGGCCAGGCCTTACGCTTATGGTAACAGTTGCACAACATGTCCTTTCTGTGCCAATCTCCTGCTAACTCCCCCATAAGTGATTGAGGGTAGTCAATCGTGGCCTCACATTCCCACAGTGACCATCTCCCGCAATTCAGTCAGTGCTGAACATGGCTCTCCCACTATTTTCGCGCTGAACTGACACACAGAGTATTGATAGCGTCTGATACTGAAGGCCTTTGCACACTTTTTATCTGACTTGTGGGCTCTGGCCTTGTCCCTCCCTTCCATGCTTTACCGGAAGTACCACCGGGTGTCAGTCCCCCAATTTGCACACTGCATTTTGCACTTTCTGACCATTACTTTGGCTGTACAGCTGATCGCTGGTTCTGAGATTGCTCACACGCCATGTCTGACCATCCACTGGGCCAGGCCAAGCCCGGTATGTTGCAACTGTACTGTGCCTGCATGCAGCTCCTATTTGGATGTGTCCCACTGGCTGTGCTGGGCATCAGTTACAGGCTGACGTTCCGCTATGCCTACTTCACCTGCGTGCAACCCTTCTTTTCCTGCAGAAGATGTCTGTTTCAGTGGGTCATGGATGTCTGCCTTTCCAACACATACCTTGCTGACCTGGATCATGAGCTGTGGGTGACTCCTTTGTTGGTCCACATGCAAGACTGCTTTGGTGAGACACGTTTATGGGATGAATTTCAATGTGTCAGGCAGGCTGACAGCTGCGCCTGTGCATTTGTGCAATGGCTCCTGTGCCATGCCTACATCGAACCTCCCCCAGGTTGCGACGGGATGCCCCTTTCAACCTCGCGGTGCGATGAGCACATCTGTTCCTTCATACTGCTGGATTGGATGGCGGTCCTCTTCGCTGAAGATGAACTGGATCGTTTCTTGGAAATGATTGCCTTCGAAGCTGCCTGTGCCTTCTTGGATTTGTAACTACTTTACAGCAACAGGAACTGTTGGTGACTAATTCAATCATCTTCTCCCTTTCTGCACGCCACCTGACAAGATGTGGCATCCAGCTCCCTGACTATGGCCCTGTATGCATTGGCTTGGACTGTGCTGTGCTCTGCGGTCTACTGCGCTTGGTACCGCAGACCAGGGCAAGTGGAGGCTGACATCTGACTGTCGTGGACTTTGTCGTCTGGTATGAGCCCGGCTTCCATTATGCAGCTGTAGCGCATGATGAAGACATGGCGTTGTTGTTTTGCAAGTACCCAGGGCTCGAGTCGGGGGTACATGCAGGTACACGGCGCCCCCCCCTCTTTGGCCAGGTTTGATGCCGTCCCCCTGCAAGGACATTGGTCCCCACAGGGATATACTTGACTTGTCCCGGTATGCTGTCCAGATACCGGTAAATGTACTGCAGCACCTGCACGTTGTCTGCAGTCCATTCCCAGCAGCAACGTGCATGCAGCGAGTGTGCCTTTTTTCACCTCCAGCCGGGCCTACGTAAAGGGGCTATCCGGCATCCCTTTGTTTGTACATGCTGACTGGGGTCCGCCTTGCACCTTACATTTGAATGTAGATGCCACAGAGGGGAACCTGTCCACACAGCTTGCCATCTCTACACAGGTACTTAAGGGAGGCATGCTTTTGCTTTGTTCTGTCCCTGTATCACAATCCTGACACTGTAAGACTGTCAGATGGGTTAGTCTGTCCCAGTATTTGCACAAATCATGTTAGTCGCACGATTTTCCTTCTCTCATAGCGCTACGTTGGGGCGTTGTGAGGTCAAGTGCATTTTGTCTTACTTGGTCAGTCCCCCCACTTCATTGTTTAGGACTTGTGCCCTGCCAGTACCTTAGTACATGTCTGTCACATGAGAGGTGTCCGCAAAGCATTTTCACTATGTGGTCCAGGAGTAATGTCTGAACATTCTGTCCGTGGTCGCAGAAGCCTGTCCCTTGTCATTCTGTTCTGTTCATGCCATAGCACCCCAAATCAACAAGGTCTCACAGCTGCCAGAGGATGCGGATCCCCTTTTATTGACATGGGAATGCGGGCCAGATGGCCCACACTTGGAGGGTCATCCATCCTGTGATGAGTGCAACACAGCCAATGTTGTGTAATCTCACCATACATAGTCTGGGTAATGGGTTCTGCTGACAAAGCCCAAAGACCAGGGACATCCCATACGACTCCTTCCTGCAAGGGGTGGGGGGATATGCTTGTGATTTGACATCCAGAGGGGTTATTGATGCCACATCTTGCTTCATGTGAAATGGATATGTCACTGTGGTTACTGGTCCAGTACTCATGCATTTTCAACCTGTTGTGGCACGTATTTAGAATGCTTTGACACTCTAGTAAAAACTTCACATTTGAAAACGTTTCTTGTCTTCAAATTGTCTGCTTGTGCACATGCGCTTGGATGCCTCAGAGTGAGTAGGAGAGCAAGTGAGGCAGTATGGCAATGGTGTTCTGTGCGTAGTGGTGCTTCTGGGTGCTCAGTCCCTGCATGCATGTGTTTTCAACTCCGGTGCATAGTCCGGTATGTGTACGAAATCTCAGGGAAATGTGTCTGAGTCTGTGAGACAACAGCAGGGCACACAGACACAGTCATGGTTGCTCATTGTTGCATCACACTCAACGGAAGTAGTTGACAATGAGCTGTAGATGCTGGTCAAGGCCTTCTTCTTCACCACTGTCATCGTCACTGGGCATGTGTGGGTTGGGTGCAGGGGTGATGGTGCTATTCCGCCAGATGTAGCTGTCATGTGCCGAGCCAGGTTAATCTGCACACACGTGTGAGATGATCGGCTCCGCCTGTCATACCACTGGCACGTTGATGGAGTGGTGGTGTTTGCGGTTCCTAGAGACGGGTTCATTTGCCTGTGGTGGTACGAGGCCGATGTGTATGCCATCACTGGCTGCCATCAACATTTGGTATGCCTCCCAGGTAGGCCTGGCTCCAGGAATCTTTATTTGTGTGGTTCAACGATGCATTCGGGTGGGCCACTGCGTGCCCGAGTTGTCACTTATGTCTCTCGCCAGGCCTGCTTCAGGGCCCCACTTTGTCTCTCCTCAGTTTCACAAGGGCCAGGGAGACACATTCTTTCCTTCCAGATTTTCTTGCTAGATGTTGTCACTCTCAAGAAGTGTGTTTTTTCCTTGAAGGGACCTACTGATGGCAGGCAGAGGTTTCCTGAGGTGGGAGTATCAGGCAAGTGACACTTCTCATGCTCTCACTCATTCCCTCCTCCTCGGATTACCTCTCTGCCACCCTCGTCCATCGCCCCTCATCTCTCCATGTCCGCTCGCTCATGTGCATTTCATTGGTTGTATGGCGCTACTGATATGAGTGTGGGGTGTAACAGTGCTTTACATCACGCACACATTGTACAGAGACAATCAGTCATGCAAGTGTGTAAGTACATCAGTCAACATGGAATGTCACGTGAGACAATGAGGATTGCAAGGTGTGGTAATCACATGTCATCCATACTGGTGGGCAGGATTTTTGAGGGAGTTTGGTCTGGAGAAGCACTAACTCAGGACGTGTGTGGGGACATTTACAGGCAGTGGCAGCTAGGCACACTGCACGCCACACCAGTAGGTGTGTTGGGTGTGCTAGGGATCACACATATGTCTGATTAGCAGACAATGGACACCTCTGAGTCTCTGCCTACGCCACTGACCCTTCATAATTCGACCCCTGGCCAAGAGACGCCAGTCAAATGTCAAGGGATATTCATGCGTGGTTCACAGGTTGGATGCTTCATTACACGACATTGGTACCGTGCGGGACACCTTTGTCCTTTTTGACTCCTTCCCTCATTTAAGTCCATGCTGGCCACGGGGCATGGCTATGTATGTAATTTCACTCTCCTTTCCTTGGACATTCCATGTGTGTAACGACTTGGCTCACGGGTCACACTGTCTCATCCCTTCACAGTGTAGTGACCAGCTAGTCGATGTTCTAGTTGTTCTGATGTGCTAGCCACTCCCAGAGGGCTGACTTCCCCCCACACCCCACAGCCACCCAGCACAGGCATCACTGGACCGGTAACACTGCCGACAAACAGGTCCGGATGCACGTGCCCTGGGCCAGTTCTCCTATGCATGTACGGTGTCTGTGTGGTTACTCGATATGCATGGGGGCCTCATGCCCCACAACATTGGCAATGGGGTGCACCAGTCACTTTAGGCAAATGAGTTGTGATGTGTGATGTGTGATGTGATAGTCAGGGTGCCAATGCAATTGCAGTATGTGTTCGCATGCGCAGTAGCTGGCATTCGCAGTGATGACACGCTTGAAAGTTGCAGGATAGCGGTCGCAGCTTCCGTGCCGCCAGGGTGTAGCACACACAATGCGGATGAGCCATCAGCCAATGGGTGCCTTCGCTGTACATATTTAGATGTTGTGGTGTGGGCGCTCTGCAGCTGCGGGGCTCGTCATTTACTCCATTTGCCTTCGGGGACAACGAGGGTCACTCATGGGGATTGGGTGGGCCTCGCACTTTGCATTTGGCAGGTTGCCACATTTATCGTGGTGTCGCAACACTTGCTGGGAGTTGTAGTTGTTCAGGGGTTGCATGCGTGAAGATGTCTGGTACGTACCTCTGCTGTTGAGCGCGGCAGTGTCTTGTCTGCCAGAGGTGCAGCCGGTAGTGCAGCGGGAAGGCCTGTGGTGCAGGATCCATGGCAGGTCCGGGGGTTTGGTTGGGTACAGTATCTGCTCTTCCTCTCCGATGTTGTATTTCCGCCATTCGCAACGTGGTGGTTTTTACGCGGCGGTGGAAAGGGCTGTCTGCAACATCGTGATTTGCTTTGCGGAAGGAACATGTTTCGCATGCCGGACCTGCCCTGTTGGCTCCATCCGGCACCCTTGCGTACGCGAGAAACGTGCGGAGCCTGACAGGCTGCGGCGGATGGAAAATAGCCTCTATGGGTCCATTGTGATTTGTTGGTCGCAATGACCGCACCTGGGGCGGAAGACATGATGGTTTTCCGCCACTGCCACCGGCACGGATGGCCTTCCGTCCAGCATCGTAATGGGCCCCTAAACATATATAATTTACTATTCCCACTCCAAACTTTATTAACTCAGGGAAAGTGCTGGTCAATAAACATATAAAATATACTATTCCCACTCCAAACTGCAAAAAGTGAGGGAAGGTGCTGGACACTAAACATGTATAATTTACTATTCCCACTCCAAACTATATGAACTCAGGGAAAGTGCTGGACAATAAACATATAAAATATACTATTCACACGCCAAAGTGCAAAAACTCAGGGAAGGTGCTGGACACTAAACATATATAATTTACTATTCCCACTCCAAACTATATTAACTCAGGGAAAGTGCTGGACAATAAACATATAAAATATACTATTCCCACTCCAAACTACAAAAAGTCAGGGAAGGTGCTGATCACTAAATATATATAATTTAATATTACAACTCCAAACTACAACTACACAGGGAAAGTGCTGCCCAATAAACATATATAATGCTATATTCAAACTCCAAACAACATTAACACATGGAAGGTGCTGAACAATAAACTCATAAAATGTAATATTCCCAATCACACTATACAAATTTGTAACCAATTACCACTTCTAAAAACATATCCGTAACAGAGTTACATTTTTTTAATCTTATTTGATATGTTTTCATTCTTTAAATATTTAATAACAAAAACAATTTTTTTTAATTTTTTTATTCAATTTTATTTTAATTTTTTTTAAATAATAAAATAATAAACCTTTAGAAAAAAAATTACTATTCATTACTTTTCATTTTTATAACATTAATAATTACCAACCCAAACATTCAACATCCTCAAAGTTCTGAAAAAATTGAAATTTTAAAACTATTACACATTTTTCATAAAAAATAGCACACTAATCCCATCTCAACACAACACACCTCTCCCTAAAATTTATATATTTCTTTAAATATTTTTTTCACTACTGTTATCCCATATAAAAACAAAAGATAATCATTATTTTTTATAAATAAATATTTTCAACTTTTTACAATTTTATTTCTTCTTAAATAAAGAAATTACTCCACAAACTTATCTGGAATAACCACAGTATCACACTATTAATATACATTTTTTATTATTTTTTTCATTACGTTTTTTATATATAATTTTCTTTACAAATTTCTTTATTATTGATTTTTTTATTTTGTTATTTTTTTAAACTCTTACCACCCTTATCCCCTATAAACCCAACATTCCGCTCCTAAAAAACATTTTGAAAGATTTTTTTATTATTGACATTTTTTTAAATTTTTAATTTTTTTAAAACACTCCTCACCCTTATCCCATCTAAACCCAACATCCCGCTCCTAAAACAATTTTTCAAAAAAACATATCCAATTTTTTGAAATTATTATTATATTTACAAATATATACTACAAAAAAATACATTACATTTACAAAATTGATATTTTTTCATAACGACATTTTCAAAATCGATATTTTTAACAGCGATATTTTATACAACATACTAAATCGATATTCTTGACATCGATATAATAAACAACAATATTTTTTACTATCAACATTAAAAACTCGATAATATGATACAACGATATTTAACCCCTTCCCTGCTAGGCCTTTCCCCCCCGTGCTAAGCGTTTTTTGGCTATTTGGGGTAGTTCACGTTTAGGCCTCTGTAACTTTTTGACCACATAAGGTATCCACGCCAAATTTGCGTCCTTTTCTTCCAACATCATGGGGATTCTAAAGGTACCCAGGGTTTGTGGATTCCCCTGGAGATGACCAATAAATTAGCCAAAATACAGCTACATTTTTTTTTTGGGGGGGGGAAGTGCTGCAAATGAAAGCGTCTGGTTTTTTTCCTGCAAATGGTATCAACAAAGGGTTTGTGGGGCTGAAATTACCATTTTCCCAGATTTCAGGGACTGATTGACTTTTGTCAGAAACCCAACATTTTTTACAGAGTTTTGGCATTTTACTGGGACATAGCCTATTTTTGCTATTTTTTGTACTTTCAACCTTCTTCCAGTTATTGGTAGAAATGGGTACAAAAGCAATAATGGATCCTGGAAAGCCATACATTTTAGAAAAGTATACAAAATTCTGAATTAAGCAAGGCATCATTTGTGTAGATCCTTCAAAGTTTCTTTATAGAAACTAACAGTTGAAAATAGGAAAAATTGAAAATGAGTTGAAATTTGTGCCAACGTTTTCACCTGGAACTTCTTTTAATTATGACAGATGTTTGAAAGCAATATACCGTTACATCCGCTGGACCTTTCTGGTTGTAGGGATATATAGGACTTGTAGGTTCACCAAGAAACCGATGAACCCAGAGCCAATAACTGAGCAGCGTCTTGCAATGGTTTTTTATTATGTACCTGGTATATAGCAATTAATTTGGGAAAATATATACAGTGAAAAATCGGGATGAAAGACACCTATGTATTTCTGAAATTGGAACAAAATAGAGAGTTTAGAAACAGTAGTTATTTGCACATTTCCGAAATTGCGAGTACCCATACTAGCATGAGAATTATAGGACATTATAGGACCGGAAGGGAGTGCATAGTACAGTCAGCGTTCTAGTCGCTGCCGCTTCTCTTCTCCCTCCCTCCTTCCCCTCATAAAGCCAGGATTCTGCGCGGACGCGCAGCATAAACCCGGCAAGGAAAGTCAGAGGCACCTTGGCCATATCTATTACGTGCATCTTCTTCTACTCACAGTACGTTCTTGATTTTAATTTAAAAAAAGATTTTATACTTGCGTTGTCCTCACCTTCTATTTTCTCTCTTCTCGACTCTGTGAGCTGTCCCTGTTCTGCCACAGCTTGTGCCGCTTGAGCAGAAGGACCGCCTCACATATTGCTCTTACTTCCACCGGAAGGGAGTGCATAGTACGGTCAGCGTTCTAGTCGCTGCCACTTCTCTTCCCCCTCCCTCCTTTCCCTCATAAATCCAGGATTCTGCGCAGATGCGCAGCATAAACCCGGCAAGGAAAGTCAGAGGCACCTTGGCCATATCTATAACGTGCCCACTTCTTCTACTCACAGTACGTTCTTGATTTTAATTTTAAAAAAGATTTTATACTTGCGTCGTCCTCACCTTCTATTTTCTCTCTTCTCGGCTCTGTGAGTTGTCCATGTTCCGCCACGGCTTGTGCCGCTTGAGCGGAAGGACCGGCCTCACATATTGCTCTTACTTCCACTGTAAGGGAGTGCATAGTACGGTCAGCATTTTAGTCGCTGCCGCTTCTCTTCCCCCTCCCTCCTTTCCCTCATTAAGCCAGGATTCTGCGCAGATGCGCAGCGGCGCGCCGCCGGTGCGCCAAAGGCGTGCCAAAGGCAAGCCCGTCTGCGCCCGTCCACGCCTGGCCGCCACCGGACCCTCCGTCCATTTTCTTTGCTGTCTCCTTCCCTTCCTGCACCCTCCTCTCCTCACTTGCTTATCTCCACTTCCACCTGTAACAATGGCCACCCTGCGATACTCGATAGAAGAACTTAGAGCATTAAACAGGGCCAGTCCTCCCCGCCAGTATGCCCTCCCACAGATGAGGCAGGTAACATTCTAATCAAACTTCCCCCTCACCTTAAACAATGCACGATTAACTCCGAAGGCAGTAATCTGGCTGACCAACCTCAACAATTAACGGGGTTATATTGTAACGCCCGTTCAATCCCTAAACATGCGCATGAAATCTGGAGCCTGTTAGACTCTGAGACACCCAATCTCTTTTTCGTCACTGAAACCTGGCTCCATGAGTCTGCCCTTCCTGATATTGCAATTGCATTCCCCCCAGACTATCAGCTGATCAGACTCAATAGGAACAACAAGAGAGGTGGGGGCCTATCAATCGCATTCAGGGCTTGTCTTAACATCAGCATACTGGAAACCTTCCTCTTGGAATGGGGAGAACTCTGAATTTTTAGAATGGAGAACTATGCCAAGGGAACCTGGAGAGGTGCCTTAGTCTACTGGCCCCCTGGCGCTAAAACTAACTTTACCAACCACCCGATAGAGACTATTGCACCTCACGTATTAGCGGCCGACAATTTTCTTATAATTGGTGACTTCAATATTCATGCTGAACTTCGATCTGACACCAACACCAATCTATTGATTTCCAGTCTAAATATCCTGGGTCTTAGTCAGTTGGTAGTTGGCGCCCCCACTCAGCAGGTCATACCCTTGACCTCCTGTTTACCAATACCCCTCATATTAAAGTGGAGCTCCCCATCCCTGTTCTCTGGTCGGACCATCATTTATTAAAATTCTCTCTACAGCACGCCCCCATTCACAGTAACCCCAGTAAAGAGCAGAAGTGGAGCAGGCTCTGGAAGAAGGTCAGCCTGGCTGCCTTCTCTCCCCATTTCAACATCCCGCCCTATACTAGACAATGTAAACTCTGCAGTCGAAACCTTGGAGAAGGCAATTATCCAGGCCCTTGATATCATCGCCCCCCTGACTAAAGTCAAACGCAATCATAAAATGTCACCCTGGTTCACTGCAGCCTTAAAGTCTGACGAATTGGCAAGCAGGAAAGCCGAACGAAAATTCCAAAAGCACCGAGGATAGACAGGTTTAAACATCTACACATAGACGTTACCTTGATAATATCATAAGCGCCAAAAAAAACTACATAAGCGACAGAATAAATAAGGCTGCCAATTCCCACTAAGAACTCTATAGCTTATTAAAGGAATTCACTAGTCCCCCATCCTGCCAGTCTGAACATCCAGCCTCACAGGATTGGGTAAATACTCTCTCCACTTTCTTTGAGGAAAAGATCAACATCATTCACAGCCTCTTTCCTAACCAAACATGTGAACATCAGCACCACCTGTCCAGCTGTGATCATACATCCACTTCAATTTTTTAAATGATTTCATCGAATTCAAACAAGAGGATGTAAGCATAGCCCTCTCCAAGGTCAAATCAGGTTCCCCCGCTGATCCTGTTTCGCCTCACATTTTGTCCATCATTGGACCAGCTCTTCTCACCGGCATTACTGACCTATTCAATCTCTCCCTACGTCTTGCAACAGATCCCACAAAATGGAAAGCGGCTATGGTCAAGCCTATCTTAAAAAAGCCCACCTTGGACCCCAAGGAACCAAACAACTATCGGCCCATCTCCTGTTTTTTGGGGAAAGTCCTGGAGTCGCTAATTAACAGGCAACTCTCAACCTTTCTAGAGAGTAACAAGCTGTTGGACTCCTCCCAATCTGGGTTTTGGGCGGCTCATAGCACGGAAACCTCATTAACAGAGGTAGTTAACAACATTAGACTCACCCTGGACACTGGACAGTCAGCCATGTTGGTCCTTCTCGATCTATCAGCCGCCTTTGACACCATCTCCCACAGGACTTTAGTGAATCGTCTGTGGGAGTTGGGAGTCAGGGGTAGTGCTTTGAACTGGCTCAGGAGCTACCTAACTGACCGTTCTTCGAAGGTACACATTGGCTCCTTTGTCGCCCACAGCCAAGTGATAAGCAAGGGAGTTCCCCAGGGTTCCATCTTAAGTCCTACTATCTTCAACTTATATGTGGCACCCCTAGCTAGAGTGATCAGATCGCATGGTTTCGATACTGTGTCGTATGCAGACGACACGCAACTACTGATCATGCTCGGCCCAGATCTAACAGACACTAAACTTTTGAAGTGCATGACTGACATCGAAGTCTGGATGCAAACCAATCATCTGCAACTCAATGCCAGTAAGACGGAGATCATTCTTTTCGGGAAAGACCAAGCTCTATGGTCCAGTGATTGGTGGCCTCCCAATCTCGGCCCGTGTTCATCTCCCAAACTGGTGGTCCGTAACCTTGGGGTGATGATCGATAATAACTTGTCCATGAAAGACCATGTCAATCATGTGATGGGTATCTGTTATGGACTAATGCAAAGTCTTCGCAAGATCTTCCAATGGATCCCTGTTGCATCCAGGATGCCGCTGGTCCAAGGATTAATCATCAGTCGGCTTGCTTATGGGAATGCCCTGATGGCCTCCATCAATGAAGAGCTTCTCACCAAACTCCAGGTGCTACAAAATACAGCTGCTAGACTGGTATTAAACCTACCCTTAAGGTCCCCGTTGGCACCTAGTCTGAGAGCTCTCCACTGGCTTCCCATCAGGAAATGCATCCATTTTAAGATCAATTGCCTGGTCCACAAAACCATCCACGGGAACGGGCCATGCTATCTTGCTAAGAAACTCACCTGGTATCAACCTACCAGAACCCTTAGGTCCTCAACCAAATATCTTCTCACACCTTATAAGATGCGCACCGCCAGAAATGGTTGCAATCCTTCAAACCTCGCTCCTACTCTGTGGAATTCGCTCCCTCTGCAACAACGTATGGAAACTGACCACAGACAGTTTTGGAGAAATCTAAAAACCTGGCTGTTCTGATCTCTCTTCTTCCTACTAGTTTTCCTCTCTCTCTTCTCTCCTCTTCTTTATTTCCCACCTCTGGGTTTTTGCCAGCGTTTTTAGACCCACGGGTGATATGCGTGCTCAATAAAATCCTATCACTAGGACTATTTTTCAAAGTGACTTCTTTTTTACACATTGTCTTTCATTTGGAAGGCAGAAATGCATCGAAAGTCAATAGGTATTAACAGTTGCTCTACAATTCTGTGTTAGCCTAAGTCTCCCGATAAAAATGGTACCTCACTTGTGTGGGTAGGCCTAGTGCCCGCGACAGGAAATGGCTCAAAACGCAACGTGAACACACCACATTTTTACAGTAAAAACTGACCCTTTTTTTGCAAAGTGCCTAGCTGTAGATTTTGAACCCTAGCTCTGCCAGCACCTATGGAAACCTAGCAGACCTATACATTTTTTAAAACTAGACACCCAGGGGAATCCAGGATGGGGTGACTTGTCGGGCTTTCACCAGGTTCTGTTACCCAGAATCCCTTAAAAACCTCAAACTTTGTCAAGAAAAACACATTTCGCTCACATTTCTGTGGTGGAAAGTTCTGAAATCTACGTAGATCTACAAAATTCCACCCACCCCGCATTCCCCAAAGTCTTCCAAGAAAAATGGTACCTCACTTGTGTGGGTAGGCCTAGTGCCCGCGACAGGAAATGGCTCAAAACGCAACGTAGACACACCACATTTTTACAGTGAAAACTGACCCTTTTTTTGCAAAGTGCCTAGCTGTAGATTTTGAACCCTCGCTCTGCCGGCACCTAGGGAAACCTAGAAGACCTATACATTTTTTAAAACTAGACACCCAGGGGAATCCAGGATGGGGTGACTTGTCTGGCTTTCACCAGGTTCTGTTACCCAGAATCCCTTAAAAACCTCAAACTTTGTAAAAAAAAAACACATTTTCCTCACATTTCTGTGGTGGAAAGTCCTGGAATCTGCGTGGATGCACAAAATTCCACCCACCCAGCATTCCCCAAAGTCTACCTAGAAAAATGGTACCTCACTTGTGTGGGTAGGCCTAGTGCCCGCGACAGAAAACGGCCCAAAACGCAACGTGGACACACCACATTTTCACAATGACAACGGACCTTTTTTTGCAAAGTGCCTAGCTGTAGATTTTGAACCCATGGCTCTGCCGGCACCTAAGGAAACCTAGAAAACCTATACATTTTTTTAAACTAGACACCCAGAGGAATCCAGGATGGGGTGACTCGTCTGGCTCTCACCAGGTTCTGTTAACCAGAATCCCTTGCAAACCTCAAACTTTGTAAAAAAAACCACATTTTCCTCATATTTCTGTGGTGGAAAGTTCTGGAATATGCGTGGATCCACAAAATTCCACCCACCCCGCATTCCCCAAAGTCTTCCGAGAAAAATGGTACCTCACTTGTGTTGGTAGGCCTAGTGCCCGCGACAGGAAACGGCCCAAAACACAACGTGGACACACCACATTTTCACAGTGAAAACTGACCCTTTTTTTGCAAAGTGCCTAGCTGTAGATTTTGAACCCTATCTCTGCCGACAACTAGGGAAACCTACCAAACCTATACATTTTTGAAAACTAGACACCCAGGGAAAGCCAGGATGGGGTGACTTGTCTGGCTCTCACCAGGTTCTGTTACCCAGGATCCCTTGCAAACCTCAAACTTTGTAAAAAAAAAACACATTTTCCTCACATTCCTGTGGTGGAAAGTTCTGGAATCTGCTTGGATCCACAAAATTCCACCGACCCCACATTCCCCAAAGTCTTCCAAGAAAAATGGTACCTCACTTGTGTGGGTAGGCCTAGTGCCCACGACAGCAAACGGCCCAGAACGCAACGTGGACACACCACATTTTCACAGTGAAAATTGATCTGTTTTTTGCAAAGTGCCTAGCTGTAGATTTTGAACCCTAGCTCTGCCGGCACCTAGGGAAACCTAGCAAACCTATCAATTTTTTACAAACTAGACACCCAGGGAAATCCAGGATGGGGTGACTTGTCTGGCTCTCACCAGGTTCTGTTACCCAGAATCCCTTGCAAACCTTAGACTTTGTAAAAAAAAACACATTTTCCTCACATTTCTGTGGTGGAAAGTTCTGGAATCTGCGAGGATCCACAAAATTGCACCCACCCCGCATTACCCAAAGTCGAGAAAAATGGTACCTCACTTGTGTGGGTAGGCCTAGTGCCCGCAACAGGAAACGGCCCAAAATGCAACATGGACGCACCACATTTTCACAGTGAAAACTGACCCTTTTTTTGCAAAGTACCTAGCTGTAGATTTTGAACCCTAGCTCTGCCGGCACCTAGGGAAAACTACAAAACCTATACATTTTTTAAAACTAGACACCCAGGGGAATCCAGCATGGGGTGACTTGCTGGCTCTAATCAGGCTCTGTTACCCAGAATCCCTTGGAAAACCTTAAACTTTGTAAAAAAAAAACACATTTTCCTAAAATTCTGGTGGTGGAAAGTTCTGGAATCTGTGTGGATCCACAAAATTCCACCCACCCTGCATACCCCAAAGTCTTCTGAGAAAAATGGTACCTCACTTGTGTGGGTAGGCCTAGTGCCCGCGACAGGAAACGGCCCAAAATGCAATGTGGACACACCACATTTTCACAGTGAAAACTGACCCTTTTTTTGCAAAGTGCCTAGCTGTAGATTTTGAACCCTAACTCTGCCGGCACCTAGGGAAACCTAGAAAACCTTTACATTTTTGAAAACTATACACCCAGGGAAATCCAGGATGGGGTGACTTGTCTGGCTCTCACCAGGTTCTGTTACCCAGAATCCCTTGCAAACCTCAAACTTTGTAAAAAAAAAAAAACATTTTCCTCACATTTCTGTGGTGGAACGTTCTGGAATCTGCATGGATCCACAAATTTCCTACCACCCAGCATTCCCCCAGGTCTCCCGATAAAAATGGTACCTCACTTGCGTGTTTGGGTCAAGTACCCGCGACAGGCAAGGGCCCAAAACGTATTGAGGAGGCATCAAAATTACCTATCACAAAACAACCTGTTTTTGCAAGGGGGGTCACCTGGGTTTTTGGCCCCGGGCGCAGCGGCCATCTGGGGAAACCTACCAAACCCACAGATTTCTGAAAACTAGACACCCAGGGGAGTCCAGCGAGGTATGGCTTGCGTGGGATCCCCAACGTTTTCCTACCCAGAATCCTCTGCAAACCTCAAATTTAGCTGAAAAATCAAATTTTTCTCAAATTTCTGTGTGGGAAAGTTCTGGAATCTGCATGGATCCACACATTTCCTAGCACCCAGCGTTCCCCCAGGTCTCCCGATAAAAATAGTACCTCATTCGCATGGGTGGGTTAAGTACCCATGACAGTCAAGGGCCCAAAACGTATTGAGGAGACATCAAAATTACCTATCACAAAACAACCTGGTTTTGCAAGGGGGGTCACCTGAGTTTTTGGCACCCGGGCTCAGCGGCCACCTTGGGAAACTACCAAACCCACACATGTCTGAATACTAGACACCTGGGGGAGTCCAGCGAGGTATGGCTTGCGTGGATCCCCCAACGTTTTTCTATCTAGAATCCCCTGCAAACCTCAAATTTAGCTGAAAAAAACACATTTTCCACATATTTTAGTGTGGAATCACTGTGCCGGCACAAATGTCCTACCCCACAGCATTGCCCTCAGTCTCCCGAGTAAAATGATACGTCACTTGTGTGGGTGTCCAATGCAGAATTGGCTAAAAACGTATTTTTAAAAAAATGTAGCGCTTAGAATTCTCGGT
Source organism: Calotriton arnoldi (assembly GCA_963921515.1). Taxonomy (NCBI): domain Eukaryota; kingdom Metazoa; phylum Chordata; class Amphibia; order Caudata; family Salamandridae; genus Calotriton; species Calotriton arnoldi. The sequence continues at coordinate 390,386 of CAWUFW010004257.1, read as the reverse complement.
GCTAAACCTTTCATCCCTATGTTTTTGGCGCTTCCCAGTCACAGGCCCTTGCCCCACCCCACAAGTGAGGTATCATTTTACTCCCAAGCAAGGATCCTCTAGATTCTCCCCTTTCCAATGATACCTCTCCCGTCTTTCTTCGTGCTGGGGAGGCTGAGATAACCCCCTGAGCACATAGAAAGTGAAACTGAAATTAGCCTAAAGGCTCATTTCAATTTCGGTTTCTATCAAATGAGGACAGCGCGACGTGCGCAATGATCGTCATTTCAGGGAAACCAGGGAGAGAGCCTCGGGAGCTGGGGAGAAAATGAAATCCCTCTGGTACCTGCACCAGAGAGATTTCCGGTACCATGTGCGAGGACGGCCGGGAGCCGTCCTGCGCACACGAGCACTGATGTGCACGACAGCTCCCGGCTGTCGTGCGCATGGAAGGGGTTAAAACTCGATATTATGTCTTCTTACCGCCATTAACTACTGGAAATGCCGAAATGTTAACCAGGACTTCATCTCATTTCATTATATGTGATGAAGTGTGAGGGGCCAAAACTCCATCAAACAAGTTCACAGCAGAGCTTTCAGGTAGGTAATGGCCAATAATCAAGAGGAAAAACAGTCACAAACCCAATCCACAAGAAAAGAAACACTATTGTCAGCCCAATCCAGACGTATGTCCATGGAGGGACTAGGTAGGTCTTTTTGAACCAGGAGATGAAAAGGCTGGTACGTGTAGGGGTGCTGCTACAACTAATAACATCGAAGATGAGTCAGAAGAAAAGCTAGTGTGGTCCATAAAATAACCACTCAATCCCAACTGAAACAACAGTGGTTGTGACTCAGTAGAAGGTGAATGAACTGTACTTTCAGGAATGTCAATTATAACCCCAACAGGTGTAGAAGCATACTCAATATTCGAAGTTGCGGATGTAGAAGGTAAAATAGGCAATACATCAACTGCAGTTTCCATCTCCCCCACCATGGTTTGGGGACTAGTCGAAGACACAGAAGCCATCGGATTCAGGGAAAGATCCCGGTGTGGAATGCTTGGAGGCATACTATTCAGTATTGGCCATATGGTGTAACTTGACATGTTCGATGGAAATGTAACAATTTTCCTTTCGACCAGGTAGTGGAGGCAGGATCACTGTATGGGTGCCCTTTATGCCAAGGACTATGACCAGTGCACGGTAGGATGGACCAAATTCTTTTTTGTTCTCCATCTTTTCTCGGACTAGGCCTCCAACTTTAGGAAGCCAGCTAGAAAACAGGAACCAGCACCGCTACATCCGTTGAAGAGGGCAAATGGGCTTATGCTCGTGAATTACTGGCTTTTTGTAGATCCAGTAACATAGTAGAATGGTTATCTACGTCAAAGGTTGTGGCAGCAGCAAAGATTGCAATATTTAAAGTGTAGTTGGGGTTGCAGTTCGCACATTTCTCCAGAAAGTGGGGGGCTAACCCCCTACCTCCATTATTGAGTTCGTAACAAAGAAAATGAACTGCCAAAAAGGCAATGTGAGACTTAGCAAAATTTAATTTGTAACCCATGTGTGCAAAATGAGTGATAATGCGGTCCCAAAGCAAGAGATGCGGGTGCAATTCTTCATTCGTCAAGTGTATGTCATTGACGTATGAAAAGGCATCAGGGTTGATCTCATTGAAAAGGGACACTATGCGTGCCGCAAACACGCCAGGGCTATTCTTATATCCCATAGGCAGTCTCACATATCGGTGCTGATTGCCCAGCGCACTGAGGGGGATATTCACAAGAACGTGTGATAATCATCGCAAATGTAGCTTAACGCAACCTTGCATATCGCAGTCCATCGCGAGAAAATAACACCATCCTAACGTCCAATTCACAATCCCTCAGCACCATGCGATAGCAGCATGATAACCCGCCAAATGCCCGTGTAAAAACCAACGCGAAAAACAAAAAATGCGAAACCTGACCGCCCAAAAAGTTGCGACGCCACAAAGCGCGATACCAAAATCAGCGAAAACCAGCGACAGGCCTGCAATACCCACGCGACATGCGTGAAAATGCACTATAAAAGCAAACAAAAAACCAACCCCAAAACCAATCCAAACTGCGTAGCACCATGGATGCACCCGGACCTAGTTCAGAGGACAAGCCGTACTCCACAAACCCCACGGAGGACCAGCATGGAACCCCCTGTCCGGGGTAGGGCAAGGAGAAGAGGAAGAGGAAGACGGGGTTCAGTCCGCAGGAAGATCAGATCACCGTCAAGGAGGTGACAGAACACTACCAACAACTGTTCGTCACCTCCACTGCGTCATTGGCAACACAAACGGAAATATGGCAGTCCAACGTCACCAAAGTGAATGCAGTCGGAGTGTCGAGGAGGTCAATGGAGGATGTCAAGAGGCGCTGGCATGAAGTGCACAGCCAAACCAAACAGAAACTCGCTGCCAACATGAAGGCAGCAAAGGCGACTGGAGGTGGGAGTCCTGCGCCACAGGAGGAGCTGGATGAGCTGGAGGAAATGGTGGCCACAGTCATCAGTGGGGAGACGGTGCAAGGAGTCGGGGGTCTGGACACAGCCCGAAATGACCTGACCCAACAGCAACAGGGTGAGAAACCACCAGGGACTGGGGGGACGGGGGCAGATGGGCACAATGGCACACATGCACAATCATGTGCAGCACACTGCACAACCGCAATGAGTGTGGAACATGTCCCTGATACCCTTGGCACACTGCAGCACACATAGAAACACCAAGTAGGCCCCCGTCCACTATGTGCACAAATGGGCCCCCCTCCATATCACCAATGCCACATCCTACTCATGCACATGTGCTGAATCCAGAAAAGCAGCAGCTCTGTGAGCCACATGGACAATGCAAGTGACACTGCATGACAGATAGCATGGCTGAAGTCACAATACATGACATGGTGCACGAGACGACACTGAGGTGGCTGAGTGTGGACCACATCCGTAAAGGAGCAGGTCACAGTCTGACACATCAATGTGCACCTACGAGCCATGACGTCAAGAACACATTTGCAGCCAAACAATGCACAAGAGTACCAAATATCTCCAGTAGCACAAATGACCCAAGTCGCAAACATCCCAGCCCCCGAAAAGCACACAAGTCAAATGCACACTGACTCAAAGGGATAAGGGTCCGCCAATGCAGAGCTGCAGGGGCGAATCGCCAACAATGCAGCACACACACATAGCAATCACAGTACATCAATATTAACCACAATGTGGGACAGAGTGCAACCCCTACACCACAGGACAGAGGACACAACTGGTGCCTCTCATGCGTGGAAACTGGCAAATCACATCTGGCAATGCATGACACTGTGAGATGATAATGTACGAGTACAACCACACATCCGTCATGTAGTCGAAATGTCCACTGACTCCCATCAAATAGCCAGCTACACCAAAACAGTCACAAAGTACACCGTCATGCAGTCTGAATGTAAACATCCACAATCCGTCAACATACATGGAACACACTGTTAACCTGCATCCCCCCTTACATTGCAGAGGGACAACCAACACCTCCTACAGAGCAGACCACACATCTCTACAGTGATGATGAAGAGGACACCCTGCCCATTTGCCCAGACACACTCCAACGGCTCGTGGACAGCCTCCTTACCCCACCTCCAGGAGCAGGGCAGCCCAGCTGCATCACGGTGAGCCCACACCCTGCACAGACCACACAGCAGGAAGCACACACCACCACGGCTGCCTCCCAGGACCCCCACGACCAACACATGGATTTCAAACACCGTGTGTTAGGGTGCCAGGAGAAGATGGCAGATCAGCTGCGGCTGGGTTTCGACCTCATGGCAGCCAAACTCGATGCCATACGTGGGTGCCTGAGTCCCATCAGGGAGCACCTACAGTCCCTAACGGATACCCACTGTCCGCACCATGCCCACCAACAATCCTTGGCTGACATTGCTGGTTCCATCACTCAGAGACAAGAACTGTCTAGGCAGACAGGCTCCAGCGATGACAGCACAGAGTTGGCACAGATGCGGAGGACAATGGAGACCATGGATCCGATGCAGGCTGGAAGTATGGCTGCCACTGCTGAACACCAGCGAGATGTAGCTGCGATCTTCCATGCCTTGCAGATCCTCATCTTGCCACTGCTGCCACTGAGCCTGTACCAGATGACTGCTGCAGGAACCTTGACACACACATCTCCGACCCCTGATGTGTCAGTGGCACACAGTGTTGCAGCCCCATCGCCTTTGCACCCTGTTGTGTCAGTGGCACATGGTGATGCAGCCATTACACTGCCACACACACCGGACACACCCGACACAGAAGAAGTATCAGAGGAGTAAGATGTGGATGGTAACTACTGTGTGAGGAAAGCATCCATCACCTCCATATGGCTTGCCCTGCCTGGCTCTGCCCCATGCATCATGCCCTGGGACAACCCCTTCCACTGACCCCCGGAACACTCTGCGACTTTCACCCAGACCCCGACACGGACTGCCATATCTCCACTGCTTGACAATTACACAGAAATCCTGCTGCGGACTACACTCCCCCTCTTCCAAATCAATTTCCAATGCCCAAAGGACTCTGGTTGGCCCACCACTGGGCTTCCACGTTATGTGGGCTTGGATGGCCATGTACAGCTCCCTCTCTGTCATTCGCCAGAATGTGAATAAAACATTTGAAATCATGCAGATGTGTCATGACTATGTTCACTCACATATGGAAGTATGGCTGGATGTAGGGACAATGATTGCACAAGAAGGTACACCCTGGTAAATGACATCAATGCGCATGTTCATCCCGAGACACATGGACAATTGGATGACTGTGAAGGTGGGTACTGGCTGTGTCCCCATTGCACATTAGCAACAAACTCACAACCCCCAACGTAGGCACAGGTCCATGTCCTGAATAGGGCTGTGTGTAGGAATGACCAAATTGGTAGCAGGCCGGAAGTGGTGTCCTACATCACATGTGACGACAGAACTTCATGTCGCATACCTACTCACACACATCTGTGTGGGCACATTCTGTAATGATTCATAACATTGCTCAACATGGTCAGAGGTTGGACACCATACTCACATTGCTGAAGACAAGTAAGAGCACAGGGCTACCAGCAACTCTCCCCAAACAATGTCGGACTCACAGAGGTGGAGCTGTCAGAAGGGACCCACCCCCATTGTACATGCGTCAGTCAGTTCCTCCATGTGTAGGGACGATGCTCATTGTGGCACACGAGTGGTCAATCTAATCAACACTCATCACAGTTAGACACCAGTGGTGTTGCGTAGACTTTATTGGCATGTGCGTGTCAGTACGGCCAGGGCAACGGCCACAACAGGCAGGAACATGTTTAAGACACTTACACGCAGCATGGGTACATGTCGAGGTGCAGGAAGTGGGGAGGCAAAAATGAACAACAATCATCATGGATGGCAACGGTCTCAGCCCACCTTGCCTTGCTGGACGAGTCATGTGTTGTTTTGCGTCTGCCCATTGCCCCGTGTGAGGGGGCACGACTCACAGCCCATGGGGTCTGCATAGTGCTCTGCCACCCGACTGCGCCGACTGTCTGCTCTGCTGACAGTGATCAGGTGAAAGGGTCCAAAAAGTTCACATGTCATGCTACATTGCCATGTGTGTACTCTCCCCCCAGCAGTGTGTCTGAATTGGTGACGTTTCCAAACGACGCTGTGCTGCTCCGACCATGGAACTGCAGCACCTTGCACAGGTGTGTGTCCACACGCGTAGTTCCACGCACATGCATTCAGATTACAGACGAAGGCAGACATGTCCTCTGTTGTGGTGGGATATGTGAGCATTCCTCACGATGCAACAAGGTGTTGGGACCTGTGCTGTGGGTGACAATCCGATGTGGCTGCAGGAACGTAGTTACTCGTCCATGAATGCCAGGGCAGCTTCATGTGCAATGTGTTCCAATAGTACGTCGTTGTCTGGTTCAAGGAACACCAGGGTGAGCCAATCCATTAACTTGTCTGGGCAGATGTGCTCAGTCCACGCCGTTTCCCCAATCCGCAAAATAGCCCAATAGGGGAGCGCCTCGATGTGGTCACTGCACACGAGGAGTTGTGCAATCTCCCATGCGCAACTGCCAGCCCATACGCCAAGGATCAGTGCATCCCATGCACGGCTATCCCGGTGACACTCCTGTTCGTGGGCCAACAGGGGGTGCACTGTCAGGTCATAATTAGGCCTGGGCGGTAAATTCTGTTCCGCTCGCGGAATTTGCGGAATTTGGGTATGTGAGAAGTTGGCCTGGTATATGCTGTTCACTGATTAAAGTGGACACCTTGCACCAGAACAATTCGACTCTTATGGTTGGTAGGTTTAAGACAACCTTTATTGAAAGCTATCCTAGTGGTAGCTGTGGAGAGCAGCCTTCAGGCTAAGTCTTGGAGGAATGTAAAGCAGCTTGTTTTACCACACAATCTCTTGAATCACCAAATGAAAAGACACCACACAGGTATATATATCAAATATATATGTATTTATTAATAAACACCTCTCTACTAATCTCTTTATGAGATTAGAAGTCAGGAACATATGTACAAATCAAATGTTATCAAAATAAGTTAGCACAATCAAATATCACAATCTTAGTTTGGCTAGACCTAGGTCTAGGGCATCTAGAATCGAGGTACCCCCAAGAACCACCCCAGGTAGTTGTAGGAGACCCACAGGGGACGGACGCGGTGTCCTGGCACCGGTGCGAGTCCTGTGCGAGTCTATGCGAACAGACGCGATTGAGATTTCAATGTTAAAGGTCCCTTGCGTGTTCGAGGCGAACACACCGATTGGTCCTTGTACGAGTCGAAGGACGCGGTTACAGATAGAGTTGCAAGGGAGATGGACGCGCTGTGTCTAACACAGACGCGAACCTTGTACGAGTCAGCGCAATGGAGATTTCAATGTTACAGGCCCCTTGTGTGTTCGAGGCGAACACCGATCGGACTCAGTACGAGTCGAAGGACACGGTTATAGATAGTGTGACAAGGGAGATGGACGCGATGTGTCTAACACAGACGCGAACCCTGTACGAGTCAGCGCAATTGTCGCACTTAGAAAATAAGAGTTTTAGGGCACTTCTAGGGTAGCTACAAGCAAGCCACTTACAGGGTAAGTAGTTCTAGGGCCCACACCCACTGGAGCACCGTAATGCTAAAGTTACCTCACCCAGGGGAGCCTGGTGCATAGGTGTCCTTTGGTGTCGGGTCGCGGCGTCGTTTTCAATGGGAGCCAGTGAAGACTTGCTGCTTGCGGCGACAGAAGAAGTGTCCGTTGGAATCCAAGCCTGGATTCGGAAGGAGGAAGACCTGAAAGCAGAGGGGACAGTGTTCAAGGCCACTTGGCAGTGACCCAGGGCAAGGAAGATGAATGCCCACCGTCGTCGACAGATTCAGGTCATTCACTGGTGTCTTGACTCTTCAACCACGAGGTCCACGAGGTGTCGAGGACGGCCAGGAGCTGGATTCAGCGTGTCCCACGAAGTCTGCAGCTGACTGCGGTGTCGACGACCCGATTGGAGTCAACAAGCCTTGGTAGCAGCAAGTCTTGTGGTGGAACGGAAAAGTTAATGGTGCAAACCAGCAAGGTCTGAGGAACTTACCCAGCGGGGGTAGGTCAGGGCAAGCCTGGAGCAACCAGGGGAGTCCTTTGGTTTCTTTGGAAAGTCTTCTGGGGACCCACAAGCCGGCTGGCAAGGGATTGCAAAGATGCCTCAGGAGGATTCACTCAACAGGGGCCCACGGTTACTCGGGACGGTGTAGGCCTCTGATTTTGGGAGAGATCTCTGCTGGAGGCTGGGACCATACGTGGTCCAAAGCACAAGTTTGTAGAACGTCGTGAAGGGGTTGCACTCAACAATAGTGCACGGTACCCAGGGTCTGCGGTTCCTCATTGCTCGTGGGGTCCACTTGCCTCAGCTTCGCTGGGGACTCACGATGGCCTTAGAGGGGTCAGGAAATCCTCTTCCTGGGCTGCAGGGACTTCGGGCTCCGGCGGGAGCGGCGTAGTTTGCGACCGTTGTTGTCGTTTTTGGTGCCTGCCAAGCAGGGAGTCACTCCTTGACTCCAAGGGAGATTCTTCAGTCTTCCAAAGGTAGTGGAACGTCGAAGGTCTGGGATTCTTCTTGTTGAGCGTCATCCAGGGGTATCTAGTTTGCAATGCACAGGTTCCCCCTCTTATACTAAAAGAAAGGGAGGGACTAGCTCTATGACCCCACCTATGGGAGGGTCAGGGGAGTGGGTGGCTACACCCACTTCCCTTTGTCCAGTTTCGCGCCAGAGCAGGGGCAGGTAGCCCCTGAGCCAGTTTGAACTGGCATATGCACAGAGGAGCCTTCTGCTCCCCCAGTGCAGGACTTCAAAGCACTCTAGGAGTGCACCCACCCAGCCCCAATACACTAAACCCTGTCTGGGAGGTGGTCACACCCCCTTGGGACAGGATATCTATTGTTGGGCTTCCTCCACTGCGTGTTTCGGTCATCAGCAGGAGGGCAGCCCAGTGTCTGTGACTGGTGGCATCCATTTTGTGATGCCAGGGCTCTGCAGGATTCTACCGCGTTTCCACAGTAGGTACATGTCTATCCCTCTAGAAGGGTGGAATGCTACCCCCGCTGCCAGAACTGGCGGAGGGGTAGTATTCCAAGATGTTTGACACCAAACACGACATGTTTTGATGCAGCCATTCCAAAGTTAGCATTTTACCGCGAGGATATAATGCACTTAAGAGTTTATGGTTTAACCGCATCCACAAACAGCACCAGAGAATGGACTCTGAGAGCTGCAGAGGGGCCCTGCTCAGGCAGAGGCACCCTATCACATAGGAACCAAGCACCCTGCCCTCAGGATTGATAGGGCCTGCCTTAGGGGTGACTGATAGGTTTAAATGTGTGTGCAGAGGAGATATAGGAACCTATATCTCAGTGAGGAGTGCTAGCACCACCTCACCCAGGCTGCAGTAGCAGGCCTGTGGTGCCAGATTTAGTCTGCTTCCCAGGGGTGGCATAATACATGCTGCAGCCCCTGGTAGGCCTGTGAAGTACCTATGCACTTGGCACCTAAGGTACCATATACTAGGGACTCATAAGGCACCACAGTATCCGATCACTGGTGCACCTAGAGTGCACTCCAAGTCATTTAGAGAGAACAGAGAGGCTGGGGCCCTGATTGGCAGGGACCCAGCCAGACTATAGCCAGAAACCAGTGTAAACATCAGAAAAAAGTGGGGGCAACATAAGAGGCAGATCCTACTCTCCTACACAGGGACACTAAACTAACCTTGACCAGTTGAGTCTTCGTGTTCAAAGTGGAAATACCTTGAGAGTCCATCTGCATTGGCATGTTGGGTCCCAGGTCTATGTTCCACTGTATAGTCCATCCCCTGTAGGGAAATGGACCACCTCAAAAGTTTTGGGTTTTCTCCTTTCATTTGTTTAAGCCATAGGAGGGGCTTGTGGTCAGTCTGAACTATGAAGTGAGTGCCAAACAAGTATGGCCTCAGCTTCTTCAGGGCCCACACCACAGCAAAGGCCTCCCTCTCTATAGCTGACCAACGTTTCTCTCTAGGGGTCAGCCTTCTGCTAATAAAAGCTACTGGCTGGTCTTGACCTTCATCATTCAGTTGAGACAGTACAGCTCCCACACCCAGCTCAGAAGCATCTGTTTGGACAATGAACTTTTTGGTGTAGTCTGGACTCTGCAAGATGGGGGCAGTGCACATGGCCTGCTTTAGGTCTTCAAATGCCTTCTGACAGCTAGCTGTCCACTGAACCTTTTTTGGCATTTTCTTTGAGGTCAGATCATTCAAGGGGTCACTATAGATCCATATCCCTTGACAAACCTCCTATAGTACCCAGTCAGGCCTAAGAAGGCTCTCACCTGTGTCTGGGTGATTGGAGCAACCCATTCCATTATGGTTTGGATCATGCTCTGTAAAGGCTGAACCTGGCCTCCACCTACAAGGTGGCCCAGGTACACAACCTGACTCTGCCCTATCTGGCACTTAGTGGCCTTGATAGTGAGGCCTGCTTTCTGCAGAGCCTCCAAAACATTCCTGAGGTGGACCAGGTGATCCTGCCAGGAGGAACTAAAGACAGCAATATCATCTAGATAAGCTGAGCAATAAGTTTCCATCCCTGCCAGAACTTTGTTCACCAACCTCTGAAAAGTGGCAGGTGCATTTTTCAATCCAAAGGGCATCACCACAAAGTGGTAGTGCCCACTAGGGGTCGAAAATGCTGTTTTGGCTTTTGCATCATCTGCTAACCTGATCTGCCAGTAGCCAGCTGTTAGGTCAAATGTGCTCAGATACTTGGCTGAGGCCAAAGTATCAATCAGCTCATCTGCCCTTGGTATGGGATAGGCATCAGTCCTAGTGACTGCATTGAGGCCTCTGTAGTCTACACAAAACCTCATTTCTTTCTTACCACCCTGGGTATGAGGCTTGGGTACTAGGACTACTGGGCTAGCCCATGGGCTATCTGAAGGCTCAATCACACCTAACTCCAACATCTTCTGGACTTCAGTCTTGATACAATCCCTGACATGGTCAGGTTGCCTGTAGATTTTACTCTTGACAGGCAGACTGTCTCCAGTGTCCACCTCATGGGTGCACCAGGAAGTCTGACTAGGGGTCAGGCTAAACATATGTCTGTACTGTTGCAGAACTTGTCTGCACTCAGTTTGCTGATGGTCAGTGAGGCTGCTTGCCAAAGCAACACCATCTACTGACCCATCATCAGGGTTCTGCGAGAGCAGGTCAGGGAGAGGGTCACTCTCCTCCTCCTGTTCCTCATCAGTTGCCATGAGCAAGCCCATGTCAGCCCTGTCAACATATGGTTTCAATCTGTTGACATGGAGCACCCTCAGGGGGCTCCTGGGAGTTCCAAGATTCACCAGATAGGTGACCTCTCCCTTCTGTTCAACTATTGTATGGGGGCCACTCCACTTGTCTTGGAGGGCTGCTGGGGCCACAGGCTCCAACACCCACACTTTCTGTCCTGGCTGGTATACAGTCAGTACAGCCTTTGGTCATGCCAAGCTTTTTGTAATTCTTGGCTGGCCTCCAGGTTTTTGGTTGCCTTTTTCATGTACTCAGCCATCCGGGAGCGGAGACCAAGTACATAGTCCATCACATCTTGTTTGGGGGGCTTGAGAGGTAACTCTCAGCCCTCTTTTACCAAACACAATGGACCTCTCACAGGATGCCCAAACAGAAGCTCAAATGGGCTGTAACCAACCCCCTTCTGTGGAACCTTTCTGTATGCAAACAACAGGCAGGGAAGAAGAAGGTCCCATTTCCGCCTAAGCTTCTCTGGGAGTCCTTTAATCATTCCCTTCAGGGTTTTGTTGAAGCGTTCAACTAAACCATTGCATTGTGGGTGATAGGGGTGGTGAACTTATAAGTTACACCACACTCCTTCCACATTGCCTTCAAATATCCTGACATGAAGTTGGTACCTCTGTCAGAAATGACCTCCTTTGGGAAACCCACTCTGGAGAAGACTCCAATGAGGGCTCTTGCCACCACAGGGGCTGTGGTGGTCCTCAGGGGAATTGCCTCTGGGTACCTGGTGGCATGATCCACTACCACCAGGATAAATCTGTGCCCAGATTCAGTTTGAGGGTCAAGGGGACCCACAATGTCAATCCCTACCCTTTCACAGGGTACCCCCACCACAGGTAGTGGTATCAGGTGCGCCTTTGTTGTGCCACCTGCCTTGCCACTGGCTTGGCATGTGACACAGGAGCGACAAAACTCCTTTGTGTCCTCTGACATATGTGGCCAATGAAAATGTGGAACAAGCCTGTCCCAGGTCTTGTTTTGGCCCAAGTGACCTGCCAAAGGGATATCATGTGCTAGGGTCAAGAGGAACCCCCTAAACTTCTGAGGGATTACCATCCTCCTGGTGGCTCCAGGGGCTGGATCTCTACCCTCAGAATATAGGAGTCCCTCATCCCAATAAACTTTATGGGACCCACTAGCACTCCCAGCAGCCTCAGCAGCAGCCTGCTGTCTGAGGGGTTCAAGAGAGGGGCAGCACTGTTGCTCCTTACTCAGATCTTCCCTAGAAGGGCCCCCTGCCCCCAAGAACTCAACCTGATCAGGCTCAAGTCCCTCTGGGGCAGTTCCTTCTCCAGGATCTGCTTCACCTCCCTCTGGAGGTGAATCTGTGATCTGAGACAGAGGGGAAGGCACTGCCTTTACCCTACTGCTCCTCCTCTTGGGAAGCATCTGGTCCATTGTTCCAGGATCCAGAGCTTGTTCAGTGTTATGCATTCTTGCTTGTGACCTGGTCACAGCAAATACCTCTGCAGGGATGCCCAACATCTCAGCGTGAGTCCATAACTCTACTTCAGACCAGGCTGAAGTCTCTAGATCATTGCCCAATAGACATTCTACAGGGAGGTCTGCACTGACTACAACCTTCTTGAGGCCAGTTACCCCTCCCCAGGAGAAATTCACAACTGCCAGACTATGGTTGGTCCTGACATTGCTTGCATTGGTCACCTGGTACATTTCGCCCAGGATGATCTGTCCAGGGTCCACAAGATCCTCTGCCACCATGGTGACACTAGCACCTGTGTCCCTAAATGCCAAAGCCTGTTTGCCATTTATTACAGGCTGCTGTTTGTATTTGCCCAGGTTACTGGGGCTTACTAGGAAGGACATATCAAGGTCTCCATCACAAATCAGCACTGCCTGAGTGGGTACTCTGACTAGGTCAGAGTCCACTTCAGAACCCAGGGTCAACCCTACTACACCCTTATTCTGAGTACCACCTCCACCAGTAGCTGAGCTAGGGGAACAGTTGCCTTAGGGGCAGGAGTGGTGGTGGTTTGGTCTTTGGACTTGTTACAATCAGAAGTCCAGTGCCCTTTCTGTTTACAGAATTTGCACCAGGGCTTCTTTTGGCCTTTTCCCTTGTTGGATTGTGATTCCCCACCAGATGCAGATTTGTGGGTCCCTTGTGAAGACTTCTGGTCTTTTGCCTTATCCCCACCTTTCTCAGAGCCCTTCTGATCCTGCTTCTTTGTGTCACCCCCTTGGTTCTGGGTTTTCTGCCTCACCCTGGTTCTGACCCACTTGTCTGCCTTCTTTCCCAATTCTTGGGGAGAGGTCAGATCCGAGTCTACCAGGTATTGATGCAACAACTGGTTCTGGCAATTATTAAGGATCTGTTCTCTCATCATTAGATTATACAATCCCTTGAAATCAGTAACCCTACTGCCAACCAGCCAACCCTCCAGAGCCTTGGTTGCACAATCTACAAAGTCAGTCCAGTCCTGAGTCTGTGCCTTCTGGGTGTCTCTGAACTTCAACCTGTACTGCTCAGTGGTTAAGCCAAACCCATCTATCAGTGCACTCTTCAGGACTTCATAGTCATCAGCATCCTCTTCTCTAACAGTGAGGAGCTTGTCTCTACCTTTATCTGAAAAGGAGAGCCACAAGATTGCTGCCCACTGCTTCTGGGGGACCTGTTGTACTCTACAGGCCCTTTCCATAGCAGTTATCCACTTGTGGATATCATCCCCACTCTGGTAGGGAGGAACAACCTTGCTCAGGTTCCTATGGTCTGGAGTATTTTCTCTACCTCTAGGGACACTGTTGCTGCCACCAGGGGGTTCTAACCCCTCTCTTCTAGAAGCTTTCTGGAACTCAAAGGCTTCTTTGTCTAATGCCAACTGCTTGGTTTTGAGGGCAAATCTTGCTTCCTCATACTGCAGCAGTTTGTACATCCTTTCAGAGGAGGTCTCTCTTCTTGGGAAGAAGGAGTTCCTCTGGTAGACAGTTTCCCTGCCAGAGTGAAAGGAGTGCTCAGATTCCCTGGAAAGGGACCTGTGCCTGTCTTCCACTATGTCAGTTCTCTTAGGGAGAATTCCTCTGTCTGCTTCAGACCCCTTTGGGCCTGGCCCTGCAATCACAGAGTCCTGGTCATCCTGATGTTCATCATCTGACCCAGACACTATAACTGACCCACCCACTGATCCAGACCCCTTAGCTCCTAGAGCTAATCTAAGGTCATCTGCTGTTAGCAGATCTATCAAGTGTAGTGTGGAGGGACTCTGTCCTATCTTCAGGTGCCTCTCAGCACACATGGCTTTCAAGTCACAGAAAGTCATGTCCTTATACTGAAGCTGGGTGGATCCACTGGGTCCATCCCTTGAGGACATTCTAGTGTTGTGCAGTGTTGTACTACCTACACTAGTTTGTGGCCTACTGATACTAGCTTGAGCTGTAGAAAGGGTGTGCTATTCCTTTTGCACACAGCTCTAAGTTCAGTAGAACTTATTGATACTAAGCTTGATTTTATATGTACCTTGAGTACCTATAGTGGTTTTCAGTTAGTAATTCAAATAGAGATTTTCTGGTAAAACAATAGCAAGCTGGAATCCCACACGCTGCCACCAATGTGAGAAGTTGGCCTGGTATATGCTGTTCACTAATTAAAGTGGACACCTTGCACCAGAACAATTCGACTCTTATGGTTGGTAGGTTTAAGACAACCTTTATAGAAAGCTATCCTAGTGGTAGCTGTGGAGAGCAGCCTTCAGGCTAAGTCTTGGAGGAATGTAAAGCAGCTTGTTTTACCACACAATCTCTTGAATCACCAAATGAAAAGACACCACACAGGTATATATATCAAATATATATGTATTTATTAATAAACAACTCTCTACTAATCTCTTTATGAGATTAGAAGTCAGGAACATATGTACAAATCAAATGTTATCAAAATAAGTTAGCACAATCAAATATCACAATCTTAGTTTGGCTAGACCTAGGTCTAGGGCATCTAGAATCGAGGGACCCCCAAGAACCACCCCAGGTAGTTGTAGGAGACCCACAGGGGACGGACGCGGTGTCCTGGCACCGGTGCGAGTCCTGTGCGAGTCTATGCGAACAGACGCGATTGAGATTTCAATGTTAAAGGTCCCTTGCGTGTTCGAGGCGAACACACCGATCGGTCCTTGTACGAGTCGAAGGACGCGGTTACAGATAGAGTTGCAAGGGAGATGGACGCGCTGTGTCTAACACAGATGCGAACCTTGTACGAGTCAGCGCAATGGAGATTTCAATGTTACAGGCCCCTTGTGTGTTCGAGGCGAACACCGATCGGACTCAGTACGAGTCGAAGGACACGGTTATAGATAGTGTTACAAGTGAGATGGACGCGATGTGTCTAACACAGACGCGAACCCTGTACGAGTCAGCGCAATTGTCGCACTTAGAAAATAAGAGTTTTAGGGCACTTCTAGGGTAGCTACAAGCAAGCCACTTACAGGGTAAGTAGTTCTAGGGCCCACACCCACGGGAGCACCGTAATGCTAAAGTTACCTCACCCAGGGGAGCCGGGTGCATAGGTGTCCTTTGGTGTCGGGTCGCGGCGTCGTTTTCAATGGGAGCCAGTGAAGACTTGCTGCTTGCGGCGACAGAAGAAGTGTCCGTTGGAATCCAAGCCTGGATTTGGAAGGAGGAAGACCTGAAAGCAGAGGGGACAGTGTTCAAGGCCACTTGGCAGTGACCCGGAGCAAGGAAGATGAATGCCCAACGTCGTTGACAGATTCAGGTCGTTCACTGGTGTCTTGACTCTTCAACCACGAGGTCCAGGAGGCATCGAGGATGGCCAGGAGCTGGATTCAGCATGTCACACGAAGTCTGCAGCTGACTGCGGTGTTGGCGACCCGATTGGAGCCAACAAGCCTTGGTAGCAGCAAGTCTTGTGGTGAAACGGAAAAGTCAATGGTGCAGACCAACAAGGTCTGAGGAACTTACCCAGCAGGGGTAGGTCAGGGCAGGCCTGGAGCAACCAGGGGAGCCCTTTGGTTTCTTTGGAAAGTCTTCTGGGGACCCACAAGCCGGCTGGCAAGGGATCGCGAAGATGCCTCAGGAGGATTCACTCAACAGGGGCCCACGGTCACTCGGGACAGTGTAGGCCTCTGATTGTGGGAGGGATCTCTGCTGGAGGCTGGGACCACACGTGGTCCAAAGCACAAGTTCATAGAACGTCATGAAGGGGTTGCACTTGACAATAGTGCACGGTACCCAGGATCTGCGGTTCCTCGTTGCTCGTGGGGTCCACTTGCCTCAGCTTCGCTGGGGACTCACGATGGCCTTGGAGGAGTCAGGAAATCTACTTCCTGGGCTGCAGGGACTTCGGGCTCCGGCGGGAGCGGCGTAGTTTGCGACCGTCGTTGTCGTTTTTGGTGCCTGCCAAGCAGGGGAGTCACTCCTTGACTCCAAGGGAGATTCTTCAGTCTTCCAAAGGTAGTGGAACGTCGAAGGTCCGGGATTCTTCTTGTTGAGCGTCGTCCAGGGGTATCTAGTTTGCAATGCACAGGTTCCCCCTCTTATACTAAAAGAAAGGGAGGTACTAGCTCTATGACCCCACCTATGGGAGGGTCAGGGGAGTGGGTGGCTACACCCACTTCCCTTTGTCCAGTTTCACGCCAGAGCAGGGGCAGGTAGCCCCTGAGCCGGTTTGAACTGGCATATGCACAGAGGAGCCTTCTGCTCCCCCAGTGCAGGACTTCAAAGCACTCTAGGAGTGCACCCACCCAGCCCCAATACACTAAACCCTGTCTGGGAGGTGGTCACACCCCCTTGGGACAGAATATCTATTGTTGGGCTTCCTCCACTGCGAGTTTCGGTCATCAGCAGGAGGGCAGCCCAGTGTCTGTGACTGGTGGCATCCATTTTGTGATGCCAGGGCTCTGCAGGATTCTACCGCGTTTCCACAGTAGGTACATGTCTATCCCTCTAGAAGGGTGGAATGCTACCCCCGCCACCAGAACTGGCGGGGGGTAGTATTCCAAGATGTTTGACACCAAACACGAAATGTTTTGATGCAGCCATTCCAAAGTTAGCATTCTACCGCGAGGATATAATGCACTTAAGAGTATATGGTTTAACCGCATCCACAAACAGCACCAGAGAATGGACTCTGAGAGCTGCAGAGGGGCCCTGCTCAGGCAGAGGCACCCTCTCACATAGGAACCAAGCACCCTGCCCTCAGGATTGATAGGGCCTGCCTTAGGGGTGACTGATAGGTTTAAATGTGTGTGCAGAGGAAACCTATATCTCAGTGAGGAGTGCTAGCACCACCTCACCCAGGCTGCAGTAGCAGGCCTGTGGTGTCAGATTTAGTCTGCTTCCCAGGGGTGGCATAATACATGCTGCAGCCCCTGGTAGGCCTGTGAAGTACCTATGCCCTTGGCACCTAAGGTACCATATACTAGGGACTCATAAGGCACCACAGTATCCAATCACTAGTGCACCTAGAGTGCACTCCAAGTCATTTAGAGAGAACAGAGAGGCTGGGGCCCTGATTGGCAGGGACCCAGCCAGACTATAGCTAGAAACCAGTGTAAACATCAGAAAAAAAGTGGGGACAACATAAGAGGCAGATCCTACTCTCCCACAGGGTAATTTCCGCGGAATTTTTTGCTTGTTCGCGCTTTCAAAATGCGTGTTCGCGAGATATTTCTCCCCAACCACGCAAACAGCGTTCGCGAACAGGAAAAAAGCATCGCGAACGGGCGGAACAAGCAATTCCGCGTGTTCGCGGAACTTTTGCGTGCTCGCGGAGATTTTTTACCGTTTCGCGGAGCTTTGCGTAGCGCGACTACGCAAATTCCGCCCACCATAATCCAATTCAGCTACCATTGCGTTGGATAGGCAGACCTCCATGGGCCACTTGAATGTGCATGTTCGACAGTGGAACCAGGGCTGGACGCAGGTGACGTAGGCAAGACGGAAACTCAGACGGAAACTGATTTGCAACACTGCCATTGGCAGGGATCCCAACAGATGCAGCATTTGGGCACGGTACAGTTCCACGTGACAGGGGTTGTGCATGTGCCCGGGAATGCAGGCCATTGCGTTTGTTGGTCTCGTGGCACTGGCACTCGTCTGACCGGCGGGTGTTCGGTAGACGATATGCCACAGCTCTTGCCAATGAATCGTATGTGTGTGCGACGTTTGTACGTATGGGTAGTTCTTGACAATGTGTCAAGGGCATCCCTTGCAGGTGTCGGTCGTGCAGCGACAAGTGTGTGTGGGGTGTAGGCACGTTGGTGTTTCATTAGCGCAGTTCGTGGTGTGGGAGTCATCGGAGGCTGGTATGGTATCTCACGCAGGGTGTGCCAGCCGCATTCAGGACCAAGGTCGAGGGGGGTCACCGCCCAACTACGGTCGAGGAGCAGGGTTCTCACCGTCTGTGGCATACTTTGCAGTCAAAGCGGCAACTTTCTTCTTCCGAAATGGGGCACGATATTGAAGTGGTTCCCCCTGCTTGACTTTCACATCAAACTGGCGCTGCGGGTCGCGTCTTGTTTGCGCAGACTCGCCTTCTCTGCGATCCTGTCGTCCACCTCAGCTGAATTGTTGATCCGACGATTCCTAAAAGGAACGAGGAGAACGAGGATCAGGAACCTGGAACCTCTCTGGTGTCTTAATGTTAGAGCGGTCACGCAAATCATATCTACGTTCAGAAGCGCCAGGTGGAGGTGAACATGCACATGAACCAGGCTTATGTTGTTGCTGCCGTTGATTTCTGTTCCAAGCTTTTTTAGGAAAGACTGGATGACCCTCCTTTTCCAGAGGGGCCTTAATTGGTGGTTGACTAAACGGTTGAACACCTAAGCTATATCAACCTAAAGATGTATATACATCCGCTATGATAATTGGCAACTGCCGTTGCCGATCCACATCGGCCACTGCCGCTACTTGTAAGCAAACAGCTTCACCTTTAATATTGGCCAGAATCATATCGGAGACAATAGGGAACATGCCCACTAATTTCATCACCAAATCCAGGGCTGGACCAGCTCCGTGTTCATCTTGAACCGTTTTCAGAAGACTCAGAAGAATGGTCATGGAGAGGGTGCCAAAGCACAGTGTATACACTGAAGCAAACACCGTCCCCCAGGTGGTGCAGTCACCTAAAGAGGGAATCAATCCACTCGGTAAACTCATTGTAAGGATCCTGTGTTTCTCCACAGGAGTTGTGTGTGGAAAAACAGCTTCAAGTTGCTCAAATTTCTGTGCAAGCCAAAATAGCAAGTCATCACGATTTTGAGGACGTTTGCCCATCACAGAGTTAATCATGACGGGACTAATGACAAGCCCACCAGCAGGTCCGGGTGGCTAAGGAGCAGCTCCAGCTGGAACTACTTCAATCAATCGATCAATCATGGAATTGTGAAACATGCTACTCACCCATAAGGGTCTCAAGGTGCTGGGGGGGTGAAGCTACGGTCGGTCAAAGAGCCAGGTCTTGGGGGTCCTCCTGAAGATGTGAAGAGTAGGGGCGTATCTGATGATGATTGGGAGCTCGTTCCAGGTTTTAGCCACGATGTAGGAGAATGCTCTTCCAACCGTTCTTGCTCCACGAATGCGTGTGGTTTCGGCGAGGGCGAGGTCAGTGAATCGGAGGTTTCACTTGGGTACGTGGAAGGAGATTCTTTCATTGAGGTATTGAGGGCAGGTGTTGTGGAGGCATTTGTAGGCATGGGTGAGTATCTTGAAGGTTACTCTCTTCTCGATGGGGAGCCAGTGTAGGTCTTGCAGATGTTGGGTGATGTGTTTGAGTCGGGGGATGCCAAGGACGAGTCTGGCTGTGGTGTTCTGTATGGTCTGGAGCCTGCGGAGCAGAGATTTGTTGATCCCGGCATAGAGGGCATTTCCGTAGTCCAGTCTTCTGGTTAAGAGTGCGTGGGTGAGGGTCTTTCTTGGTTCGGGGGGATACATTTGAAGGTCTTGCAAAGGATTTGGAGGGTGTTGAAGCAGGTGGAGGCGACGGCGTTGATTGGTCGGTCATGGTGAGGGAGGAGTCGAGTGCGATGCTGAGGTTCCGGGTGTAGTCCGTGGGGTTGAGGGGGCTGCTGAGGGCAGGGGGCCACCAGGTGTTGTCCCATGCAGAGGGGGAGGGTACGAGGATGAGGACTTCTGTCTTCTCCGAGTTCAGCTTCAGGCAGCTGCTTCTCATCCAGGATGCGAAGTCCTTCATTCCTTCCTGGTGGTGAGGGGGTCCTTGGTGAGGGAGAGGATGAGCTGGGTGTCTATGCTGTCTGACGATTGTGGTGAGGGGAGCCATGTAGATGTTGAAGAGCGTGGGACTGAGTGATGATCCTTGGAGTACTCCGCAGTTGATCTCTGTGGGTCTGGAGAGGAAGGGAGGAAGTCGGATTCTTTGGGTTCTGCCGGTGAGGAAGGAGTGGAGCCAGTCGAAGGGTAGTTCCCGTATGCCGGCGTCGTGAAGTCTTACGGTGAGAGTGCGGTGAGAGATGGTATTGAAGGCTTCAGAGAGGTCAAGTAGGATCAGGGCCGCGGTGTGGCCTAAGTTGAGGAGGGTGCGGATGTCGTCTGTGGCGGCAAGTAGGGCGGTCTCTGTGCTGTGGTTGCTGCAGAAACTGGATTGGGAGGGGTCAAGGATGGAGTTGTCTTCGATAAATTTCGTTAGTTGGACGTTGACGATCTTCTTGGTGACTCTGGCCGCTAAAGGGAGAATTGCACATGACATAAACTGTATGACACTTCTGTGTATATGAATCAGCGTCGTATGTAACTGATGTAGCTCTGCGTGTATAACATTAACATCATTTGAATGTGGTGTAAAACCCTCCAAAATGGGCCAAGTGGCCCCATCGACTGATAAGGGGACTAAATGGACCACAGAAACAGGGTGAAGAAGGGCACCATTAAACCAGGATGGTATGCTCTCAGGCTGTCAACGGAACTTCAAGTAATGCATAGGGGCAATAAGCCCGCTCTACTGCTGCCGCTGTATATTCATGAAACAAATTATCATTCCCATCCACTGCTGGAAATGTAACCCAAGAATAGAAAACCTCGAAGCAGTAAGCCACATCCACTTTGATAACAAAGATAACAGTAGCCCCAGCATTGGGGACTCCACGTTGAGTTAAGAATGCTGTAAACGCCGTGCGGTTGGGCGCTGTAATAGCGACTGCCATAATTAAAATGAAAAAGGATAAACCTAAAGAACGGTAGCGTAAAACCGGGTCAATAGAGAATGTAAAACCTTTTAAAATTCAAGCTTGAAAATCCTATAAAACACAAATATAGGAGGCCTAGCCCTCACACCATGGACACCTCCGAAAACCGGTGCCAGGGGATTGTGGACAAGCACAAGCGATACTCCGGAGTCCCGTGAATAAGTACCAGACCAAACGTTGTTGGCGCCATGTTGCAGGGATTCTGCAAAAGCACAGAACTATGCGCAGGATTATGGGACCTCGGTGTATACGGACTGGGTCTTCCTACCACCTTAGTTCCCACAAGCCCAGGAACGACTAGCTATAGTGACTCACTTGCTCTCCTACTTACTCACAGAGAAACAAATGATTAGGCACCCCAGAACACTAAAGAATCGCGGTAACAAGACACACCCTTTCGCTCACTCTCTTGTACTTGTCCACAATAAGATCTGACAGAGACACATCTCTGAGTGGGTCTTTGACTGGGTGTATAAGCCTCTGACTATGTATGTGAGTGGGCGCATGAGTATCTGACTGCATCTGTAAGTGGGTGCATGGGCCTCTGAATGCTTATATGAGTACACACACATGGAACTTTGAGTGACTCTGTGAGTGGGTGCATTAGTGTATGAGTGGGTATGTGAGTGGGTGTATGAGTGTCTGATTGGATATATGAGTAGGTGCATGAGTCTGTGACTGTGATCAGTGAGGGTGTGTATATAGATACTTTTTTTATATTTCCACCAGTTTTCTCAAACACGTCATGATATTCACACGGCATCCTTGCAAGGGTACATGGGGGGGCGCACTGGCGATCGTTGCATCATCGCAAATATCGCACATGATGAAAAATATTGCTGCAGGGATTCTGCACAAACATGGAACTATGTGCAGGATTATGGGACCTAAGTGTATAGGGACTGGGTCTTCCTACCACCTTAGTACCCACGAGCCCAGGACCAACTAGCTATAGTGCCTCACTTGCTCTCCTACTTACTCACAGAGAAACAAATGATTAGGAACACAACACTTCCAGATCTTTCAGGAATCATGGTAACAAGACACACCCTTTCGCTCACTCTCTTGTACTTGTCCACAATAAGATCTGACAGAGACACGGAATAGTTTAAAATATTTATTTTAATTAACGTGCCCTAACATTCAGTATACGTGCCACAACAAGCAGAAAAATGCATAGTACAAATACAGTCAGCATAGCAGCTAATCCATATATCATGAAGGGAGGTGTCATCATTAAAAGTCAATGGAGAAAAAGACAATAGTGCCTAACCTCCTGCCCCTTGCTAAGAAGAAGTATTACTATATAATAGAAGATCTCTGGGCTTTGTCAGCAGACCCCATACCTTAGCCTATAGATGGTAGATCTACATCATAGGTGCTGTCTCGCTCTTCTCCCTGGAAAGGTCTCTTTCCAAGTGTGTGCCCACCATGCATGTATCCCCATAATATCATAGTATGAGTTTCCAACAACAGCTGCATTGGTATGTTTTGTCTAGGTGCTAGGACCTGACCAGAACAGAATAACAAGGGGCTTTGTTTATCGACCTTGCACACAATGTTCAGACTAAACTTCAGGAACAGACAGAGGACAAACACAGCAGACAATTCTCATGTGAAAGGCACAAACAAAGTCCCTTGCAAAAATAAAGCCATTTAGTAACGTGCGCAAATCAGCATAATGGCTGCAGGGCTCATGCTAACTTAGAGATGTCGACAATTTCCCCAACAGCCATGTGACAATATCAATTTTGGACACATAACTTGTGTCATTAACACCCCCATTTCTCAAACAGGGGTTAGAGTACCACCATTCTGACAACTTGTCTTAGCTTTCACAGAAATTTTCAGTCCCTGGAGCCCTTCTCGATCGATAAAATGGCAGCCGCAACTTTCTGTTCCGATAGCATCCAGTCAATCAGAGCATTCCCACTGGCACACGCATTCATGATTTACCGCGGATCCTTCGCGAAATATCCGCGACCACCGTGAAACCTCTGTGAAATATCCGGGGCCAGAGATATCACTATATTGTTTGGTTTTAATGTCTCCAAAACTACTGAACGGATTTGCACCAAAGAACAAAAAGCACAATCTGCGTAACAACATCTACCTTTCTGCCAAATTTGGTGTAATTCCATCCAGCTGTTCGGGCTATAGGTTCAACAATGCATTCCTATGGGAATTAACATTATAAATGCACCCTTATTTTGTACCCCTATTTCTCAGTTCTCACTGCTCGGAACACCCCCAAACTTTCCATGGCACACAGAACCTGTGTTGACACTTTTGTGGGGAAGTTTCATGAAGATTGGTCAAACGACACCAAAGTTATAGGCAAGTCAAAAATGCTTTTCGTATGGAAACTAGGTCCTAACTATAACTACCTACTGGCAACCGCCAGTAGGTTTTACATGAGTTGAATGCTGAGACATGTCAAGGATCGGATGATCAAGCAGAGCAAAGGCCAACTCAAGAAAGACTGGGAGCGATCCTGGCAACCCAATCAGGTGCCAATATAAGTCAGTTCAAAAATAAGTATTGCAGAATAAAATTTCATAACATATTTGCAAAGGAATTTCAACTCATTGTTTCTGGCTCCACCAAATGTGGAAGAGTATATTCACCTGCAGTAATAGTTAACATTATGTTTGGTGCTATTCAAACAACAATGTCATGGACAGATATTTGCAGCTCGGCAGGGCAAACGGATGGCGGAAGGATCTCCCCATCTACTGTTGGCTTCCAGTTATTTTCTAGTTTGTTAGCAAGACACTCATGGATCTTGATGTAGCGGGCCTTGCAATGGATGCAGCTGATGTTGAAGAGAGCCAGTGTAGATCCTGTAGTGTGAGAGTGATGTAGCTGGGTTTTTACAGGCCTTTGATGAGCCTGTAGAGTGAAGAATGTCTTTCAGGTGTCCAACGATGGTCTTTGAGATGCTATTGCAGAGCGCATTGGCATCATCTAGGGGAGAGAGGGCAAGGGCTTGAACACTCATTTTGAATTTGTCTGATAGAAAAGGTATCAGGCTGTTTTGAAATTTTTGGCAATTAATTTTTTGAGGGAAAGCTTTGAGTCTGTATGTTTAGCATAAGGTAGTTTATTGACCTCTAGGCTCTAGGTTTGGATGCACTCGAGCCAAACTTTTTTTTTTTTAGCTTTATATAGCACAAACTAGACCTGAAACTATCAGAGCTTTTTACATGAGCACTAGTTGTGTTACAGACAGACACATTCATTTTTTTTTGCCACAGGGAGATTAAGTGATTTCTCCAGAATCACAGGATGTTGAGCGTCCCTGCCAAGACTTGAACCCATTTCCCCAGCTCCAAGGTCGACCACTCTAGCTGTTAGGTCACATCTTCTCCTTTGAGTTTCTGTATGTCATTGGTTGAGGAGATTCTGAGATGGAGTTGGGTGTCTTCAGCATACTGGTGGATCTTGTTGTGGATATCTTTAAGGATAGCCCCCAATGGTTTGATATAAAGGTTGAAAATGTTACAGGACTGAGTCATAGGGGACACTGCAGGTGACTGTGAAAGTCCAGGATCTGGTAGCTCATGTCTAAACAAGTAGCTGTCCGTGGGGGTTGTATGATGTGAACCATTGTAGATTATGCCATTTAAGGCTATGCTAGTTTCAGGATGTGGATCAATTCTTGGGGAAGTTGAGTGGCAACACAAGACAAGGGTCGTTTTTGTCGCTGAAGCAGTGGGCATCGTTGACTACTTGGAGCATGGCTATTTTATTCTATTTTATTTTATTCTTGTTAATGTGCTTCTGTAGCTGGGTGGTGAATGCCTTCTCAAATATTTGCTAACAAATGGGAGGTGCGTTATAAGACATAAGTTGGCTGGATAGAGTGGCTTTTTTCAGCAGAGGGAGCATCTGTTCATTCTTGAGGCTGTCCAGGAAAGTACACTGGGCTATCGATGTGTGGAAGGAGTGTAAGAGCTTCTCCTAGTAGTAAATTGATGACAGTGGGAGGACATCTATCATCTTTATAGGCTGTGAATTTCAGTGACTTTAGACAAGGGGACAGCAAGCCAATCAGTTCAGTCCAGGAGTATGGGGGACTGGCAGTGAATTTTGTAGGATACAGATAGAATGAGGTTCAGTATGCTGCTTTTGGAGTCAGAGTAAAGGACTTCCTTCATGGTTTTGGTGCTGTAGTTGCTGGGCACATTCAAGTCTCCAAGCATGGTGAGGTGTAAGAGTTGTATAGTAGCAGAAGTGATGAGGTCTGATATTTCTTCTATGAAGTCCTTCTGGGTTCCAGGAGGTCTATAAACAGTGCCTGTGAGAAGGAACTCAATGATGAAATGCAATGCTATATCGTGGACCCTTTTCAAACATGGTTATCAGCATTGGTGAAGAAAATCACTTTATGTTGAACAATACTGTAATATAATGTAATTGAGTGTACTGTTCACCCTGTATGTAAGACGGTCACTGAACTCACACCTTTAGCACAGTCAAACACATTTGTTGTACTCTCTGCTTTCTTGGTTGTTTTTCTGCATGTTGTAAATCCTGTGCATTAGCCTATCAATAAAGTCCAGTATCATGCGGCGTGACAGTATATTTTTTTCAGGCACTGTTACGTTTGAGATGAAAAAAATAGTATATAGTTGCCACTGTTTGAAGAGAAATAATATATAAAAGTAAAATTTCATATATAGGAATATTTGTTTGATAAACTATGGGGGAGATTTACAAAAAAGTTGCGCAACGCAGCGCAGCCCCCCGCGAGGCTGCGCTGCGTTGCGCGACAGGGAGGGAGCAGGGGCCCGCCATATCTTCAAAGACATGGCTCTCTCCTCCCCTTTCCCTTGCGCCGGCGCTGATCACAGCTGCCAACCGCCATTCACACACCTTAGCGCTGCAGCTATGGTGTGTGCATGAGTCCAGCATAGGTTTTGTACAGGAAGAGTATCCTTCCTGTACAAAATACTATGCTCGACACAAGGGAAAGCTTTTCCCACTTTGTATGTGTGCTGCACAGTGCAGCACGCATGCAAAGTCGGAAAAGGAAGGAGAAATGAAAGCATTTCTCCTTCCTTGCGCCTAGTTGAAAAGGGCTCAGTTTTCTCACGCTAAACCCAATCTACTGTTTTCAGTAAATTGGGTTTAGCATGAGAAACCTTGGGTGGTTGCATGGGAACGCCCATGCACTACCCTTGGTACGCCCCCATGGCGCAAAGTAACGGGAAGCAGCGCAATGCGCTGCTTCGCAATACTGTTACATTATTTCCAGCGCTAAGTTTAGCGCTGGAAAGTAAATTACAACAAAAAAAATTTGCGTCACAAACATGGAGCAAAAGCTTGGCAAATCTCCCCCTAAGTCTGCAATTATTTTGCCTAACAATATAAAAGTAAGGTCATATGTGTATTGCATAAGATCTTGGTATTTACCATTACTTTCCCAAACTTTTTTGTCTTCATATTTAAAAATAATGTTTTTTGCTTTTTTGGCATAAGTTGTATGGTGCGTGAGAATGAGAGGATATGAGAAATATCACAATCTGCAGGACCTGAAAAAGTAAATGGGCTACTCTGTGTCAGACGATATTAAAATAGCATGCAACAAATGTCAGAATATGTTATTTTTACTGACCTATTCTGTGCTTATTGGGATAAGTGGTTTGTTCCACTTATAGTAGGTCATGAGGCTAAGTAGGCTTTCAGAAATTGATTATTTTATTGGGGTTGAATATCACACCTCTTTTGGTTGCATTTTTTATATCTTGCATAGTAGGTCGGGAGGGGCGTGTCTTCAATCTATATATAGATAATAAATTGCTGAAAATAGGACAGATTTGCACTTGTTTCATGTGTAAACATGGTACAACCGTGAAGTCAATTTAGCAAATCATAATAATTCCCACTATTTCCTAACTACAGGTTAAATATGAGAAATAGATACAAAGTCTCTGGCTGCTAGAGTCAGTTTGTCATATTTTACATTGAACTATTTTGGATTTTCATTGGAAGCAACTGACTGAAGTTTGAGCAATAATTTGCACTTTGGACTGTTTGTCTCTAGGTTCTAACAAGTTGATTCAATCGATGTTTACATAAAGATATCTCACAGGCTTCAGAAATTCACTAAGACTAGCCCACTATTAATATTAACTTTTGTGTAATGTATTTAAATGCATTTAAATATTTTACAATATTTTGCGATTAGGTGGCAATTTATAATAATTCCAATGATAGTTATTTTGATAATAAAACATATGTTTAAAGAGTCATCTTTAGGTGAATGTAACAGGTTTTATTTTACCAAACATAGTAATAATATTTTATTTAACCTCAGAAGAATAAGAGCCTTAGGGCTTGATACACAAATTGCATTTTGAAGTACCTAAAGTAGTGCTACAGTAGTACAACGTACTTAACAAAATACAATTCACAAGCCTAAAATTGAACGTCTCCACCTCTCCTACCATTCCTGTAGAGAGATCCTCACACATGAAAGTGTAATACTTAGCAGTACATGTGGGAGAGACTTGAGGGAGAAGAGGGAATACTTACAACTAAATGGAAGGGGTTTCAGGAAAGCTAATTGGAGGGCACCCACCCACAAAAGAATAAGCCCATTGCTTTTTACCATTTCCACTTCTAAGGTTACTATAGCAAAAAAGAAGCCAAAACAATAGCAAATGTACTCCAGCTAAGACCTTGAGTAAGTCCAAACCCACATATATTTAACCCTCTTGTACAGTAACACCCTGTAATTGTTTTCTTAAACAATAAAGTTACATTTATTATTACATCAAACGATTATTTCAATATTTTATAATAAAATAATATGTATTTTTTATTTTTATATATGTTTAACATCAAATTATATGCATCTATAATTTAAAAAAGACAAAATGAATTCTTTGATTTTAACATTGTTTCCTATTGGGGTTCTTTTTTAAGTCCCTGCCGCCTTTTTTTTCTATAGGAAGGTGTTGAGGTACCTGTGTTTGGCCATGTGTGGTGCTGGACTTACTCCTGGTCTGAGTTGGGGTACATTTATTACTAATATAGTTCTTTTTGACTGTCGTAACTTCACACTCATAAAGTTGGCTTCACCCCCGGTTTAGGGCTTAAGACATGTAAGTCTACATTCTGGGATAAATTTAAACTTGCAAATGCAGAACAGCCAAAAGTAGTATGTTTACTGCAAAGTGAAGGGGTTTAATCTTGTAAACTTACTCACATGTAATTTATATTTGTGAATTGGCACCTTAGTGTGCTGGTCAGGATTCCTACTTATGACTTTAAGATAACTCACAGACCTCTGCAGTAGTGTGCTATTGCCATTCCACCAATGATATGAGGTGTACATCTGCCCTAAATTATATGATGTTATTCCTCTTTGGATGCGTTAATATTAAGTTTATTGCATATCTTGAAATGTATTAGCTAATGTTGGATCACCCCCATTGACCATACATAGATCTTTCTATGTTGATTTTGTTATAGACTCTGCCGAAGTGATGAGCATCGAGATGTGCCTGGGTCATGTGAAACAAAGAAGTAACAATCACACAAGCTGCAACTTTAAATTTAATTCCAGCTGTCGTCATAATATATGCATCCTTTTTGATATGCCTTTAGCACAAAGAAAAGCCTTGAAAAGTGAATATTGATGCTTTAGTCTATAAATATATTTAACCATATACAATTCAAACCTTTAAAATGTTGTTTGCTTGTTTCACTGAAAATAATCATGGTCAATATTTACTCGCTCTCTAAAATTTGAATATATTCTAAAACATAACAATTTGTCATGTGTGCTTCCTTCATTATCTCCCATTATCTGCTTCACTTGTACCAGTTATGCCAGTTACTCTGCCACAGATACTCTGCTCACTCCACTTACTCCATCATTCAATTCCACTTACTCCATCCCTCATACCCTCTCACCACACTACTCACACTTACTCACTCATCACACTACAAAATGGAATCTTACATCTTAGTGTAAATCTCCAGAATGAATCATCTGCCTGGGTCCTTCACACTTCACTTATCTGAGTAAGACTTAGGACATGATTACGCATGTGCACGGTCCATTGGACTGCCAAACTTACGTTGGCATGGCGGGAAACACTGCGCTGGTGGTCCAACCGCTGGATTACGAGTGCAGGGGTCCCACTGCCACAGGACTGCTACAACCACTGGGGACCGTGATCCCTCAGTTTTGGCACAGCAGTCTGTGGCAGCAATATGCTGGCAGTGCCACTGCAGCACCACCAAAAGTATTACGACTTTCCAGACCTCCACACATTTCATGTCTGTGAGCCCGCTATGAAAAGTGTGGAGATCAGGAAAGTAAATGGTCTCTTAATGTGACCCATGGTGTCCCTGTGTATGTGGGTGCATGCAGGGAGGTACATGTTGTGCTCACATGTCTGTATGCACCCCTGTACCTGCGCGGCAAGGACTGCACAGTCCATGCCATGCAGGAACAGGCTTTGGCACTCCCTTGGTGAAGCAGTTTTAAGGCTCACATATGAGACCGCTCCAAGACTGCCAAACTTGCAATCAGGCCCTAGCCTTCCCTGAAACCTAGTTCTAGGCAGGAATGAATGGAGTATTCAATCAAAGACATTTGTACAGCGCACGGCTTACTCAACTGAGACATGCCGGCACTCAAAAGCAAGACTGACGAACAGACTCAGCCACTGATATCTACACCTGATCAAAGAGCCAGCATTTAAAATCCCGTCTGAAACTGTGTTCAGACTCAACCATACGAAGATGGATAGGCAAGGTGTTCCAAAGCTTGGCTGTCAGTAATAAAGACCTCCCACCTCGGCAAACCTTGGGATACGCAGAAGTCACAGGTGATTAGATCTCAAGGTTCTCACCTGCTGGTACTGTCCAATCCTGTTTCTTAGGTATCTTGACCCTTTGCCCCTAATGGCTCTAAATGCCAATGTCTGGGCTTTAAACTGAAACCTCGTAGCCACCGGAAGCCAATAAAGCTGCTTCAGATGGGGAGAGATATGATGATGAAAGGGTTCCAGTTGAACCAACCTGACCGCTGCGATCTGTATTATGTGGAGTCTATGAGTACGGAATGCCGGAAGTCCCAAACATAATCTGTTGGCGTAATCCAAGCAGGATGTCACAAGTGCATGAATTACGGTCTTTCGTGTCTCTATCAGCCGCAGGTATAGTAGTTTTGTTGTGTCCTTAAAGGAAGTAGTCCACGCAGGTATAGATGAAGAAGAATACGTTTATTCTTAAATGAAGGAAGACAGCACCAAGGACCCTCACAACACAGCTCGCATCACGAACTCCAAGCAGCAACTGACTTCAACTGGAGTTTCCAGGAGTCTACATTCTAGTATCCTAGGAAACTAGTAATGGCTGATGATGCAACATGCACCAGAGCCACAAAGCAGTGAACATAACACGAGAAGAATAAAACATGAGAATATAACAAGTTTCCTGACCGATCTTAACTTCAGAAAGCAAGTCGATTAGATCTGCTGAAATTGGGTGGTGAAAGGGAGGTCAGAATCAAGCATAATCCCTAAGTTTCTAGCTGACGTGTCCGGTATAGTTGGCAGATTCAATTCAGTAGGCCACCAGACTAGATTGAGGGGGTGTGATCTGACTGAAGAAAAGCACCTGCGTTCTGTCCGCATTAAATTTCAGAGAATTGATGTCCATCCATTTGGAAATGCCCTTTAAGCTCTCTTTCAAATTGAAAAAGCAGCTTCAAAATATTGCTGCAGGCCTGTGCACACGTCAAAGTAAAATGCAGAGTAAGTACTCCTTCTCTCAAGAGTTAAAAATGCAACAATCACTATACAGTTGATAAAATAAAGACAAAATGAACAATCTTCAGTGTTGTGTTCTTCTTTTACTGCCGAACGGTTGCCCAGCCAACACGTGTTTCGTCTGCGGAAGTACCCCAAGACTTCATCCGGGCTATAAGGCAATGCCAAGAGGGTATCCTGATTCTCTAAGCCGGTTGTACTTCCGTCCCGGCTTGTCGAAGGGAATGGATGTGATCCGCAGGTGTCGAGGGTCCTAAGTATGGGACCCCGTAGTGGAGCCAAGTGTGTGCCTCACTACAGACCGCTTATACTTCCGTCCCGGCTGTACATGAGAGCTGAGAGTTCAAACAGTGGCAAGAGGTCCAGATTGAGGACCCTCCGATGTGGCTAATAAGGACAATTCTGACCCCGCGAGAACGCTGTCTGTCATCCACGATCGCAACGTATGGGACCAGCCATATACAGCCGGATTTCAATGAAGCATTCCAAATCCTATTAGGAATAGGATTTACAGGAAGGGAAGACAGTTTAAGAAATTGAGGAGAGCAGGGATCATCTGGAGAGCCAGAGTTGCACTTTGGAAATTCCTCAAGAGAGTATTTTTCAGAAAGCAGGCCGAATTCCAACAAAACAGGTGCTGGACTGTCAGACGGTATCAACAGTCTAATTGAACAGCCTCCGATGAGAATGTTGAATAACGTTTTTGAAACTTCTCACCAAAGAAATCAGATAAGCTAGTGCATAGGGCTAGGGACGGACGGAAAACACTTATTTCCCTGGACGAATTAACGGAGTATTGGGTTGAGTTATTCTCAGACCAATCTACATACTAAGTCTTGGTGGAGCTGAATGAAATATTCGCCACTCAGAGAACTTGCCTATGGTAAAAGGCTAGAGTAACTCTGAGCAACTTCTCCGTATTACATTTGGATGATACTGACTAGGGTATTAAGTCTCAGTAATTCTTAATAGAATCTATATTTTACCTAAGGGTGGGGTTGTTTGCAGTATTAGTCTCAAATATTTTTCAGTCACCGCTGTTTACTACATCTGCATTGACCTGATATGTTTAGTAGGCATGGGCAATTCTCTGGCTGTGTGTAACTTGAAGAAAAACATAAGAGTTCTGCCGTAGGGGCACACGCTGCTTGCGCGGTCACCAAAATGTATCACGTAGCACCTTATGCTTGATGTACCCGCATGATGCGTAGAAAGCCTAAATCCTCAGAAAATAGAAACTGAAAGGAAATGTTTCACATTTTTGCTTTAAAAGGGCAAAATCTGCAGAGACAAACCTGTGCATTCTGTAGAGAAGACAGTGAAAATATAAGTGAATTTTTCTTGGGTTCATGCCAACGGGACAAACTACATCAAACTGCCATGTCTTGCATTTGTTTATTTACTTACAGCATTCCTGGTTGTTTAGAAGGCAATCTGTTCGAAATAGGTATGTTGTTCCTCTCCCTCAAACAACTCCCCTTGGTTTCTCTCCCTCACACAGCTCCTCTTGGTTTCACTCCCTCACACAACTCCCCTTGGTTTCTCTCCCTCACAAAGCTCCTCTTGGTTTCACTCCCTCACACAACTCCCCTTGGATCTCTCATTCAGTATGTTGTAGTGAAGTCACTTTTTTTTTTTTAATTGCGTTTCTTGTATGAAAACAGAAAATTAATTTAAGGAAATAGTGTCATCATATTGATGTACAGCACTGCACAGTCAATGAATGTATTTATTGTATAGTTAAACCATTACAAGTGTATCAGTGTGTTCAAAAGTTAATATGGGCAAATGATAACACCAGCATACGCAAAGATTGTCCTCTATAGCTCATAAAAATTGGCAAGTGAGCTTGGCAGTTCGGTCTGGACTGTTCCCATGAGGCACAGGGTCAAGACTGATTTGCATATGGCTATGTCTGAACTGGGGTGGCGTGGTGAAGCAAAATAACGATGGATTAAACCCAGATCTGTGACTGGGGGTGAATGTTTGCCAATGTGCAGCATTCCGTCCATCATCTTGTGTGTTTTGCATTTCGCCCAATGTGGGAAGGGTATGCCCAGACGTGGGTCCCGTGCTCACTACGCCACTGGAGTCAAGCTATCCTGGCTGATGAAGGCTGATAGCCTGAAACCGGTCCTAGGATGCTTGATTCCGGTCCAGGGAAGACATGGCTTGGCAGTTCGGTCTGGACTGTTCCCATGAGGCACAGGGTCAACACTGATTTGCATATGGCTATGTCTGAACTGGGGTGGCGTGGTGAAGCAAAATAACGATGGATTAAACCCAGATCTGTGACTGGGGGTGAATGTTTGCCAATGTGCAGCATTCCGTCCATCATCTTGTGTGTTTTGCATTTCGCCCAATGTGGGAAGGGTATGCCCAGACGTGGGTCCCGTGCTCACTACGCCACTGGAGTCAAGCTATCCTGGCTGATGAAGCCTGATAGCCTGAAACCGGTCCTAGGATGCTTGATTCGGGTCCAGGGAAGACATGGCTTGGCAGTTCGGTCTGGACTGTTCCCATGAGGCACAGGGTCAAGACTGATTTGCATATGGCTATGTCTGAACTGGGGTGGCGTGGTGAAGCAAAATAACGATGGATTAAACCCAGATCTGTGACTGGGGGTGAATGTTTGCCAATGTGCAGCATACCGTCCATCATCTTGTGTGTTTTGCATTTCGCCCAATGTGGGAAGGGTATGCCCAGACGTGGGTCCCGTGCTCACTACGCCACTGGAGTCAAGCTATGCTGGCTGATGAAGGCTGATAGCCTGAAACCGGTCCTAGGATGCTTGATTCCGGTCCAGGGACGACATGGCTTGGCAGTTCGGTCTGGACTGTTCCCATGAGGCACAGGGTCAAGACTGATTTGCATATGGCTATGTCTGAACTGGGGTGGCGTGGTGAAGCAAAATAACGATGGATTAAACCCAGATCTGTGACTGGGGGTGAATGTTTGCCAATGTGCAGCATTCCGTCCATCATCTTGTGTGTTTTGCATTTCGCCCAATGTGGGAAGGGTATGCCCAGACGTGGGTCCCGTGCTCACTACGCCACTGGAGTCAAGCTATCCTGGCTGATGAAGGCTGATAGCCTGAAACCGGTCCTAGGATGCTTGATTCCGGTCCAGGGAAGACATGGCTTGGCAGTTCGGTCTGGACTGTTCCCATGAGGCACAGGGTCAAGACTGATTTGCATATGGCTATGTCTGAACTGGGGTGGCGTGGTGAAGCAAAATAACGATGGATTAAACCCAGATCTGTGACTGGGGGTGAATGTTTGCCAATGTGCAGCATTCCGTCCATCATCTTGTGTGTTTTGCATTTCGCCCAATGTGGGAAGGGTATGCCCAGACGTGGGTCCCGTGCTCACTACGCCACTGGAGTCAAGCTATCCTGGCTGATGAAGCCTGATAGCCTGAAACCGGTCCTAGGATGCTTGATTCGGGTCCAGGGAAGACATGGCTTGGCAGTTCGGTCTGGACTGTTCCCATGAGGCACAGGGTCAAGACTGATTTGCATATGGCTATGTCTGAACTGGGGTGGCGTGGTGAAGCAAAATAACGATGGATTAAACCCAGATCTGTGACTGGGGGTGAATGTTTGCCAATGTGCAGCATTCCGTCCATCATCTTGTGTGTTTTGCATTTCGCCCAATGTGGGAAGGGTATGCCCAGACGTGGGTCCCGTGCTCACTACGCCACTGGAGTCAAGCTATCCTGGCTGATGAAGGCTGATAGCCTGAAACCGGTCCTAGGATGCTTGATTCCGGTCCAGGAAGACATGGCTTGGCAGTTCGGTCTGGACTGTTCCCATGAGGCACAGGGTCAAGACTGATTTGCATATGGCTATGTCTGAAATGGGGTGGCGTGGTGAAGCAAAATAACGATGGATTAAACCCAGATCTGTGACTGGGGGTGAATGTTTGCCAATGTGCAGCATTCCGTCCATCATCTTGTGTGTTTTGCATGGGCAATTCTCTGCCACATTTGCATTTTTTATCTGGGTGGATCGGAATGGAGAAATAGGCTTGAGTCTGCCACCACTGAATTTTACATTTAAATTGACCCTAAGACTTTATAGATGGGTGTTGATATCTGCCTCTGAATCTTACATTTGTATGGACCTGTCTAATGCTTTCAGTTCTTGTTGAAGCTAGCTGGAACATCTGACTCCTAATTCTGAGCCACCGTAATAATTCACTGTTGCCTCTGCATGGTACATCTGGTGGGCACGACTATGGTAGCCAGTCCTGGGTGAACCTGTATGGGGAATTAGACCAACGCAATTCACTGACACTCACATTTTGGTAGACCTGTTGGGTAAATTGGCTACAGATAAATATGCAATTTAAACATCTATCTTAATAATTTCTTAATATCCTTACTATCATGCATTTTGGGCGCTCTATCAAAAATATTGACTTATATACCATTCTGTATCCATTTCCTTCTGGTAAGCTCACAAATTGTGGCTGAATTTCACATCCAGGAATGAGCCACTGGTCTAAAAGACCTTCATGTAGGGGGCGCTTCAGTCTCTGATCTGCCCTCAGGGAAACCTCACCGGGATAGGTATCAAATATATGCATCCTAGGACAATTTAAAACAAAGCTCTGAGAAACGTACATACTACATTGAGTGAAATGTCTGCCCTGGCACAATCCAAACATACCACTGACCTCTTTGTACCACACTGATAAATTCCACGTATAAAATGCTCCAGCCATGCAATTCTTATATATGCATGCCCAGGTTCCAGCTTGCAACAGTGCCCAATCAATGACAGCTGGATACAGCAAATAACAAACAAAAAAACCCTTAGTCCACACATTCCAGTCATTCACTTCCCCACTCACACACACTCACTCATTCAGCTCTGTCCACAACTCAGACCTTTACCTTTGCTACCTTCACTTGCAGTTAAGAACCACACTCACCCCACCACACAACTCACACCGACAAACACTAATTGCACCACTTCTCATTAAATATACTAACTAAGGGGGTCATTACGATGGCGGGCGGACAAAGTCCGCCCGCCATCGCAACGGAAAAAGGGACCGCCCGCAAGAGGTGCGGCGGTCCCGCTGTGCCTATTAGGATGCGACCGCCACCATGGCAGTCACATCCTGTATATTTAACATTGTGGCGGGCGGTGCTGTATTCAGCACCCACCACAATGTTAAAAGGGCATGTTGTGCATTTGCATGCACAACGTGACAGGCACCGCACGGTGCCTGCCACCTTGTGCATGCACTACCCCCCAAGTGCAGCCACCCACCCCCCCAACCACCAGGGGGCCCGCAACGGGCCCCCAAAGGCATTCCCCGCATGCCTTTCCATGGCGGAGTCTCCGCCATGGAAAGGCATGAGACCGCCATCATCGTAATATGGATGGCGGTGCCTGCAAGGCACCTCCACCATATTGCAGGCCTTTTCCGCCCGGTAGGCAATCCGGCGGATTGCCTACCGGCAGAAAACTGGCGGACGGTCTTTCCGTCCGCCTGGGTCCCCACAGCCATCGTAATATGGCGGGGGGAAATGTTAGGCGGGCGGACGGAAATGGCGGGCGGATTGCCACCGCCATATGGGCGGCGGCGATCCGCCCAACATCATAATGACCCCCTAAGTTTTCCCATTCACTCCACTGTTTGTCAACCTCACTGCTCCACTCACATAGTCACCCTACTCACTCCACTATTCACTTTCGTATTTTTCATCCTGATCACTCTGGCACTCACCACATTTGTAATTTAGCTCTCACTTTAGTGCCTACCAGGTCTACTTGCTTACCCTAAAAACCAAAGTTACTTCAATATACAGATAAAAGATAACAATATTTAGATAGTGAAAGCATTTATGTTCCATCTGAAAAGAAAATCATTTTTTTCCAAAAATACATATAAAAAGCCTCAAGTAATTGACACGTCAAGACAATTGCCTCAACCCAAAGTACCCTTTTATTCATCAATGCGTTTTTACATTGTCACCTCTAAATATGATCCAATAGAATCGCCTTGTTTGAATCAACTTACTAGTGTGAGCAGGAGATATTGATAGGCTGTAACCAATGAATCTCCCACACTTACCTTGGAGATAATGTGTATTAGGCAATAATCAGATCCTGCCACAGAAAGAAGTACTCTATTTTATTTAAGTCTGGGTTACTGGAATGTCTATCCCTAAAGAATTCACACACAAAAGAAAGCCACACTGTGAGAAATTGGGTTGTTGGTTGAGTGGAGTATGAGCCCTGATCAAGCAACAGACACAATCCCTTACAGGGTGAACCACAAAAAGTCACTAAATTTACCTGTGCTTAACTCTGGATAGCTTAGCACACAAATCAGCAGACTAAATTTAGAGGAAATGTGAAAAGTATTTATGCAGCACACAAACAGTAATAAAGTAAAAACATAAGACAAGAAAAATCCCAAACTAATTTATAAGAATAGAGTAGATCGTAATAAATTATTTGACACCAAAATGACAAAAATCAAATCAGTAGATATGCATTTATATTTTTGTAGAAACTAGCTCCAAAAAGATTAAAGTGTCAATCAAGGTTATTCGTAGGAGCACATTCTCTCATAAATATTTAACAAGTTATAAACAAAGAAACATCTAGGGGATGTGACTGTGTGCTTTCCATTCCCTTAATCTGTGCTCTATCTAGTGGACAGAGGATAGAATTGTATCCAGAGAGAACACAGTTCACACAGTTAAATCATTCAGACAGTCAATGTATAAATACTCCTTGGAAAATGGAAAGATCAGTGTTTATATAAGTAAGTGTACCATGACCACCTACTAGGGACCATGAAGAGCTGTAATTATAGTGAGTTTGATTAATACAGTTATTTGTTTCTTTGCAGAAATACAACTAGTAAGATCCCCACAATACGTGATAGTGAAGGGGAAGAGATTAAATACAAGTTTATTTTGTTCCTGGTATGTTCTAAAAAAACATCAAATATATAGGGAACATTGATTGAAGGAGGTCACCAATGATGAGATATTAGCTCTTAGAACCCTGATAACAACAATAGATGTATAACAAAAGAAAATAAGAACAATGTTTAATTAGAGGGAGCATTCAAGGAATAACCCAGAACTTGTTCTGGTGAATAATAAGGGATAACTCTGGCAGGAAGCAATGTTGGGCCACTGGCTTGTATGAATGTACATACAAGTAGAAATAAGGGAAGTCCAGTAAGAGAGAGCAAGATTGAAAAGGTATGAATGGAGAGAAGAGGAATAGGAATGAGGAATGTCACACACTGAAACTGTGTAGGAAAACTTGCCTTTTTTGATGATGAAATTGTATGTTTGAATATTGTTTTTATCTTTTTGGATACACTTGTATTTTAATAAAGAAGTTGGGGAGAACCAATTCAATACCCAGAAACGCTGCGTCGACAACTTGTAATGATATTTATTTGTCTTTGTATATTATGGTATTTGTTAGCTCAATGACTGTAGAGAGCAAAGCAATTTGTTATTACAATATACCTGCTTACTATATTAGGGAGGTAGTTTAAGGTAATGTGATGTTGCATAAAATATGTACATTCATTGTTTTCATAAAAACATTTTTGGGAATTGATACAATATTGTATTACAGCCATTCAATACTGGATACAATATTTTTAATTTTGAAAATAACTGTGTATCAATAAAGGATTGATTATATTTAATAAAATAGACATGTTTACATGAAACAGAGTTCAGTGTCAAGATAGTTCAGTGGATGGAAATGAATGTTGGATTTCCCTTTGATGATGTATATGAAGATATAGGGGCCGATTCCGATCTCGGTCGGAGGCGCACCCAATACCATTCGGTCGGGAAAAAAGCCATGCGAAAGCCTGTTTCCCGACCGATCCGTACAGTACACCGAACGAGCAAGTACGATGCGCACAACAGCAAAAAATCCGGCCGAGCCGTACTCACCCAAACCAGGTCCTGTTCTCCGACCGAGGCGAATCCGGAAACGCCGAATCGAGTCGCACGGAAGGAAAAATGCAGCCCCGTCCGGCCGGACAAGTACGATGCGCTTTCCGTACGCTCCGAACCCGTCGCTACGCACGGCACGTCAAAGCATCTGGGAGAGGCGCACATAAGCTCCGATTCGCGCCACAACACGATCCACGGCTCCGAGACGAACACGGCACCGACGAGGACGACGCGAAGCGACGAGGACGAGGCGAAGCGACGAGGACGACGCCAAGCAACGAGAAGGACGAACGACACGAACCAACCATGAATCCCTTCGTCCCGATCATACCAATATTCTACATTTACTACCTGAACAGGCACGGATGCGTACGGCGCAGAAGGTAAGCCAGACACCAACCACAAAACACATACAACACGTACACGACACATCACACACACACACGGGGATGCTGAATATACTTACACCAGCAACAGCAGCACCATAGGGGCGGGATGCCCATCACCAATGCCACATATGCACACAGGGGCCTGAATGCGCACCACCACCCCTACCCAGGGGGCTGGATGCCTACCACTACTACCACCCTTAGCCAGGGGGGCTGGATGCCTACCACTACTAGCACCCTCACCCAGGGGGGCTGGATGCCTACCACCACTACCACCCTCACCCAGGGGGGCAGGATGCCTACCACTACTACCACCCTCACCCAGGGGGGCTGGATGCCTACCACTACTACCACCCTCACCCAGGGGGGCTGGATGCCTACCACTACTACCACCCTTAGCCAGGGGGCTGGATGCCTACCACTACTACCACCCTTAGCCAGGGGGGCTGGATGCCTACCACTACTACCACCCTCACCCAGGGGGGCTGGATGCCTATCACCACTACCACCCTCACCCAGGGGGCAGGATGACTACCACTACTACCACCCTTAGCCAGGGGGGCTGGATGCCTACCACTACTACCACCCTCACCCAGGGAGGCTGGATGCCTACCACCACTACCACCCTCACCCAGGGGGGCAGGATGCCTACCACTACTACCACCCTTAGCCAGGGGGGCTGGATGCCTACCACTACTACCACCCTTAGCCAGGGGGGCTGGATGCCTACCACTACTACCACCCTTAGCCAGGGGGGCTGGATGCCTACCACTACTACCACCCTTAGCCAGGGGGCTGGATGCCTACCACTACTAGCACCCTCACCCAGGGGGGCTGGATGCCTACCACCACTACCACCCTCACCCAGGGGGGCAGGATGCCTACCACTACTACCACCCTTAGCCAGGGGGGCTGGATGCCTACCACTACTACCACCCTTAGCCAGGGGGGCTGGATGCCTACCACTACTACCACCCTTAGCCAGGGGGGCTGGATGCCTACCACTACTAGCACCCTCACCCAGGGGGGCTGGATGCCTACCACCACTACCACCCTCACCCAGGGGGCTGGATGCCTACCACCACTACCACCCTCACCCAGGGGGGCAGGATGCCTACCACTTCTACAACCCTTAGCCAGGGGGGCTGGATGCCTACCACTACTACCACCCTTAGCCAGGGGGGCTGGATGCCTACCACTACTACCACCCTTAGCCATGGGGGGCTGGATGCCTACCACTACTAGCACCCTCACCCAGGGGGGCTGGATGCCTACCACCACTACCACCCTCACCCAGGGGGCAGGATGCCTACCACTACTACCACCCTCACCCAGGGGGGCTGGATGCCTACCACTACTACCACCCTCACCCAGGGGGGCTGGATGCCTACCACTACTACCACCCTCACCCAGGGGGGCTGGATGCCTACCACTACTACCACCCTTAGCCAGGGGGCTGGATGCCTACCACTACTACCACCCTCACCCAGGGGGGCTGGATGCCTACCACCACTACCACCCTCACCCAGGGGGGCAGGATGCCTACCACTACTACCACCCTCACCCAGGGGGGCTGGATGCCTACCACTGCTACCACCCTTAGCCAGGGGGGCTGGATGCCTACCACTACTACCACCCTTAGCCAGGGGGCTGGATGCCTAACACTACTACCACCCTCACCCAGGGGGCTGGATGCCTACCACCACTACCACCCTCACCCAGGGGGGCAGGATGCCTACCACGACTACCACCCTCACCCAGGGGGCTGGATGCCTACCACTACTACCACCCCCACTCATAGGATGGACAATGCATGACACAACCAGCACACCACAACCTAGGGAATGCAAGATAAAGACATCCCCCACCACCATGACAAGCGTGTGTAGGCTGTGTCAAATGCCTACAACACCGAACATGACTTTGAACATACAATGTGACCCCCTAGCACATGTGCCACACATATATGTGTGTGGCACCCACAATGCAAGCAGCCCATGACCATTGTGGCAATGGGGCCTAAACCCCCATCATCACAGTGACCAAAAGGTAAGTGTGGGGTCCATAGCTGAAGCACATTTTGACCATTGTGGCAATGGGGTCTAAACCCCCATCATCACAGTGACCAAAAGGCAAGTGTGGGGTCCATAGCTGAAGCACATTTTGACCATTGTGGCAATGGGGTCTAAACTCCCATCATCACAGTGACCAAAAGGCAAGTGTGGGGTCCATAGCTGAAGCACATTTTGACCATTGTGGCAATGGGGTCTAAACCCCCATCATCACAGTGACCAAAAGGCAAGTGTGGGGTCCATAGCTGAAGCACATTTTGACCATTGTGGCAATGGGGTATAAACCCCCATCATCACAGTGACCAAAAGGGAAGTGTGGGGTCCATAGCTGAAGCACATTTTGACCATTGTGGCAATGGGGTCTAAACCCCCATCATCACAGTGACCAAAAGGTAAGTGTGGGGTCCATAGCTGAAGCACATTTTGACCATTGTGGCAATGGGGTCTAAACCCCCATCATCACAGTGACCAAAAGGGAAGTGTGGGGTCCATAGCTGAAGCACATTTTGACCATTGTGGCAATGGGGTCTAAACCCCCATCATCACAGTGTCCAAAAGGTAAGTGTTGACAAAGAAAGAGCTGCAACTGCCAAACTGCATGGATCATTCCTGGTCACAGAACCAAAAACTCATCTGTGGCAAAGTAGTGTATGTGTCCCATTGCAACATAAATTGGGTGAGCCAAATACTGCAGTGCAAATGAGACATTCCTTTGGCCATGTGCAGACAAACAACACCCATGGTGGCTGACACCGTCAACATTCATCAATGACACAATGACAGAAGTGACCATCAGAATGCAGAACCACATATTTGCACCAATGGGCACACAAATGCAGATATCCTGTGGAGACAGCAGATGTGAGGTGAACAGATACCATACCATGGCAGCAATGGGACACACAAACCATGATCACTGTGCTGACCGATGACCTAGGAGTCCCAGGGACAGCAGGGGAAACACACCAAACAACATACAGCCAATGGCACACCCAAGATATGCCAATGCAGTGGTGCAGATGCACAAACACAAACAGGCAGACCAACACTGTCATCATACACAGCAGGTGAGGGGGTGCCAGTGTCCCCAGGTAACCACACAACACATGAGGAGAGCTGAATACCAATCATACAGATGTGCATACACTGCCACACTAAGGTAACTCATGGATCCAAATCCCCTATGTGGGCAAGCAGGCATTGTCAGATGAGAGGGAGCACAAAACACACACATGTCACACAGGAACGTAGGAACAACAACTGACACAGCAAGACACAGACACACCACAGCACCACCCCCAGGGCCCCCACAATGTGGTGACCCTTGGCTGCATAAAAATCCCACTCTGATGACAAAGCTGAATGTGGTTCACACTGTGAACCACAGTCATGTGTCCTGAGCAACAAACTACCATCACACCGACACAAGCACAAATCAATCAGCATGGCCAGTAAGCCAAGGCCAACATGGAGGCAGGGGTCTAGCTGGGCAACAACTCCCATCTGCACACACTCAAGACCACACCCCTCGACCTCCAACAATGTGCAGCAGTGAAGTACACATGCACTGGTGACATTGCACATGCACCCATGACTATTCCAGGGTGGTGGGTGGGAACCAAGGTGCAGAAACACATCACACATGGCCACTCAACAAGACTCCAGAATGTCTGACACACTGCACACTACGCTGTACATGGACATGACGGCGATACCACACCAACCAATGGGATCCCAGCCACAGTCACACACCAATGAAGAAGCCAAGGTCACCCACAAAGAACACACATAGACAACAACCAACATCGCAGCCTGGACCCTGAGGAGTGCCAGCAGTCACACACACAACGTGTCACAATAACTTAAAGATAACACGAACTGAAAATCACATGACAGGGGCAAACAACAAGTGCCAAGGGGAAACCTGACTGTGACCCATCTGCGTCTGCACACAAACTCAGCCCTGACAGCAAACACACCTATGGGTGACACCCTGATGACCAGTAATGTGCCATGCACCCACATCACAGAGAACACAGGGAGAAGACTTTGGGGGAACATAGCTCAAGTCAGCAAGCATCACAAACAGGTACAACACTAGGGATCACAGCATGCGCAGATAAATGGAAGTGAACACACAGACATGCACATACAACACACACCTTGGGCGCAGGCAATGTCACACGTGTACACACTGCCATGAGGGGACTCCACTCCTGTGTGAGGAAAGCTGTGCCATATGTTGCCTCAGTAGGGCCCCATCATGTCAGCTGAGCACTTGGTCACACAATCAACAATTAGCACCAAATGAGGGCTCCCGTCACATCAGCCTGGTCATGGATGTGCCAACGGAATCATCAGCACAGATCCAACACACTTGTATAGCAATGTTGCACTGACTACACGGATGAGTCCTTCCCCATTGATGCCCAAACCTGCATGTCCAGTGGAGATGGCAACACGGTCAGGGAAGTAGACAAATCCAACAATGGCAGGCACAACAGATGTGCAGGGGTGGAAGCCACAGATATGAAATTGCTAATGTAAGTAGGAAATCCCATTGCCAAATACTGAACACATGACACCCTCAGATGCTGCTATGGATGACATGGATACACCACATGATAGGACACATTCCCCCTGGACCACATGGGTTCCTGCACAGTAACACTTCATAATCATGAGACCAGATATCACCATCACTGCAGCAAGGGCATGGTTAGCAGCACCAACAACATGTACATCTGAAGCATGAGCACTAGAGAAAAGAAAGTTGCTTTATTCAGCATATGTGTTGAATGAAAACGACGTCCAGAAAAAAAGAGCAAAGGCCAATGGCCAGTCCATTGTCAAAGTTCAAACAGGGTGACACTGGCAGATGTCACCCTACGCATGCCTGCACAAAACCAGGGACAATCCACTAGGAGGGGCAACCGGGGGGCAGGCCAGGCACCGCAGGGACAGGATCAGGGCTCACCAGCGGGAGTCAGGGAAGGGGTGGTGGGTGCTGGAGAGACACTGACAACTGCAGTGGAGGTGTCTGACATGGTGTGTGCCGGCACAACTGGGGGGCATGACTCAGATGTCGTGGGTGCCGGCACAACTGCAGTGGACCCTGCAGATGGAGTGGACAGGTCCGCCACTGCAGTGCCCAAGTCAGACAGGGCGGTAGTGGACTCCACTGCAGTGCCTACCTCCAGGGGAGGAGAATGGGGAACAGGCAAGGTGGGTTGGACAGAGGGGAGGACACCCTCACCACATCAGTGGCACAGACAAGCGCAGCGGGGGTGTGGTGCTGGGAGAGCAAGTGGCAGGGGAGAAGGCCGGAGCCTCTTGGGGATGGTATATCTGTGGGTGGGGGAACCTGGGGCAGGGTGTGGTGGGGGCACCTGTGGAGTGGGGGCCTGAGGGATGGAGGAAGGAGACCTGGTGCTTGAGCTGCAGGGCGGTGGCGGGGTCTTGCTCTTAGGACTCCGGGGGACTTGCGGGTGGGGGCCTCAGTCCGTCTGCGACTGGGGGAGGGTGTCCGGGGGCGAGGGGCACTCTGCTCCGTGTGGGTGTGCTTCCTCTTCCCCCGGGATGCTGGAGCAGCTTCATCGGTGGGGAAGAGGCCGAGGTCACAGAGGAAGAGCTGCTGTGACTTTGGGGTTGCAGGTGAGGCAAGGGAGGG
This sequence comes from Calotriton arnoldi, assembly GCA_963921515.1. NCBI lineage: Eukaryota > Metazoa > Chordata > Amphibia > Caudata > Salamandridae > Calotriton > Calotriton arnoldi. The sequence continues at coordinate 345,465 of CAWUFW010004257.1, read as the reverse complement.
TGCTTTGGAGGGAGAGGGAACTGAGGACTGCTCAGTGCATGTGGATGCGTGTGTGTGTTCCAGGGCCCCATCCCCTGTGAGTCTGGCTTCAGTCCCCTGAATGTGCGTGCGTGTGCGTTTTGTCATTGGCGTGTGTGTCAGTGTGCTGGATGTGTGTGTGCTGGTGTGTGCCTGTGCCGGTGTGTGTGTGCTTGGGATGGGTAAGGTGCTGGGGAGTGTGGATGGAGCAGAGGCAGGAGGGGTGAGGGACCGTTTGAGGAGGGACACTGCTGCCGTCAGGGAGGAGTCCATGGACCTATTGCCCCTCTGTAGGTCAGACATGCCCGATGAGATGCCCTCCATGAACGACACCAGCTGAGTCAACAGCGCGGTGTGCGCATGGAGGACACTCAGCATGGCTGTCTGGCCTACATGGAGCTGGCGAAGGAGGTACACAGACTCCTCACTCAGGGCAGCAGGGGACACAGGGGCAGGGGCTGCGGTGCCTGGCCCAAAGGAGACACGCTCCCGGACATGGGAGCCTCCACGGACCTGGGGAATGGGAGCCGATGGGAGGGCGGTGGTGGCGGGGACAGCAACATTAGCTGGGGTGTGGTGGCTGCTGACACCCGCCTCCACAAGGGAGTCATCCTCCGAGTTGCTCTGGTCCTCAGCTGAGGTGGATGCTGCTGAGGACTCCTCGGTGTGGCTCCCCTCGCCCTCCGTGCCACTGGGTCCCTCCGACCACTCCTCGGCTGCTGACCCAGTCTGGCTCTCTGGCTCCTCCTGGTCCGTGGAGCTGTCCCCTTCCGTGGCCGTGGATGTATCTGCAAACAATGGGGAAACATACAGACATCAGTCACCTGCACAAAACGCACACACCACTGTGAGCACAGCACATCACAGAGCAAGCCCTGGCATCATTAGTTGTACATTGCTAAAAGTACCCTAACTGAACAGGAGAAGCCAATTGTCAGTCTGATGCCAAGCATGGCACTCACATCCCACATGGCCTTGCACCCATCTGTCTGGTGTCTGTTGGATTGCAACACCCCAGTGTGGACACATGCACCAAGTACACAGTAGTTGGACAGTGCAGAGGACACGGTGTGGACACATCACAGCTCTTGCCACTGAGTCAGTACAGGTTTCCGGATGAAAGGGATGCCCAGAGTCAAATAGGAAATGCATGTGATGCATACCAGCGACAGACACCATGATGCACCCATGTCCTGATAGCCAGCGCCACTATGGTGTGCATGTAGCACATGTCACTCCCCTGCAGGCTCACCAATCAGTAGACACATGCCATGGCGGAGGCATGACTGCAAAGTCATACATCACTGTCTCAGTGATGTATGACTTTGCAGCCAGACAACAACACTCTGCACTGTGTCACAATAGTAGGTCATGGGGAATGCAAGTCCTGGAGCTGCACAAGTGCACATGTACATCCCCCACAACACATCCTCTCAACCCTCATCTGTCCAGGTCATACCTATTGGACATATGGGAGACCTGTGACACTACCCTCTGAACCTGAGCCCCTCACACTCTGCTGTGAATGGGGAACAGCTGCCTGAACTTCACATTCACATGCCCCAGTCTGCATGGGCAGCTGATCAGACACCTATGTGACACACAAGTATCGTCTCCTATGGTCACATCTCCAGTGGCATGCTGAGCCCCTACCAAGAAACTCCACAGCAGTCCTGGCGACTAATCCACAGCACACTGACACAGAGGCAGACACCTGAGGGGTCAAATCACTGCGCACAATGTGTCAGCTGATACACGGGAGTGGGAGTACAGAGTGTATTGTATGGCCTGGAGTAGGCATGACTGTCCAGCCCCACATGAATGAGGGATGAGCCCTGGACTGTAGGCAGCTGGCTAAGTATGTGTGACACACGTCATATACATACTCCTGGGGCCCAAACATTGTTCCCACCCGCAGCATGGGTGTGTGCCAGATACCCCAGCCACATGTGGTGGATCAGCTCAGCAATTGGACCACAGTTCAAAGTAACACGCTGAATACATGTCAGAATACAGGCATTGTGTAAGCAATGGACCCACCCATGATGCCCACCACAGAGTCAGGGAAACAGATGCTGTCTCCCACCTTGAGTCAAGCAAACTGCAAGGACACAGTCCTAAGTGACAGAATTCCCTGCATGTAAGGGCCACACCTGGGTATCAGATGAGGAGTGGGCAGTGCACAATAGAGGGACATGGCTCCTGGACAACATGACTGCTGTACTGTGGCAGTTTAACCAGGCCCGAGGAGGGCACATAGCATGTTAGACAGAGTTCACAGTGCAGTCTTTGACTCACCCCCTCCTTGCTGCTCTCTGGCCTTCAGCTGCCCATCCAGGTCTGGAAAGACCACCGCCAGGATCCTGAGCATGTGGGGGGTCAGGGTCTGTGTTCCGCCCCTCCTGCGAGGAGGCGACAGCTTCAGCTGGACCCGTGCAATCCTCCGGGTCCAGCCCCGAAGGTCCTGCCACCTCTTTTGGCAGTTGCGGATCCGGCGCTTGTAGACCCCCACGGACCGGACAGCCCGGACGATGTCCTTCCAGATCTCCTGCTTCCGATGGGCAGAAGCCTGTCAGGATGACAAAGTGATAAGGCCATTACTACACATGCAACATATCCGTGCATGACACAGTTGCATATACATGTCGCAATCACAGGGGCACATGGTGTACACAGGCAGTGCACGGCTGCCCATGGACAGTTTTCCAGAAGTCACTACATGGTATCATTGCATGGGGAGTAAAACCCTGTTCAGAAGCACTGTCACTGCACCATACCTGTCCAGTGCAAGTCACTACACACTATGGGGGGTGACAACTACTCAGTGAGCCTGCTAGCCAGTGGCGTGCAGACTCTCAGCCTTGCTAGTCAGACAAAATGCACATTCAGAAAGGCAGTGCACAGGACACTCACCTGCTCCCCTGGTGTCCCATACAGCTTGCTGTACTGTGGAAGTAGGCTGTCCAGCAGGGCCTGGTTCTCTTCAAGGCTGAAGGCTGGGGCTCTCTCCACAGTACGTGCCATTGCAGGGTCCAGAGGGGCAGAGACAGCAGCAGTGCAGTGGCAGATGTCGTCCTGGAGCATGTAGTGCAGGCAAGTGGGCTCTCAGGGGAACAGCCAGCAATATATATGTGCTGGAGAGGCAGATACTGTCCCTTGTGTCCAAAGTGATAGGTCCAAGTCGTTTGCATCTTCTGAATCTGGCCAATCCATGGAATAGCAGCACCAAAACACGCCCACAGCATCCTTCAAATCTTCAACTTCATGACATACATGATTTTGCAACATTGTTGTGGGTGACCAACTGATTTTCCAGCAACCGACTCGTTCGAAATTCGAAAACGCGTCCGTTGCCAGGCAAGCCCATTGTCAATGGGTGCGCACCGATCGGTCCATTTCAGTTCAACGCGCACAGGGGTACAACGCGTACCCGCACACATTGAAAGCAATGGGCCGGCCGGAGGCACCGATCGGTCCATTGCAGTTCAACGCGCACAGGGGTACAACGCGTACCCGCACACATTGAAAGCAATGGGCCGGCCGGAGGCACCGATCGGTCCATTGCAGTTCAACGCGCACAGGGGTACAACGCGTACCCCCACACATTGAAAGCAATGGGCCGGCCGGAGGCACCGATCGGTCCATTGCAGTTCAACGCGCACAGGGGTACAACGCGTACCCCCACACATTGAAAGCAATGGGCCGGCCGGAGGCACCGATCGGTCCATTGCAGTTCAACGCGCACAGGGGTACAACGCGTACCCCACACATTGAAAGCAATGGGCCGGCCGGAGGCACCGATCGGTCCATTGCAGTACAACGCATCACTGTACATGTGACTGGCATATGTCAGCATGCCTGTCTCAGATGGACATATGCCAGCCACAGATAGCTCCCAGGGAGTGAGGGGCACACCTACATCACGACAGCCTGTCCAAACCTTATCATAAGGCATGTAAGGCTGCATTTCCTATTGTGTGTATGTTGGTGTACATGTTGTCCTGTGGGTGTCACCTGTGGGCAGCCACCCCCAGGCTGTGCACGTGTTCATGGGGACAGGATCCTGGGTGTTACGTGTACGTGACCACTGTGATGTGCAACTGTTCATATCTGTGCATGTGCCATGGTCACATTTCACAGTGGTGTTTGTGTATGTCATGTCACATACCCCGTGAGTCCCATGTGGGACGGTATGTTTGAGCCAGGGTGTCCCAGTGGCACAATAGTGATGGACCTCCACAGTCTTTGTGCATGTAGTGTTTACAATGTCTCTGATTTCATGTGCACAATGGGAGACAGTCTCCACATCCACGTTGTGTGTGCATGGACTCTGATGTTGTGCGTGTGTGTCACAGACGTCCATGTCTGTCCTGCCGTGGCAAGTGGGGCCACTACCTGTGGGGGTCATGTTTGTTTTGCTGTGGTGTACACATGATACTCCATGTGATGCCAGTGTCCATGTGGCATTACAGGGTCCCTGGGAATGTACCTGTCGTTGAGCTGTGGTGCCTGGGGCACATCTGTCCTCACATGTCACTGTGGGGGGTGATTGTGACACGGCAGCAGGAGATGGGAACTGTGACACGGCATCATGATATCCAATGGGCCAACCTGGGACAAATTGATGCCACCTGTAGGACCGTGTTGACAGATGTTGGCCATGTATGTACCATACATGTTCTTCCGGTACTGCACACTTCATGTAGTTGTGCCTCATAATGATGTATGTTGGGATCTTGAGTGTGTTCAATGCCGCATATGTGGGGTGACTGACAATCTTGCTTACTTCTCCTCTGCACTGCAGGGCTCCTGCTGTCCATCGGCCATTCCCAGACCTGGCAACGATGGTGGAACGGGACAGCATCCGACAGTACCGCTTCACCAGGCAGCTGATTGAGGATTTGGCAGTGCAGTTGGCCCCACATTTGCAGCCTGGCCGGCCGTATCCTACAGCGCTGACCCCCAAGGTGAAGGTGATGGCAGCCCTACACTTCTTTGCCACTGGTACCTTCCAACATACTGTGGCGACTGCTGGTGGGATGTCACAGACCATGTTCAGCCGTGTGCTCCGCGATGTTTTGGCGGCAATGTTGCTCTTCCTAAACCGGTACATCTATTTCCCTAGACTGCGACGACTCACTGACGTGAAGAGTGACTTTTATGCCCTGGGGAGGATGCCGCATGTAATTGGCTCCATTGATGGGACACATGTGGCTTTGGTACCACCACAGGCCCAGGAGCAGGCCTACAGGAACCGCAAGCACTACCACTCGGTCAATGCACTGGTGGTGTGTCTTGCAGACATGACCATCACACACGTGTGTGCCCATTTCCCTGGTTCAGCACACGATGCCTTTGTGATGAGGAGTAGTCGCATCCCCAGGATGATGGCACAGATGCAGAACCAGCGTGCCTGGCTTGTCGGTGTGTACTGACTTTGTGCCATTGTGTGTGATCTGATCGGTAGTATTCCGCCCACTTTTCCAAGTCAGCTAATGTGCACTTGTCTGTCCGTAGGTGACTCGGGATACCCCAACATGCCGTGGTTGCTGACACCCCTCGGGAACCCTGTGACACCTGCCCAGATGCGCTACAATGAGGCACATGGTCGGACCAGGAGAGTGATGGAGCGGACCTTTGGTCTCCTGAAGAGCCGCTTCCGCTGCCTGGACAAGACCCGAGGGTCCCTCCCATATGCCCCTGCGAAAGTGTGCAAGATTATCATCGTCTGCTGCATGCTCCACAACCTGGCAGTGCGGAAGGAGTTGCCTCTCATCCAGGATGACAATGACCAACATCCGCCACCTGTGGAGGATCCTGGCCTGGACCACGATGCCAGTGACGATGATGATGATGATGATGGTGATGGTGATGGTGATGTCCGCACACAGCTCATCACCAACTTCTTTAGCTGAATGTGAGTATCCTGAGGTGTCATGTCAATGATGTGAGTTGGCATGATGTGTGGGTGGTGCTCTGGTGCTGTTGGAGTGTGTCCATGGGCTACTTGACTGGATGTGTGTTGCGATGTGTGGTGACAGGTGGGCTGTACTCCCCAACAGTGTTGACATGCTAACTTGGTTCTGGGTGGGTATCTTGTAACATGTATTGTGCATGAGTTTTGCTGTTCTGTCCTGTACTCCATTGCTTTTGACTGTGTGTCATTTCTGTCCTTCACAGGGTAATTTCAGAATCGTTTGGTCAACTGTGTCCACCGACGACGTGATTGCACATCCAGGCTGGTAGCTGTTGTGTCCCTACAGGTGATGTGCGCCACACCCATGGACTTCCTTCCGTCTACAGTTGTTGACTGTGTGCCCGCTACTAGGTGGGGTTACCTTGCATCTGTAGTGGTTACGGCATGTTGCAACTGTGTAATAAACCTGTGCTTCACTTTGTGATGTGTGTTGTCTGTGGTCACACATTTGACTGCCATTTGCTTACTGCACCTGTGGGCTACTTGACTACAACTGGGAATGGGTGTGGTGTCTGTGCATTGCACCGTCTTCCCTGGCAACATCAGTGTAGGCAATGAGTCAGATGGCCTAGGTGTGTATGTGTCGTGTAGCCCTGGTGGTGTGTCTCCCTCATGTGTGTCACGTTGCCTGTACTCACATGCCTGTGTTGTCCTTGCTGTTGCAGTTCGCATACACAGTGTAATTTTGCAGTTCATCATCCGAATAACAGCACCCACGTTGGAATCACGACAGAGGCAAGTATGGTGTATTAGTGTGTTTATTGTGATACATTTGTGTTAATAGTGCATAGGATGGGTTGTGCTGTACATGAATCTTGCAATCCCAAGTTCCTAGGTGAATTGAAAGTCCGGGTAGACAGGATCCCCAGTATCGGGGCCACAGTTGTCTGACACATTGGTCCAACTTGTACTCCCCATGCAATGTGTGGGAGTAGTGTTGCCGTCAACAGGGTGAACAGTCTGTGCACAAAGGCGAACATCCAGAACAGGTTCAGGCTTCCTGGGAGTTGCGCTTGGCCATCGGCCTCTCACTTTTCCCTCCTCGGACGACCCCTCTTCTTGGGGGGGGGCCCTCAAGTGCAGGCTGCTGCGGTGCAGGGGACTCTCCGCCAGAGTCCTCCTCCCTCCCTGTGGCAGTTGCAGTTTGTTCGTCACCAGATGTTGTTGGCACACAGGGAGGTGTGGACTGGTTGCTGTTCATCTGGCGGAGGCATTGTAAAATGTCCCTGTGCACCGCCGTCATCTCATGCAGTGCATCCCACTTGGACTCCACGCGGGACATGTGTGAGTCCACACGGGACATGTGTGACTCCACGTGGGATATGTGGGAGTCCAAGCGGGCATGATGGGCAGCCTGCTGCTGTTTAATGTCTCTGAGGAGCCCCACTACCTGGCTGAGCTCTCCGGTGCTGGACTGGTACGCATCAGCTATGCGTACCAGTTGTGGGTCGTCATGCACACCAGCAACGTCTGCAAGCAGCGACCTCTGTCTTCCACCCCTCCCACCACCCCTGCTGACATGTGCAGTGTGTGCAGTGGCACGCACAGATAACCCTGGTCCACCTTGGGGGTTGGTGGTGGTGGTGGTGTCCATGGCCCCAGGTTGGTCCAGGGTCACTGTGCTGGTGTTGCTCCTTATTCTGTCCATGTCGGCAGGGATGGTATTCGTGGTGACAGTCGTTGTAGGGGTGGGTGCAGGGGTGCAGCTGGTGGTCCTGCTGGTGCTGCAGCTGGTGGTCCTGCTGGTGCTGCATGTTGACTTGCACCGGATGTGCCAGGTTGTTCTTCATCGTCCGAGGAGGACAGAGGCTGTACGACGCCAGTGAGCTCGGCATCCTCTTGAGCCTGGGACTGGGACTCCTCAGCGTCTGCTGCTGTGTCCCCATCATCACCTGTTTTTGGGAGACACAAACAATGTATGTCATGTTTCTGCAGGCATCAATGGTTGACACACATGACAGTTGTGACTGTGCCTCTGGGTGCGGGCCTGTACATTGCATTGTCCTAAGTCGTCACAGTCAGGGGTTGATATTGGTGTGGCACATTGTCCTGCATTATTTGGGCATTTCTATGTATTTTCTGGGGTGTGAACATGGTCTGCATTGCTTGTGTTTGGTTGACAGCCGGACCTCCTTCCCACCCACCCAGCCAGTCAGTTATCCCACCATGGAACGTGCTTGCATTGCAGGGAGTGTAAGTTGTCTCTCAGGATGTCAGTCAGTGGTGTCCTGCTGTTTGTTGGTGCACAGTTGGCAGCAGGGCCTTGTGCTCCCCACAGCAGTAGCCAGTGTCAGCCATCTTGTGAGTCCTTCTCCACTCCCTGTGATGTGAGCATGGTTCAGGGTGGTGTTGATGGGCCAGTTGTGAGGCTGAGCAATGTCTGTGACTACGACTCCCATCATGCTATTGCCTCCACCCCCTTCCCAGCATGCCCATGCTTCCTTCCTTTTGACTCTGCTTCCCTGTGGGGTGGGCTGGCTGTGCTGACAGGATGGCTGGGAGTGTTGTCCTGGCAGTTGTTTGGCTAAGAGTCCCAAGAGTGTCCCTGTGCTTCACACAACATAACCCAGGGTGGTGGTGCTTGTGGGATCTTGTGTTAGGATGGAGGGCATTGCATTCTACCAGGTGGGTACTGTGGAGTTTGTGTTGGGGGGGTGTGAGGGGAGGTGCTGGTGACTATAGTCAGTGCTGCAAGTCCCCCTTCCCACCCAGCCAGCCAGATATCCCACCATGGAACGTGCTTGCATTGCAGGGAGTGTAAGTTGTCTCTCAGGATGTCAGTCAGTGGTGTCCTGCTGTTTGTTGGTGCACAGTTGGCAGCAGGGCCTTGTGCTCCCCACAGCAGTAGCCAGTGTCAGCCATCTTGTGAGTCCTTCTCCACTCCCTGTGATGTGAGCATGGTTCAGGGTGGTGTTGATGGGCCAGTTGTGAGGCTGAGCAATGTCTGTGACTACGACTCCCATCATGCTATTGCCTCCACCCCCCTTCCCAGCATGCCCATGCTTCCTTCCTTTTGACTCTGCTTCCCTGTGGGGTGGGCTGGCTGTGCTGACATGATGGCTGGGAGTGTTGTCCTGGCAGTTGTTTGGCTAAGAGTCCCAAGAGTGTCCCTGTGCTTCACACAACATAACCCAGGGTGGTGGTGCTTTGTGGGATCTTGTGTTAGGATGGAGGGCATTGCATTCTACCAGGTGGGTACTGTGGAGTTTGTGTTGGGGGGGTGTGAGGGGAGGTGCTGGTGACTATAGTCAGTGCTGCAAGTCCCCCTTCCCACCCAGCCAGCCAGATATCCCACCATGGAACGTGCTTGCATTGCAGGGAGTGTAAGTTGTCTCTCAGGATGTCAGTCAGTGGTGTCCTGCTGTTTGTTGGTGCACAGTTGGCAGCAGGGCCTTGTGCTCCCCACAGCAGTAGCCAGTGTCAGCCATCTTGTGAGTCCTTCTCCACTCCCTGTGATGTGAGCATGGTTCAGGGTGGTGTTGATGGGCCAGTTGTGTGGCTGAGCAATGTCTGTGACTACGACTCCCATCATGCTATTGCCTCCACCCCCTTCCCAGCATGCCCATGCTTCCTTCCTTTTGACTCTGCTTCCCTGTGGGGTGGGCTGGCTGTGCTGACAGGATGGCTGGGAGTGTTGTCCTGGCAGTTGTTTGGCTAAGAGTCCCAAGAGTGTCCCTGTGCTTCACACAACATAACCCAGGGTGGTGGTGCTTGTGGGATCTTGTGTTAGGATGGAGGGCATTGCATTCTACCAGGTGGGTACTGTGGAGTTTGTGTTGGGGGGTGTGAGGGGAGGTGCTGGTGACTATAGTCAGTGCTGCAAGTCCCCCTTCCCACCCAGCCAGCCAGATATCCCACCATGGAACGTGCTTGCATTGCAGGGAGTGTAAGTTGTCTCTCAGGATGTCAGTCAGTGGTGTCCTGCTGTTTGTTGGTGCACAGTTGGCAGCAGGGCCTTGTGCTCCCCACAGCAGTAGCCAGTGTCAGCCATCTTGTGAGTCCTTCTCCACTCCCTGTGATGTGAGCATGGTTCAGGGTGGTGTTGATGGGCCAGTTGTGAGGCTGAGCAATGTCTGTGACTACGACTCCCATCATGCTATTGCCTCCACCCCCCTTCCCAGCATGCCCATGCTTCCTTCCTTTTGACTCTGCTTCCCTGTGGGGTGGGCTGGCTGTGCTGACAGGATGGCTGGGAGTGTTGTCCTGGCAGTTGTTTGGCTAAGAGTCCCAAGAGTGTCCCTGTGCTTCACACAACATAACCCAGGGTGGTGGTGCTTTGTGGGATCTTGTGTTAGGATGGGGGGCATTGCATTCTACCAGGTGGGTACTGTGGAGTTTGTGTTGGGGTGTGTGTGAGGGGAGGTGCTTGTGACTATGGTTAGTGCTGCACGTCCTCCTTCCCACCCAGCCAGCCAGATATCCCACCATGGAACGTGCTTGCATTGCAGGGAGTGTAAGTTGTCTCTCAGGATGTCAGTCAGTGGTGTCCTGCTGTTTGTTGGTGCACAGTTGGCAGCAGGGCCTTGTGCTCCCCACAGCAGTAGCCAGTGTCAGCCATCTTGTGAGTCCTTCTCCACTCCCTGTGATGTGAGCATGGTTCAGGGTGGTGTTGATGGGCCAGTTGTGAGGCTGAGCAATGTCTGTGACTACGACTCCCATCATGCTATTGCCTCCACCCCCTTCCCAGCATGCCCATGCTTCCTTCCTTTTGACTCTGCTTCCCTGTGGGGTGGGCTGGCTGTGCTGACATGATGGCTGGGAGTGTTGTCCTGGCAGTTGTTTGGCTAAGAGTCCCAAGAGTGTCCCTGTGCTTCACACAACATAACCCAGGGTGGTGGTGCTTTGTGGGATCTTGTGTTAGGATGGAGGGCATTGCATTCTACCAGGTGGGTACTGTGGAGTTTGTGTTGGGGGGTGTGAGGGGAGGTGCTGGTGACTATAGTCAGTGCTGCAAGTCCCCCTTCCCACCCAGCCAGCCAGATATCCCACCATGGAACGTGCTTGCATTGCAGGGAGTGTAAGTTGTCTCTCAGGATGTCAGTCAGTGGTGTCCTGCTGTTTGTTGGTGCACAGTTGGCAGCAGGGCCTTGTGCTCCCCACAGCAGTAACCAGTGTCAGCCATCTTGTGAGTCCTTCTCCACTCCCTGTGATGTGAGCATGGTTCAGGGTGGTGTTGATGGGCCAGTTGTGTGGCTGAGCAATGTCTGTGACTACGACTCCCATCATGCTATTGCCTCCACCCCCTTCCCAGCATGCCCATGCTTCCTTCCTTTTGACTCTGCTTCCCTGTGGGGTGGGCTGGCTGTGCTGACAGGATGGCTGGGAGTGTTGTCCTGGCAGTTGTTTGGCTAAGAGTCCCAAGAGTGTCCCTGTGCTTCACACAACATAACCCAGGGTGGTGGTGCTTGTGGGATCTTGTGTTAGGATGGAGGGCATTGCATTCTACCAGGTGGGTACTGTGGAGTTTGTGTTGGGGGGTGTGAGGGGAGGTGCTGGTGACTATAGTCAGTGCTGCAAGTCCCCCTTCCCACCCAGCCAGCCAGATATCCCACCATGGAACGTGCTTGCATTGCAGGGAGTGTAAGTTGTCTCTCAGGATGTCAGTCAGTGGTGTCCTGCTGTTTGTTGGTGCACAGTTGGCAGCAGGGCCTTGTGCTCCCCACAGCAGTAGCCAGTGTCAGCCATCTTGTGAGTCCTTCTCCACTCCCTGTGATGTGAGCATGGTTCAGGGTGGTGTTGATGGGCCAGTTGTGAGGCTGAGCAATGTCTGTGACTACGACTCCCATCATGCTATTGCCTCCACCCCCTTCCCAGCATGCCCATGCTTCCTTCCTTTTGACTCTGCTTCCCTGTGGGGTGGGCTGGCTGTGCTGACAGGATGGCTGGGAGTGTTGTCCTGGCAGTTGTTTGGCTAAGAGTCCCAAGAGTGTCCCTGTGCTTCACACAACATAACCCAGGGTGGTGGTGCTTTGTGGGATCTTGTGTTAGGATGGGGGCATTGCATTCTACCAGGTGGGTACTGTGGAGTTTGTGTTGGGGTGTGTGTGAGGGGAGGTGCTTGTGACTATGGTTAGTGCTGCACGTCCTCCTTCCCACCCAGCCAGCCAGATATCCCACCATGGAACGTGCTTGCATTGCAGGGAGTGTAAGTTGTCTCTCAGGATGTCAGTCAGTGGTGTCCTGCTGTTTGTTGGTGCACAGTTGGCAGCAGGGCCTTGTGCTCCCCACAGCAGTAGCCAGTGTCAGCCATCTTGTGAGTCCTTCTCCACTCCCTGTGATGTGAGCATGGTTCAGGGTGGTGTTGATGGGCCAGTTGTGAGGCTGAGCAATGTCTGTGACTACGACTCCCATCATGCTATTGCCTCCACCCCCTTCCCAGCATGCCCATGCTTCCTTCCTTTTGACTCTGCTTCCCTGTGGGGTGGGCTGGCTGTGCTGACATGATGGCTGGGAGTGTTGTCCTGGCAGTTGTTTGGCTAAGAGTCCCAAGAGTGTCCCTGTGCTTCACACAACATAACCCAGGGTGGTGGTGCTTTGTGGGATCTTGTGTTAGGATGGAGGGCATTGCATTCTACCAGGTGGGTACTGTGGAGTTTGTGTTGGGGGTGTGAGGGGAGGTGCTGGTGACTATAGTCAGTGCTGCAAGTCCCCCTTCCCACCCAGCCAGCCAGATATCCCACCATGGAACGTGCTTGCATTGCAGGGAGTGTAAGTTGTCTCTCAGGATGTCAGTCAGTGGTGTCCTGCTGTTTGTTGGTGCACAGTTGGCAGCAGGGCCTTGTGCTCCCCACAGCAGTAGCCAGTGTCAGCCATCTTGTGAGTCCTTCTCCACTCCCTGTGATGTGAGCATGGTTCAGGGTGGTGTTGATGGGCCAGTTGTGTGGCTGAGCAATGTCTGTGACTACGACTCCCATCATGCTATTGCCTCCACCCCCTTCCCAGCATGCCCATGCTTCCTTCCTTTTGACTCTGCTTCCCTGTGGGGTGGGCTGGCTGTGCTGACAGGATGGCTGGGAGTGTTGTCCTGGCAGTTGTTTGGCTAAGAGTCCCAAGAGTGTCCCTGTGCTTCACACAACATAACCCAGGGTGGTGGTGCTTGTGGGATCTTGTGTTAGGATGGAGGGCATTGCATTCTACCAGGTGGGTACTGTGGAGTTTGTGTTGGGGGGTGTGAGGGGAGGTGCTGGTGACTATAGTCAGTGCTGCAAGTCCCCCTTCCCACCCAGCCAGCCAGATATCCCACCATGGAACGTGCTTGCATTGCAGGGAGTGTAAGTTGTCTCTCAGGATGTCAGTCAGTGGTGTCCTGCTGTTTGTTGGTGCACAGTTGGCAGCAGGGCCTTGTGCTCCCCACAGCAGTAGCCAGTGTCAGCCATCTTGTGAGTCCTTCTCCACTCCCTGTGATGTGAGCATGGTTCAGGGTGGTGTTGATGGGCCAGTTGTGAGGCTGAGCAATGTCTGTGACTACGACTCCCATCATGCTATTGCCTCCACCCCCTTCCCAGCATGCCCATGCTTCCTTCCTTTTGACTCTGCTTCCCTGTGGGGTGGGCTGGCTGTGCTGACAGGATGGCTGGGAGTGTTGTCCTGGCAGTTGTTTGGCTAAGAGTCCCAAGAGTGTCCCTGTGCTTCACACAACATAACCCAGGGTGGTGGTGCTTTGTGGGATCTTGTGTTAGGATGGGGGCATTGCATTCTACCAGGTGGGTACTGTGGAGTTTGTGTTGGGGTGTGTGTGAGGGGAGGTGCTTGTGACTATGGTTAGTGCTGCACGTCCTCCTTCCCACCCAGCCAGCCAGATATCCCACCATGGAACGTGCTTGCATTGCAGGGAGTGTAAGTTGTCTCTCAGGATGTCAGTCAGTGGTGTCCTGCTGTTTGTTGGTGCACAGTTGGCAGCAGGGCCTTGTGCTCCCCACAGCAGTAGCCAGTGTCAGCCATCTTGTGAGTCCTTCTCCACTCCCTGTGATGTGAGCATGGTTCAGGGTGGTGTTGATGGGCCAGTTGTGAGGCTGAGCAATGTCTGTGACTACGACTCCCATCATGCTATTGCCTCCACCCCCTTCCCAGCATGCCCATGCTTCCTTCCTTTTGACTCTGCTTCCCTGTGGGGTGGGCTGGCTGTGCTGACATGATGGCTGGGAGTGTTGTCCTGGCAGTTGTTTGGCTAAGAGTCCCAAGAGTGTCCCTGTGCTTCACACAACATAACCCAGGGTGGTGGTGCTTTGTGGGATCTTGTGTTAGGATGGAGGGCATTGCATTCTACCAGGTGGGTACTGTGGAGTTTGTGTTGGGGGTGTGAGGGGAGGTGCTGGTGACTATAGTCAGTGCTGCAAGTCCCCCTTCCCACCCAGCCAGCCAGATATCCCACCATGGAACGTGCTTGCATTGCAGGGAGTGTAAGTTGTCTCTCAGGATGTCAGTCAGTGGTGTCCTGCTGTTTGTTGGTGCACAGTTGGCAGCAGGGCCTTGTGCTCCCCACAGCAGTAGCCAGTGTCAGCCATCTTGTGAGTCCTTCTCCACTCCCTGTGATGTGAGCATGGTTCAGGGTGGTGTTGATGGGCCAGTTGTGTGGCTGAGCAATGTCTGTGACTACGACTCCCATCATGCTATTGCCTCCACCCCCTTCCCAGCATGCCCATGCTTCCTTCCTTTTGACTCTGCTTCCCTGTGGGGTGGGCTGGCTGTGCTGACAGGATGGCTGGGAGTGTTGTCCTGGCAGTTGTTTGGCTAAGAGTCCCAAGAGTGTCCCTGTGCTTCACACAACATAACCCAGGGTGGTGGTGCTTGTGGGATCTTGTGTTAGGATGGAGGGCATTGCATTCTACCAGGTGGGTACTGTGGAGTTTGTGTTGGGGGGGTGTGAGGGGAGGTGCTGGTGACTATAGTCAGTGCTGCAAGTCCCCCTTCCCACCCAGCCAGCCAGATATCCCACCATGGAACGTGCTTGCATTGCAGGGAGTGTAAGTTGTCTCTCAGGATGTCAGTCAGTGGTGTCCTGCTGTTTGTTGGTGCACAGTTGGCAGCAGGGCCTTGTGCTCCCCACAGCAGTAGCCAGTGTCAGCCATCTTGTGAGTCCTTCTCCACTCCCTGTGATGTGAGCATGGTTCAGGAGTGGTGTTGATGGGCCAGTTGTGAGGCTGAGCAATGTCTGTGACTACGACTCCCATCATGCTATTGCCTCCACCCCCTTCCCAGCATGCCCATGCTTCCTTCCTTTTGACTCTGCTTCCCTGTGGGGTGGGCTGGCTGTGCTGACAGGATGGCTGGGAGTGTTGTCCTGGCAGTTGTTTGGCTAAGAGTCCCAAGAGTGTCCCTGTGCTTCACACAACATAACCCAGGGTGGTGGTGCTTTGTGGGATCTTGTGTTAGGATGGGGGCATTGCATTCTACCAGGTGGGTACTGTGGAGTTTGTGTTGGGGTGTGTGTGAGGGGAGGTGCTTGTGACTATGGTTAGTGCTGCACGTCCTCCTTCCCACCCAGCCAGCCAGATATCCCACCATGGAACGTGCTTGCATTGCAGGGAGTGTAAGTTGTCTCTCAGGATGTCAGTCAGTGGTGTCCTGCTGTTTGTTGGTGCACAGTTGGCAGCAGGGCCTTGTGCTCCCCACAGCAGTAGCCAGTGTCAGCCATCTTGTGAGTCCTTCTCCACTCCCTGTGATGTGAGCATGGTTCAGGGTGGTGTTGATGGGCCAGTTGTGAGGCTGAGCAATGTCTGTGACTACGACTCCCATCATGCTATTGCCTCCACCCCCTTCCCAGCATGCCCATGCTTCCTTCCTTTTGACTCTGCTTCCCTGTGGGGTGGGCTGGCTGTGCTGACATGATGGCTGGGAGTGTTGTCCTGGCAGTTGTTTGGCTAAGAGTCCCAAGAGTGTCCCTGTGCTTCACACAACATAACCCAGGGTGGTGGTGCTTTGTGGGATCTTGTGTTAGGATGGAGGGCATTGCATTCTACCAGGTGGGTACTGTGGAGTTTGTGTTGGGGGGTGTGAGGGGAGGTGCTGGTGACTATAGTCAGTGCTGCAAGTCCCCCTTCCCACCCAGCCAGCCAGATATCCCACCATGGAACGTGCTTGCATTGCAGGGAGTGTAAGTTGTCTCTCAGGATGTCAGTCAGTGGTGTCCTGCTGTTTGTTGGTGCACAGTTGGCAGCAGGGCCTTGTGCTCCCCACAGCAGTAGCCAGTGTCAGCCATCTTGTGAGTCCTTCTCCACTCCCTGTGATGTGAGCATGGTTCAGGGTGGTGTTGATGGGCCAGTTGTGTGGCTGAGCAATGTCTGTGACTACGACTCCCATCATGCTATTGCCTCCACCCCCTTCCCAGCATGCCCATGCTTCCTTCCTTTTGACTCTGCTTCCCTGTGGGGTGGGCTGGCTGTGCTGACAGGATGGCTGGGAGTGTTGTCCTGGCAGTTGTTTGGCTAAGAGTCCCAAGAGTGTCCCTGTGCTTCACACAACATAACCCAGGGTGGTGGTGCTTGTGGGATCTTGTGTTAGGATGGGGCATTGCATTCTACCAGGTGGGTACTGTGGAGTTTGTGTTGGGGGGTGTGAGGGGAGGTGCTGGTGACTATAGTCAGTGCTGCAAGTCCCCCTTCCCACCCAGCCAGCCAGATATCCCACCATGGAACGTGCTTGCATTGCAGGGAGTGTAAGTTGTCTCTCAGGATGTCAGTCAGTGGTGTCCTGCTGTTTGTTGGTGCACAGTTGGCAGCAGGGCCTTGTGCTCCCCACAGCAGTAGCCAGTGTCAGCCATCTTGTGAGTCCTTCTCCACTCCCTGTGATGTGAGCATGGTTCAGGGTGGTGTTGATGGGCCAGTTGTGAGGCTGAGCAATGTCTGTGACTACGACTCCCATCATGCTATTGCCTCCACCCCCTTCCCAGCATGCCCATGCTTCCTTCCTTTGACTCTGCTTCCCTGTGGGGTGGGCTGGCTGTGCTGACAGGATGGCTGGGAGTGTTGTCCTGGCAGTTGTTTGGCTAAGAGTCCCAAGAGTGTCCCTGTGCTTCACACAACATAACCCAGGGTGGTGGTGCTTTGTGGGATCTTGTGTTAGGATGGGGGGCATTGCATTCTACCAGGTGGGTACTGTGGAGTTTGTGTTGGGGTGTGTGTGAGGGGAGGTGCTTGTGACTATGGTTAGTGCTGCACGTCCTCCTTCCCACCCAGCCAGCCAGTCAGTTATCCCACCATGGACTGTGCTTGCATTGCAGGGAGTGGAAGTTGTCTCTCAGGATGTCAGTCAGTGGTGTCCTGCTGTTTGTTGGTGCACAGTTGCCAGCAGGGCCTTGTGCTCCCCACAGCAGTAGCCAGTGTCAGCCATCTTGTGAGTCCTTCTCCACTCCCTGTGATGTGCGCATGGTTCATGGTGGTGTTGATGGGACAGTTGTGGGGGGCAATATGTGTGACTGCGACTCCCATGATGCTATTGGCTACACAGACTTGGCCAGCATACACAGAATTCCTTCCTTTGAGTGGTCTTCACTGTGTGTTGGTGTTGTTGTGGTGGCTACATGTCTGGATGTGTTTGTTAGTTCTATTTGTGCCACTGCCTAGCTGTAGTTGTAGTTGTGTTTGTACATGTGATGGCACGGTTGGATGTAACTTTTTTGATGGCATGTGTTGTGTTTATCTGACTGACATACACATTTTGGGATGATTCTGTTCTGGTTGCTGTGTAATTGCTATGAGTGCATGGTTTGACTCTCCCCTTGACAGTGATGTGTGTGTGTTTTGTGTCAGAATATTGTGTACATTTGTTGTGTACTCACCAGGCTCTGGGATGTTCTCTAGTCCATATACGCTCACTGGCGGAAGGATGGCCCGCACCTTCTCCTCCCAGGGCCGGAGGTATACTGGCTTGGCAGGAGGGCCACTGCCGGTGTATTGGCTGATGAGGTAGTCTTTCTTGAGCAGCTCCCGGACCCTCCTGCGCACGTCATACCACCTGTTCTGGATGTCGGTCTTTGTGCGCAGACATGGTGATTGTGCGTTCACCCTGTTGATGATCCTCTCCCACATCTTGGTTTTCTGGGAGATGGGGGTCTGTTGGACCAGTGCGCCAAACAGCTGTGGCTCTACCCTGAGGATCTCGTCTACCAGGACTTCCAATTCACAATCTAGGAACTTGTGATTCTTCTTGGGGGGCATGGTGATGGGTGGTGATGGTGAGTGATGTGTGTGTTGGTGTGCAGGTGAGGGTGTGTGAGTGTGTGTTTTGCTGGGTGTATGTGAGGTAGGTATTTGTTGGTGTGCTGATGGTGTGTGGCTTGTGTGAGGGATGAGCTGTGGGTGTGTGGTTGCTTTCTCTTGGGTGCTGGCAGTGGAATGGCATTTGCAAAGGCTCATGGTAGTGATTTGTGTCCTTTATATAGGTGGAGATGTGGGTGTGTCTTTGTTCTCTGTCCCCACCCCCCCAGTATTTATTGGCTTGGTAATTGCTTGTTTGGCCTTTTTTGGGTGATGTTTCCTTTGTGCTGTTTGTGTATGTTGGAAACGTTCTTGTGACCGAGTCGGACCCTGCATTGGTCTCGTACGGTGTTCTCCGTTTCGTTCACGCTGTGTTTGTGCAGTTTTCTATGCTGCGTACGCGTCGGTCGCGGTGTATTGTGTTGCTTCGGCTCGGTTTTGTATGCGTGTCGGTCGTACGGCTTGTCCTCCGTCCGACTCGCTCGTGGTTTCGCGCCTTGCATCGTACTTGGCGGTTTGGAGTTAGCGTGTACGTTTCGGTCGGATTTGTTCCGGGTGCGTGTCGGTCGGTTGGATTCGCGTTTTTTTCCGGCCGGATTGCTGTTTTCCGTGCGGCTCGGTCGGTCGACTTGGTTTCCTTACGTGTCGGTCGGATTTTTCGCGCCTTGCATCGTACTTGGCATGTCGGGCGCCACGGG
Source organism: Calotriton arnoldi (assembly GCA_963921515.1). Taxonomy (NCBI): domain Eukaryota; kingdom Metazoa; phylum Chordata; class Amphibia; order Caudata; family Salamandridae; genus Calotriton; species Calotriton arnoldi. The sequence continues at coordinate 326,578 of CAWUFW010004257.1, read as the reverse complement.
TACGTGTCGGTCGGTATTTTTTCCGGATCCGAGTCGGTCGGAATCGACCCCATAATGTTGAAAATAAGAGAGTGAAACACAAAAGGGACCCTTCTTTGTTTTTATACCTATCTGGGACATACCATTGATGGAAGTGGGGTGAGACCTAGAGATAAATTGGTAAAGATTATATAGGATGTAGAAGTTCCATGAAACAAAGATGAGGTCAGAACCTTCTTTGGAGTAATTGAGCATTATAATATGAATGTAAGAAATTTGTGTGGAAAAAATAGGAATTTATGCAACTTATTGAAGAAATGTAAGACTATAATTATGACAGATGCCAGTTCACATGGATTAGAGGCTATTCTCAGACAGATTCAGATTTATGAGGAAATAATAATTGCTTATGCATCATGTGCTTTGAAGGAAGCAGAGATGAAGTACTCTGTAATTGAGAGTGAAACACATACTGTATATTGGGCTCGGAAGCATTTCAGGACATATGTGGGGAATACCTTTCAAAGTAAGGTCCCATCATAAGCCACGAGTAAATGTTTTGACAATGCTTGGCACGACCAAGAGCAGCCAAGTGGTTGTCAAATTTAGAAGAATATAATTTTGTTGTAGAATAATTTTTGTAGGTGTGAAAATGCTTTATTAGAAGGATTTGAAAGTAATTAACATAGTGAACATATCTATGGTTAGTTAATATATTGAACATAAAAAGAACAATGATGTAGAATGCAATAAAGAGCAAAAAGTGAAGTAGAATTATTCAACTTTGGAAAAACATGACAAAAATATACTACTTAGGGGTCGATTCCGATTCGGGCCGGAAATTTCTCCGACCGAGCCGGACCCGGAGAGATTTCCGACCGAATCGGACCCGTGCAGTCCGACCGAACGAGTACGATGCGTCCGTATGCTATCGGACTCGAGTCGGTCGGACTCCCATTGAAGTCAATGGGAGCCGGTCGTACAACGCGTACGCGGGCTCCCATTGACTCAATGGGTGCGAGTCGGACAAGTGCGCCCCCTACAGCGGGTACGCGGCGAAGCGAGTCGCGCCGTACACGCACAGGTAGGGGGACCCATGGGTCCCCCCTGTGTGCGACTCGCGCAGCTACGCGTACAGGGGGTCCGACACGGACCCCCAAAGTACGGCTCCGACAGCTCTTTCGAGCCGGAGTGCGCGGCTCGGTCGGACTGCTCGCGGCGCGCATCGTACTTACCCGGCCGGGGAACGTCTCCATTGCGCGGTGCGAGTCGAGTCCGAGCGAGTCGGTCGGTGTGGTTCGAGCCGGGAACGAGTCGGTCGGAGCGGTCAGGACGCCCGGACGAGTCGGTCGGCGAATTCGCATCGTACTCGCTCGGCCGGACCCGCGTACGATTCGGTCGGGAAACAGGGCTCCGGATCGGATCCGGTAAAGCCGAATCCGATTCGGAGCCCTACCGGCCGAGATGGGAATCGGCCCCTAAGCCTTTTATATTTTTTTTCGTTTTTGTAGTTTAGGAAAAATGAAAAGGGGAGAAAAGAGAGATGGTGAGGAAAAGTGAAAGCGAAGAATAAGTGCGCAAACCATTTTTAACCTTAATGAAGAAAAATATATAGCTTATCACCAATACAATTATCAGTTCAATAAATCATTTATACAATATTACATAATAAAAAAATCTGTATTTCATGGAAGCTGGAAGGTAAAAGTTACATCCAACAAATTAACAGGTATGCAGATTAAATATAAAGAGGTAGCCAAAATAAATCCTTGTTAATAAATTGTTGTATAGAAGTGGCGCTCGCTCTATCGAGTTGGAGGTTAGGACATAGTAAATTCCACCATCTAGTAGAAGTGATCACATTAGCATCCTCCAACTGGATGTAATAATTTGTAAAGCAATGGTGATTAGTAAGTTCATTAATTTATCCAGTCTGCGATTGCCAATTCATGTTTGAGAAGAGCTGCCCAAGAAAATATGAAAAATATCAAATGAAAGAGTAATAAAACAAATGATTGAAATTTTAGTCCAGACTTCCAGCCAGAGGGTTTAATTGCTGGACAATGAAATAACATATGCATGAGATTACCTGATGCTGTTCTGCAAGTCCAGCATTTATTATCTAGGTTGTAGTTGTATTTGAGAAGGGAAGTAGGAGTTAAAAATACCCCGTTATAGAAATAATACAAGGTGTGTGTAGTACTGGTGGTGCAGGAAGTGTAATGAATTTTAGACCAGATTATATCCCGGGTTTGTGGTCGGAATGAACAATTTATATCTGATTCCCACTGTAGCTCCACTTTAGATTTGGAGTGGGTGGGAGGTATGTATTCCATATGTTTATATGTACATATATAAGAAGCCTTGGCAGCAAGGGATAAATAAAAAAATCTCATGAGATGGGCAAGGAGTGGGAATAAGTGTATTTGTAGGAGTATACATGTATTGTGAAATAGTCTTCTTCAACAATTCATATTTAAGGGGGTGATTATGATGGCAGTGAAACCGCCACCGGAAGGCTGCCGGTGGCGGTTTTACCGCTATCTCGAAGCACTTCTCCGCCCGCCATATTATGATGGCGGGCGGTGTGCTGGCGGACGCAAAGTTTGTCCGCCACGGGTCAGCCACAGGCAATCATTATGGTGGCGGTGCCTAGCAGGCAACTGCCGCCAAATTACGATGCTGGATACACACCAGCCTATCCATGGCGGTGAAACCACCATGGAAAGGCTGGTGGGGATTGCATTTGGGAGCCTGTTGCGGGCCCCCCTTGTGTTGGGGGAGGTGGGTTTGCACTGGGGGGGTACCTATAATACCCCCCTACATTTCCCTGCACCAGGTGGCAGGCACCATATGGTGACTGCCACGTAGTGCAGGGAAACGCACGACATGCATTTTTCGTATTGCGGCGGGTGCTGCAGCCAGCAGCGGCCTGCCTCAATGATAACCATACACGATGCGACCGCCACAGTGGCGGTCGCATCGTAATCGGACATGCAGACGGATATAAGTCCATCCACCATCGTAATGAGCCCCTAAGTGTGGAAAAGGTACGAGACAGTATTTACACTGGATTTCAAATGAGGAAAGGAAAACAGTGCCCCGAAATAACTAATTAACCTGAATGATATCTTTCACTGCCCAATTCTTCCCAAAAATAATCTGGTTTGATAACTTAATATTTTTGTTGTACCATATAGAGGATTCTAGAAACATCATCAGGCATGACAGTGACCAGATGAAAATGGGAAATGCCAGGTGGATTGATCTTTTTATAGTTGGGTTTGAAAAAAATTGGGAAATATGAACTGTGGTCCTAAAACAAAAAGGTGAAATCATTGAATCTTCTAATTTGTACCATACATTGAAAGGAGAATACTCATCCCTATCCAAATGAGGCAAGATTTGTTTCAAGAAAAAAGCAGTGTGATACTTCTGAAAGTCTGGAAAGTTTACCCTGCACAAGATTTTAGATTTACACTATTTATGTAGTGATATACGTGCTTTTTGCCTATTCCACCAAAATTTGCCAACAAAGTATTAAGGGGCATATTTACGTTCCCTGGCGCATCCCTGCATATCAGCAGGGATGCGCCAGGGAAAATGCGTCACGCAAGTTTACCCTTGCGCCACGTCCGATGCTCGGCATTTACAATGCGGCGCATCGTGGCGCAAGGATAAGCAGATGCGTGACGCATCTGCCGGCGGAAGGTTGGCGCAGTGCTGAAGTTGTGTCGCAAGCGCGACGCAACTCCAGCACTGTTCCAACCTTCCCTATCCCTAACATGGTGCGTCAATCCTTACGCCTGCTTGAAGCAGGCGTAAGGATTTGAAGCACCAGCGTCGGAAAAGTGACTGCGTGAAATCTTGTAGATTTCACTACGTCACTTTTCCGAGGCGTTCCTGCGCCGGAACGCCCCCCTCCCTAGATGCGTCACGTTGTAAATATAGTGCAACAGGGCGCATGGTTTGCGTCGCCGCTGCGTCACATGCGTGACGCAACGGCGGCGCAAAAGTGGCGCAAGGGGCTTTTAAATATGCCCCTAAGAGTTTAAAAAAACTTTTGAGGGAGCTTAAGGGTAGCATTGATGAATAGAAATTAACAACAGGCAGCATCATCATTTGATTGTATCTAATCTGTCCCACCATAATAGATACAGAGGTGACCACTTCTCTGACATGTTAAGGATTTTGTGATGAGCATCAACTAAGTTAATCCGAATTGTTTCTGTTATAGATGTGGGCCTATAATTGTTACAAAGAGAAAGGTATTTGTGTTTTTTGGGAATTAGTCACAGCATTGATTCTAAAAAAAGTTCCACAAGTCATGTTATAGGAAAGAAAATAATGGAATAAAGAAAATAAATTGGGTAACAAAATATGAGAAAAACATGAGTTAAATTCCAATGAAAAACCGGCTTTGGCAAGGGCTGTCTTTATTGCGGAGATAGAGATGTTCTTATCTAATGAAAAAAGATTAACTAACTCATCTTGGTGTTTTGCAAAAAAAAGTCCAAAAAGGTGTTTAATGTGTCATTGGATGGGGAATGTTCTGTAGTATATAATGTCTGAAAAAAGTCTGTAAAGCAATTTAGGATTTCAGCGTCTTTAAAGTACTTTGGGGCTCATTATGATGCCAGTCAGAAGAGCGTCTGACCGTCATCGCAGAGAGAGTGGAACCGCCCGACTAATAGTTGGCGGTCCCCCCGTATAACAATGTGGCCGCCAGCACGGTGGTCAGAAATATGCCTCTCTCAATTGCAGCTTCTGCTACAGCCCAAAAAAGGGCCGCAGCACAAGCTGCAATTGAAAAAGGCATTTTTTTAAACATCCGTGCACCATGTGCCAGGCACCACATGGTGCCTGGCACATGGTGCACGTATATTAGGGGGGCACCACATGTGCCCCCAGGCCTCATACGGGAGGCCCAGGGGGAATGGGGGCCCGGCTAGGGGCCCCCAAAGTCCCTTTCCGTCTGCCTGTACATGGTGGTCAGACAGCGATGTACAGGCTGATAGAAATGGACAACGTAATCCCTACCGCAGTGCTGTTCCACCGCTGCCCTGAATGGCTGCTTGAGCCTGTCAGAAAACAGCAGTCGGTCCCTCTGCCCGATGCCTCTGACCGCCGGATCATAATCCGGCAGTCAGACCACTTCTGTGGATGTCGGTGAGCCCGCCACCGACAGGCCTACCAAAATCGAAATAAGACCCTTAATTTATTTTTTATTGTCAATGGTAGGAATTTTAGATTTTTGTTTCCTGACTTTCAAGTGATTGGCTAGCATTTTACCAGCTTAATTGCACCAGATGCTTCTTCAACCAATCTTTTATTAAAATCCATCTTGGCCTGAATAACACATTTTAATGCAGTATCTCTGTCGGGCATGTAACATTCATAATTGAGTTGTTTAACAGAGGCAAGCAAAAGTGAGGATTCCTTAAGGGCTTTTTTTTAATTTTTGGTGACAACATAATCTATTATAAATCCTCTGGCTGTTCCTTTGAAAGCATCCAAAACAAAATGAAAAGGAGTGTCCAGATTGATATTAGTATCAAAGAAATCTTTGAGGAGTATTTCAAATTGTTCTACAAAAATGTTATCTCTTAATAACTATTATTGCACCGGGAAATATGCAGCAACAGATCCAGATCGACTATGACTGATGCATGGTATAAAATTGGAATAGAACCAATTTCAGCAGTAACTATAGAGGGAAGTAAATTTTGAGTCAGAAAAATGTAATCAAGCATTAATTTAGATTGGTAAATCTGAGAACAAGTTGTATATTACATAGCACCCGGTTTGTAAGTCCTCAATGCATCAGTGATCCCCCTATACTGAACAGAATTTCTAAATACTTTTTGTATTTTATTGGATACATATTTTAGAGTAGATGTCTGTCTATGAAGGGATCCATAAGTTGATTACAGTCACCACCAACAATGAAATTAGTATTTGAGCACGATAATAGCATGCAAGAAATCTGTTCCCAAAACTGAACATCTATACATGTGGGACCATAAGTATTAAGAATGGATATTGGAGTATTATGTATGGTAAGATGAAGAAGAAGCCATATACCCTCTTCATCTTTTACTTCTTTCTCCACTACCAGAGGAAGTGATTTATTAAACAAATTAGCAACGCCATTCTTATTTTGTTTAGCGGGTGAGCAGACTGCATGCCTCACCCAATTATTTCTTAAAGTACTAAGGTCTTTTCCTGATAGGTGTTTCTTGTGAAAGGGCAATATGACATTTTAATCTGGATAAGTGTGTGAATACTCTTTACTTCTTGATAGGTTTACACAAACCTTTGACATTCCAGGAAACAATGCAGAAGGTACTTGTCGTATGTGTAAAAAGAAAAAGAACATATAATACACATTAGCCTACAATTCCGAAGAGAAAACAAATCATTCTCCAAATACAAACTTTGAAGCAATAACAGAGCAAGGCTTAGTAAAAAGATAATATAGAAAAAATCAGTAATGTTGGGAGCAATAAATAATATAGGCTAGTGGTATAAAAGTGAACAGAACATAATAAGATAAGACAATATGGCGAGATGCATGATAACATTGAGTGAAGTAACAATGTAATGATAGGGTGATGAAATGCACAGAAGACAGACAGCTGGCAAGGAAGCCCCTGAAGACATATATGATATAATACTAATGAATAAACCGAATAGAACAAAAGAATGATTACTAGTATGACACAGTGGACATTGGAGGCACTTTGAACAGGGATCCAATTGAGAGATGAAAGACTCCTGTAAAAACCGAAAAACAATAAAAAGACAGTAAATCAGGAGGATCCTTGACACAAATAATATGCATAACAAGTATAACAAATGTAATAAATCAGAAAATGTAAAGTTTTCCCAAGTTCCATTTCTTTGCTAAGATAAATGAGTCTTTTTATCTCATCTGGGGATTCAAAAGACACAGTTTTGTGTTTGTATGTGGCCCTAAATATGCAAGGGTGCCCAAGGCCATAACGGGCATTCATAGGCCTTAAAGCAGAATATAGCAAAATACATTATTTTTTGTGTATTAGCTGTATCTCTAGCCACATGCCGTGTAAAAAGACCACAAAATTAGTTTTCTTGGTTTGGCAGCCGATATAACCTTCGTCATATTAGAATATTGTAGAAAAAGAACTATAATTCCTCTGGGTTGAGCTGAAGAGGAAAGTGCTGAAGACTTAGGGCCAATGCAGTGTGCTATTTGTAGATTGAGATCAAAGCAGTCCTTATGGCTAACAATTTTAGAAATATGTTTTTTAAGAATGAATAGCATATCCAAACCTTCTCCACCTTCAGGAATTCCATAAATTAGCAAATTATTGCATCTATGGTGATTTTTCAAATCTTCAGTTTGTTGTTTGAGAAAAATATTTCTTTGGAAATCACCTCAACCTTATTTGATATATCCTGAACATCACTTTTTCACTCTTCCACTTTAATAGCCCTGGATTCAAGGCTTGACCGTTTCTCTTAAATCCTCCATAGCATGGTATTTGATTCCATCACAAAAGGCTTTAAATATTTTATTTTGTCCATTAAACCCTTGCATCTCAAAGGTAGAGGAGATTTCATCAGTGGAGCAGCATATTTCTTTTGTCCTTTGGTAATAGTACTAGTAGAATCTTTGTGTGAATTTGGCATTGTTGCAGGTGAAGCCACAGGCTTCAAATTGGAAGAAGCAGCAGAGTCCATACTTGAAGATGCAAAGATAGTCTGGCAGTAACTAAATAGAATTGAGCCTATTCAGATCATTTAGGTGGAGAAAACTCTTGAAAGGAAACAAAGGAGCGTCCCAAATGCTATGTGTTGGAAATGGCTCTTTCTGCAGGGTCATTCTCAAACCTTTTGCCTTCCTCATCCCCTTGTTGCTTCACTCCCTTCCTTTGCTGAATCCATTTTTTGGACTTTTAGGACTCTATGCACGTTACCACTTCTAGCCATGCTAAAGTGCTTGTGCTCTCTCCTTAAAACATAATAGAATTGGCTTATACCCACTAGTATAGTGGTGCTACATGTGCCCAGGACCTGCAAATTAAATGCTATTAGTGGGCCTGCAGCACTGATTTTGCCATCCAATCAAGTAGCCCCTTAAACATATGAAATGGCTACAATTGCAGAGCCTGTGTGTACAGTTTTAAACTGCCATGTTGACCTGGCAAATTAAACCTCTTGCCAGGCCCAAACCTTCCTTTTTTAATATATATGTCACCCTTAAGGTAGGTCCTGGACAGTCCCAAGCAAAAGACACACAAATGATGGACAGAATGAAGAACACATCAAAAAATTCCCCCCCAGTCAAGAGATCGGGGTTAAATCCATTGTTGTTTTTTTGCTCACTATGCCATCTCAGTTTAGACCCAGCCATATGCAAATCAGTCTTGACCCTGTTCTTGACTGGGGTTGAATGTTTGATTCATTCAGCAGTCTGTCCATCATTTGTTGCTGCAGCACTGGACAGTCCCAAGAGCAGTGTGCAGTCTATTTAAAAAGGTGGACATGTACTTTTAAGTTTTACATGTCATTGTAGTAAAAAACCCGTAGATTTGTTTTTCTCTACTACAAGCCCTATCTCTCCCATAAGATAACATTGGGATTACCTTATTGCATTTTAAAAGTATAAATTTCATTTGGGGAGAGATAAACCCTTCAAATCTGGTGCCTCTGGAATCACAATTTAAAATCCAAACTTATGGTGAAGTCGGGTTTTAAATTGCAATTATGAAAATGCCACTTTTAGAAAGTTGCCATTTTCTTGTTTTAGCCATTTGATGCCTGTAGCCTTTCTCTGATCACATGACTTGATGTAGTTGTCAGTTGGGCTTTGTGTATTCCTCCTAGACAGCCACAGAGAATGGGAGCTTAAGTGTGTCTCAATAGGCCATCTCCGGCAGGGTCGGAGGGAGGAGACGAGCACAGCCTCACTTGCACCAGAATAGGCTGAGTTCTGTTCACACAGAAAGAGCTGCATACCTCCCAGTCGTGAGTCTGGAGCCAGGGCAGGAAGAGAGGACCTCTCTGCATTTTAAAGACATGTATTTGAAGTCTCCCCTACTTCAGAGGCACCACTGGGTATAAGTACTGGACTTCAGACACCACCACTTCAGTACACTTCGGGACCTGTCTATACTCTGCCAGGAAGAAGGGCCACTGTGCTGCTGAAAGGACTGCCACTCTGCTGGACTGCTACTCTGCTGGACTCCTGCTTTGCTGTGCTGACATGATGCCTGCTGCACTCTTGCTTGGGTGAGACGTACTGCACCTGCATCTCTTGAACCCAGAACCCAGAGTTACTTCAAGGGCTAGTTGGTTGGCCTCCTGCTCTGAAGCCTCAGGGACATAACTGGCTTCCAAAAACCTTGCACCTGCACCTGGACTCTGTCATCTGTAAGTCTACCCTGCTAAGTAGTGCCACCAACGCTTCTTCTCTGTTGAACCGTGTTCCCCCGAGCAGAATCAAATCATCTCCTCAGTGGAACATCACATCCTCTAGCAGAACTGATGCATTGCTACTGCAGCATGGATTGGACCCGACACAGAAGGCCTGCATAGCTCTCATGAATTATGGCACCACGCAGCTCTGGCCCAGGTCCTCGCATTTCTCGTCGACAGCAGTTCGAGGACTTTAACAGCCTCCGCAACACAGCTCCTTGGAACTGATGCTTCGCCCACAGTGCGCCATATCTCAAACTCTGAATTTCGCATTGCAAGCCCCTTCGCGGAGATCCTTGACATTCACATAATAGGACCTCACACCACAGCCTCGCTGCATCTCGGAACCGATGCATCACTTTAGCTGCGCATAGCTTCTTCGACCTAGATAAACGCAACGCTCCTCGACCAGGATTTAAAGTACTTTGTTCAGTGGGCCTAACTGGGTCCATGTAGACGGCTCGCACTCCATTTTGGTTGCTCTGAACTTGTGATTTTTTTTCAGTGCAATGCGACCAGATATCCCTTGTTGTCACTGTGCTTTTTGCTGCTATTTTAACTTAAAATGTTTAAATTAAATATCTTCAGGTTTACTGATTGGATTTTTGTTGTTTTGGTCTTGTATTATTTATTAAAATGTACTCTATGTTTCTAATTCTGGTGTGGGATCTTTACTGTTTGAGGTGTTGCACCTTACACCTTGCTTTCAAGTTAAGCCTGACTGCTCTGTGCCGAGCTACCAGAGGGTGAGTGCAGGTTAATTTGGGGTTTGCTTGTGCCTTACCCTCACTAGGATTGTGGTTTTTATTTTACCAGGGTTCACACACCAGTCAATCAGTAACCCAATTTCTAACACTACAGGTAGCATAGAGGTGCTCATAAGAACGCCTAAAGGACTTTCGTGAAAATGATCCTAAAATAGCTTACTTGCAGCACAGCTGGCCAGTGAATTCTCCAAAATGAACCACCACCAGCAGTATCCTCAAATAATATGCGGGAAATGTAGGAGAAAGCTAGTTCCTCAGCCGTGCCTCCAACATATGCAGCAAGGAGTATTCCTGCTCCTCACTTCTCCTCATAGAAATTAGAGGCAATTAGTTTGTTGTGTGAAATGGGAATAAATTAAGGAAACATAATTCAGGCCATGAAAAAGTCCCATTATATAAATAAATCCATGCCCCTGATGTGAAGAAATGCCTTCAAACCGCCTCCTCCTGTGTATCTAATAAGCGCAACAGTCATGCGCGCTGAGCCGATATAGGCATCCATGAAAATTGTGGCCGTGGCGGCCCGACGTGAGAAGCACAGCATGGGGCAAAAAGCAGAGGCAACAGACTCTAAAAATGTGGAAACAGCCTTTACAACGGACGCGTTACAACGCATGCCATTACAACGCATGTCGTTACAACGCAAAAGGCTTCTTGCAGGGGGTAAAAGGTGTTGGAGTTAACTCCAACACCTTCCCTACTGTTGCACACACTGGAGTTGGAATAGTAAATTATACTATTCCAACTTTCAGCGCACCCCCAACAGCAAGTAGGGTTAAAGGTATGCGTTGTAACGGCATACGTTGTAATGGCATGCGTTGTAACATCATACAACCCTAAAAATGGTCTGGAGAACCACCTATTCTCTCCTTACGTGTTCTGTCGATGCCACAGCTCACCTTAGCGGTGGAGGAGGGCTATTCACTGCCGACTCAGGAGCTAACGGCTATCTTGCAGGTGTATACTCTGCCAGGAAGAAGGGCCGCTGTGCTGCCCACCTGTTGTAGATTATATTGAAAAGAAGCAGGAATGAAGTTGTGGGTTGTGGGTTGTTTATCCAGAATCAAGTCAAAGAAAAAACAGTAGAAAGATCAGGACAGTCATGTAGATTTTGTTCAAATATCAGTGGCAGTTATGGAAGCATTGGTTGAAGGTACTATCACTGAAAATGAATTGTATGAAGCAGTCAAAGATAATGCAGAATTGAAGTATCTGTCACAGTATATTACAGACAGGTGACCAAGGAATTTGAAGGGTTTGCGAAAAAAAGGTGTGGAAGTAAAATAGTGTCAGACATGAGTTGAGTGAAGACAGATGGGTTGAAGGAGGGGTAGTAGATTTGTTCTCCCAGTGAGCCTAAGAAAGGAAATAATTGAAATAGCCCACCAAGGTCATATGGGTGTAGTAGAATAAAATATAGCGTTAGTGAGGTATTTTGGTGGCTGTGTATGGATAAAGAGGTGGAAGGAATAGTGAAAGATTGTGGGGTGATGTGCGAACAGTTATAGGTGTTATCAGACATGCAAACAACCTCTACAGCCAGTAAAGTTTCCCATGAGGCCTTGGAAAAAAAATAGCTGTCGATATTATGGGACCAATTGATATGTTTGGTCTATAGTTACAGTTGTGAATATTTCTATAAGTGGTTCTACATTTAATATTGATGTTGATGTACGCAATGATACATATGTGCTTAAAAATGAACCTGCATCACTGTTATCAAATCCACCCGATATGACCTCTCTATCAACCCTGAGTCAGAAGTGCAAGGTCATGGCAGGACCTGCGACCTAGGCAGGGCCGGCTTTAGCGCTGGTGGCGCCCTGTGCGACAATGTCTGTTGGCGCCCCCCCAATGACCACCTCTGCCACTGATTCCCTCACTAGCACCCTTTAACAGTGCCTCTCAAGTCTCCATAACCACTGTCTCTCAGATTCATTTACTTTTATAGCACCACTCATACCAGTGTAAGGTGTCAGAACACTTTACACCACACACATATTGCACAGAGACAATCATATGTGTGTAAATCAGTGTATAGGAAATGTTACATCAGACAGTACTACAAGGTGTAGTGTAGGAGTGACATGACATCGGTACTGGTAGGCAATATAGTTACAGTTTTTATTCAAGAAATGCACAAATTCAGAATTTAAAACGTAACATCATTGTTAGGGGTTCTCTTTCATAATAAGAATTGTTTTCTACCCAGATGAACCCTTTTCACAAGATTAGGATAATGAAAGACTGGGCAAAAAAACATGTAGCTCTAACATATACCTTGCAGTTTGCATGCAGCTCTAGGATGACAGTGTCGTGTGGTTTGTGGCCTCCTGATCTGCCTTGCTACGTTGACTTAGGCCTGGCTGCCATGAGGCCTTTTAGCGCACGTTACTTTGTGCCGTTGTTTTTCCGGCCTCTGCTTCTGCCTGGCTATTTTAGCACTGTCTGCATTTTTCTCATTCACCTTTTCTCCTGTTCCCTTTTGGGCTACGTCTGCACACCACGTACAAGGTCGAAAAACAACGTCCCTTGTTCCTGCTGATTTGGCCAGTCCCTCGCACTTAGACATAACACTATGTACAGCTGCCCTGGAAAAATTTGTGTGCTTTTTAATACTGTGATTTTCACGGTTAGAGACACTTGGAGACAAACCTTTCCAGAGAGAAGAGCTGTGCTTGTCTGATGATGTAAACTTTACATCTAGATATTGAGGTATGGGGGTTCGCCCGACAAAGCCCAGAGGTCTTCTGTTTTTATAATAAACTAGCAACTAGCACGGGGAGGGTGGTATTGTCATTTAGCGATATATCCACTGCTTTATGAAATGCTTTCCCCGTTTGTATTCTATGGAGTTGTAACTATGCTGTTTATATTATCCTTATGCATTATTCTGATAGTACTGGCACGTGTACTGTATCTTAGAGCACGGTATTTGAAATAAACATTTTAAACTATACAGTGTCTCTTCTTACGCACGTTGTGGACAGGTATGAGTGAGTTATGAAAGGGTGTTCTTGCTCCTGCGAGTCCTGAGAGAGAGATACCGTGTTCTGGGTTGTCTAATCATTGGTAGCATTGTTGCTAATGAGACGCTAAAGCTAGTCGGATTGGGGTGTTAGGTGCTAAGGTGTATGGTTGGCTCACCACTATATTCCGAGGTCCTATTATCCTGTGCATAGCTCTGTGTATGTGCAGAATCCCTACAATATGGCGCAACCAACGAGTGGGCTGCTTATCTGCGAGACACTTGAGTAATATTTGTGCTTGTCCACAACTCCCTTCACAGACGCTTCCGGAAGCGTGTGTGACGGTGATACCTCCTATATTGACGTTTTTATAGGTTATTTCAAGCTTGAAGTTGTTAAAAGGTTTCTTAACTAATACCCACTATTGTGCTGTCTAATATTAGGTTGTCGAAACTTGTTAGCCTAAAATGGCTATTCAAATTGCGGCACATAGCCGCGCAGCGCTCCGAGCTCACTTGACAGTGTATGGAGTGCCTGACGCGGGTGTCGATCTGATCTTTGTGGTACAAGCAGATCCAGCTTACCACTTTGAGGTTTTTTACTCATGGATCACCTTTCCGGCGGTGGATGGGAATGATAACTTTTTCCATGAATATACGGCCACCGCTGTTCCTAATCACTATACACCATATAGGAATCTTGAAGTACCACTCACGGCTTGGCAACACCGTGTTTGGTTTGATGGCGCCCTCCCCCAACCGGTTACCGCGGTTCGTTTAGGCCCCTTATCAATTGAAGGCGCCACTTGGCCTGTTTTGGCCGGGTATACCCCACATCCGCGTTATATGACGCTGCCGCTCGCAGACCTGCGTAATTTGCATTCGTCTTTAATACGAGTGCATAGAGCTTTAGTACAGTATGTTACAGGCAATATCCAGGGAGTCCCGCCTGGAGTTGCAGCCCATCCAGCTGGAGCAGGCGGCATAACCATAAGTCCTGTCATGGTTAATTCGGTGATGGGCAAGCGCCGACAAAATAAGGATGATTTTCCTTATTGGCTTGCAGAAAAATTTGACCAGCTGGAGGCAGTTTTTCCAAATACATCTCCCGTGGAAAAACACAGGATTTTGACGATTAGTTTGCCAAAAGACTTAGTACCCGAGTTGGCAGAATGCAACAACTGGGGTAGGGTATTCGCTGCAGTATATGCAAAGTGTTTCGGCACTCCTTCCATGACGGTTCTCCCCTCTGTGATTAAACGAGTGCAGGATGAACATGGCCCTGAAGCGGCTGTGGAATTAGGGATGAGACTGGTGGGAGTGTTCGACGTAGTAGCTGATTTGATCCTTGCGAATGTCAAGGGCGATGCAGTGAACTTTCAAGTAGCTAATGCTTTGGCTTTAGTCCCAGATTTGGACAAGCCGCGCGAATTACCGAAAATTATTGCCCAGGCTTACAAAACAATTGGCCGCAATAGCCTGGGAGTTAAGCCTTTTTCTAAATCGCAAACACAATCGCAACAACAACCAAAAACTCAGTCTGAGAAAGATGAGAAACCAGTTTTTACTAAAAAGAGCTGGAGGTTGAAAAAACAGGGTAAGCAACAGAAGAAGCCGGGGTCGCAAGGTGCATCCCCGGTTTCCGTCTCTTCTGAACGCACATATGATTTGCGTGATAGGGCGAGAATTAAATCTTCAGAGAGATTTCAAGTCCCTGATTCGCGTTCTCCTCGTTCTTCACAGGCACCAACAACTTCGCAGGCTGGTGGAGGAGATCGCCAGGATAGAGGAAGGGGTCGAGTGGATCCACAGGGACGAGACCAACCTCGACAACAGGTCAGAGGGAAAACAGACGACTTTCAACGTTCTCGCCCACAATTTCAGAAGAAAAAAGTTGCCGCTGTAACAGCGAGATATGCCACAGACGGTGAGAACAAGACTCCTGAATTGGACGTGGGCAGTGACCCTCCTAGACAGCGCCGCAGAAGTTACCATAGTGCGGGAGGCGCTACGTCCTCATGTGGAGGCGACAGCAACTGAAACATTCATTACTGTCGAGACAGCAGATACCAGAGTGGCACCCCCTGACAAACTATATAATATTGTCATTCAAATTGAAGGTGACATACAGCGTGTTATTAAAGGGATGTTTTGGGAAAATCTGACCTCCTCGTACGACATTTTGTTAGCGGAGGCGGATTGGCCGCCCCCATTCGTACTTGCTGCGCGTAAAGGGGAGGAGGTAATTCTTCCGAGCTTTTCTCGCCATGTCCCCAAGGACAAAGCGGAGGCTCTTGCAGCTGAATGGGCTGTGTCCCTGGCTCCAGCGTTATACCGCAACCACGTGGGATGGGATGAAGACTCACCACCCCATGAAATTACCTTTGTGGTCGCTGCCACAGCCACAACCCCAATATCCCACAAAACGGGAAGCAAAAGGCCCTGTTTCCGAAATTCTGACTCAGTTGGAATATCAGGGAGTAATTGAAACATACGTATCACCAATGAATAATCCCCTTTTCGCGGTTTCTAAACCCGATGGATCGTACCGCTTAGTTTTGGATTACCGACATTTGAACTCACATTGTCGGACCTTTGCGGTGCAAAACACACATAGTTCTGTGCTAGTAGACAGTCTTGTTCGTAAAAAATATAAAACTACACTTGACCTATCCAATGGATTCTACACGCACAACTTGGCCCCGGAGAGTAGCCAATGGAGCGCTTTCACCTCCGGTGGAAAATTATTCAAATTCCGGCGTTTACCTATGGGCTACAAAACAGTCCAGGCGTATTCGCTGCCCGTGTTGTCTCTTTGTTAGATGGCATAGACCCAGATGCATGTTCGTACGTCGATGATATCTATCTGACAGACGACTAATTGTTCCCGCATCTTTCCCGAGTGGACCGCATTATTCTCGAATTTGCGGTTTTAGGTTATAAGTTTAACTTTGCCAAATCACACATTGCTGAACTTACCGTGTTGTTTTTAGGCTATGAGCTCAACAATGAAGGTAAGGGCTTAGCCCCCCATTTTCTGGAGAAATGTGCACTTTTGTGCCCTCCGACCACTCTGAAGAAACTTCAGTCTTTACTGGGTTTTCTGAACTTCGGGCGTACTTACATTCCCGAATATGCCCAGCGTATCAAGCCACTGTATGCCTTGATACAACCTAACTTTTCGAAGTCATGCTGGCTTCCGGAGCATACCTCCATTCTGCAGTCTTTGCAGACAGACCTACTTGAATCTAAATTCTTGTTGACTCGTAACAACCACACAAACCTGGTGATTAGAATCATTCCAGGGGCAGTGGGTTTCACGTACTTGACCTTTAACGAAGGTGACACAGTACCGATTGCATACAAGTCACATCTTTACACTTCTGCAGAAATGCGCTTTTCCTCTGTGGAGAAAGTTTTGACTGTGGTGCAAATGGCGATTCTAAAGGAACGCGCACTGGCCCAGGGAAAACACATTTTGGTGGTAACACCCTATCCTGCCCTAGAGGCAGTGACGAAAGCAAGTGTTCCAAACTCTAAAGCTTTGCACCCCCGTTGGATACAATGGGCAACATCTTTGACGTCTCCGGATGTCACTTTTATCTTTGATTCTTCTCTTCAGACTCAGGAGTTTTTGCAGTATGAATTCGCTCATCCTCCTCCTCTGTCTTTGCTACCGCTTGAAGAATACGAATGTATTATCTATACCGATGGTTCGGCACAGCCGGCCACGGGTTCCAAGCATGCTTATTCAGCAGCATGTGCTATTGTTGCAGGTTCCTTTGTGAACGGAAAATTCAAATCAACTGTAGTGCATACTCAGGCACTGGGAGATAGTAGTGCACAATTGGCCGAGCTGCGCGCATTGGTGCTAGCACTTGAGTTCGCAAATCCGGATGTGACCACTCTTATTGTATGCGATTCTTACTACTGTGTTCAGTCTTACAATGACAATCTCTTCTTTTGGTCACAAAATGACTATAGAGCTGCAAAAGGCAGCACAATCAAGCATAAAATGCTTTGGGTTCGAGTGGCAGATCTACAACAACGTCTGCCTCTCACACAGGTGGTTCACACTCTTGGCCACCAGCGTGTGGGCGCACACGCTGTCGGTAACGGTTTGGCAGACGAAGCTGCCAAATCAGCAGTAGCCACGTGCTCAGTCGCAGCAGTTACCAGATCCATGTCTAAAATAGATACTGATATACTAGCAGCTATTGCTGCGACAAAGGAAGGTGCTAATTACCCTAGGGGTTTCCCTTCCAAATACTCTTATCAATTAGGTCCCGAACAGGCTCCTTATGTAAGAATTCCAAACGTTGGTGATCGGCTAATTCCCAACGCGGACCGCAGACTTTCCTTGATAACAGCGGCACACGAAGGCATGGTGTCAGCTCATGCTAGAGTGTCTGCGACTGTTTCCATCTTGCAGCAGCGTTACTGGTAGCATGGTTTATACAAACAATCCCGTACTTATGTGCTTTCTTGTGACGTTTGTCAGCAGATTAAGCCTTCCACGGTTACTCGGCCACCACAGACCCCGCTCTGCATTTCTAACAGACGTTTTGGGTGTGTTTACCTGGATCACTGGGGTCCATTCTCATCAGACACTGCATATAACTATATATCTTAGTTGCAGTGGATTCGTGCACACGTTTCATCTGGGTTTGGCCACAACGAAGTGCTGACGCTCGAAATGTCATAAGGGATTTGCGTGTCTTTGTGGGAATTTTCGCCTGTGGCACCTTCTATTCTGACCAAGGTCCGGCGTTCACCTCTAAGGCTTACAAGGATGCAATGGGTTCACTGGGGGTGCGGGTGAAATTTTCGTCTCCGTATCGGCCTGAGGGCAATTCGATTGTTGAACGAATGAACCGTGACTTAAAGCAATCCTTGACAGCTAGAGTCTTAGGTACTGGCAGGAACTGGCGAGCCCACTTGTATACGGTACAACGTGCAATTAATAATCTCCCTAGAAGACCTCTGGGTGGGCGGACCCCTTACGAAATGCTCTTTGGCATAAGAATGTTTGTGCCTGACCTTGATGGTCTAGACATGGCGGCGCAATCCGCCATCTTTGATGTAGATAATCATTCTACTATGTTACAGGACTTACAAGAAGCCCGAGACAAACTTGCAATCGCACATTTACCTTCAGCCACAGACGCTGCACTGCAGATTCCAGTTGCCGGCTGGCTTCCGAAAATTGGAGATCTGGTCCGAGAGAAGGTGGAGAACAAAAAAGAATTCAGCCCCTCTTATCGTGCACCGGTTCCAGTCCTTGGCTTGAAGGGAACTCGTACAGTCATCTTACCACTGCTTCCTGGTCGCAAAGAGAACAGATACATCTCAGTGGAAAATGTCAAGCTACAACATCTGGCCGATCCTGAATAGTGTTACACCAGCGGTCTCTTGTCCTGTCATTTACCGGACAAATGTTCGTGGCCCTCCTGCCCGAACGGTCACTGATGTTGCTATCGAGATGGTAGATTTGCCTGATAACCTACACGACTACCCGGATTCCCCCTGCAATGAGGAGACTGAGTATACCTACTCGCAACCGAGTCCGTGGCTCATCTACCAACAACGCCACTGAGCCCAACACGTTATTCCTTTGACTCGGATTCCACTTCATCACTGGTCCCATCCAAATTCAGTATTTTTGTATCCTGGTTCAGAGACAATTTTTTGATCCCCCCATGGACATACATCTGGTTGGTACTTTTCCTGATATTTTTGTTCATGTCCATTGGCTTTGTCACCGTGTTTTTTCTGCTCATCAATGGACACTATTTGCCAGAACGCTCTGCAGTGAACTCTGTCGCTGGAACTTTGGCTCCGCATTCTTCGTCTCACATCATGAAGCGAGACCACACATTTGTGAACATTTCAGCAGTTCCAGTCGCTGATGGCATCGTTTGGGATGCGGCAAACTTCCAAATTCATGGTCCGACCAAAATTATTAATGTACCAAATGTCCTTCGTGTTTCAATGGGTGATGTCGTAAAAAGTAATATTCATTCTGACGATTGGGATGTGCATGCAGTTGAAGCATTATTTACTGATTTGAAATATTATGCTGCTTTTCATGCTGAAGATCTGTACATGAATTCTGCAAATTATGCTGATTTGTATTGTTACCAGCATTGGGGCAACCACTTTCTCCATAAACCCAGTACCCTTCGGGGACTTTTTAATTATACCCAATGGGAACATTGTCCGACCCCTTTGCCAGGTAGCTCCCAAACTCTTAAAAATAAGTTTACTTATTTGACAGATTTTAATAGATCGAACCCTGGGTCATATTTTTTTTAATTAAACACTTCATTTACTGAGAAAATCATGTTGACACATACCAAATTGCTATATTCCGGCTCCTTTTTAAAAGCCTTAGCTGTGGGTGGGTATGAACATTGGCGTGAAACCATTGATTTGAAGTCAATTTGGGGCTCCAAGGCATGGCAGGTGCAGGGCACAGAAGCCTTACACCGTGCTTGCCTCATCCCGGCCCAAATTCTATTCTTAAATCAGACCATCTATCAAACGACATGTTGGGGTTTGGCTACGTCCAAACAATTGAATGCCCCTTCATTTACTGTCTTGTCTTCCGCTCCCAACGAAAGCTTGTACTTTAATATGTCCCTTACCGAATTGCAGGTTTTGTTTCAGAACAATTCGTTTAATGTCTCTGCGTTTGTTCAGTCACCCTGGTTGGCTTGGCCCATTGCATCTAATGCCTGCCAACTGCGTTTTCATAACACGGATTCTGGCTACAAACAGGATAGGCCAGATCCAAGGTTTTCTGACTCTCGTACTGTTACAACGTATTCTGTTGGTAAATTGTGTAAACAGTGGTTGCAGCACTCTTCCTTGGATTCTGTTAAACAACATTTATCCCTCCTATCAGGCAACATTGATCTGTCCGACTTTGTACTAGGGCCTCGTAGTCCTCGACCAAAGAGATTCATATATGAGACTTACAATGAGCTCTGGAAGCTTTCGCAAATTGAAGCTGCTTCCCGTCTTCGGGAAATCGATCAAGCTAATTTAGAAAAGGTGCTTGCTGTTGTTGACAATAGTATTAATACCCTGTCTTCCCGCATTTACATATTAGAGAATATTGTTTCCTCTGTTGTTGATATTGTACAAGATGATGTTTCTGTGTTATATCATGGTCAAAATCAATTGCGTTCAGTAATGCAGTTTGCATGGTCTTTGCAAACACTTAAGATGGGGAAGGTTCCTTGGCAATTTTTAAACACCACTGCCTTATTCTTACCTTTTAATTTAACTGAGAAACAGTGATTCATGTCCATGAAAGATGCAGCATACACTCTGTTACATATCGAAAAACTGGAGCCCTTACCATTCTCTGTTGCGGAATTGGATTCTGCTGTGTGGCTAGTACACGGGGTTATCGCTTTGCCATTTTCATTGTTTGAATTTAGTTCGTGTATGAAGCATTATCCTGTATGTCGTTTCCAGCCTTTGGGCAGTGCCTTCCTGCATGAACTTTGGTCCCTGCCTTTCATGTTTAAATGCCTTAGAGACGGAAGGGAGGTTTTTCTCACGGGAGAATCATGCGATTCAACTGTGGGTCATTCCCTTGTTTGCAAACACATTCAATTGCACGGGGCTTGTAACGTTTCGGCTCCGAATCTTGCTTGTGTGTTAAAGGGCATTCCTGCTCCTGCTATTTCTCCTACTTTCACTGTGCTTGCAAATGGTAGCTATCTACTTTTGAATAACCAAGACTGCTGTGGAATGCTGGCCGGCATACCCTATATTGTTACAGTTTCACACAGGGTTGTCTGCTGCAAAAATGTGCTTTTTCCTCCCCGCACGACATCATAGATAGTTCCGTTTGGCCTTCCATTCCTACTCTGAGGGCGGATTTCAATAAATTGAGCAGAATAAAGGTGCTATTATTGAACCAGGAGGTTATGCTCACGTCCGCCCGGGAGACATTCATTCTCCAGGTGGCGAGTACCCACAGTGAAATACAGGCCCTTTTGAACACTAACCTCCCACAACATTTCGGTGAACTGATTCACCGTGTTTTTAATGCATCCCGCACTGAAGGTCTAGTGCACTTTTTTAAAGTTGTGGGCTCTGGCCTTGTGACCTCTTTTCAGACTATTTTTGGTGTTATCCCTGCTTTTATTCATTCCATTTTTTCCAGCGTCTTTGGTGGCTTTCCATTGATCCTCGCCTTGGCGGCTGGTGTACTGCTTTTGATCTGTTTGCTACGCAATGGCTGCACCTCCTTGGGCCCTTCTCAACCCAGGTCGTCTCCAGATGCTCCGTGAGCGCATTCTCGCTGGTTTCGGCATCCTGCCGTTGGCGACGCTCAGTGTGTCCTATAGACTGTCTTTTCGCTTTGCGTATTTCACTTGCGTGCAACCTGTGATGTCTTGCATCAGATGTCCTTTCTCGTAATCCTTGGATTATTGCCTCTCCAATACGTCTCTGTCTCGACCGGATTTTGTCCTGCTGGTGGGTCCCTTAGAGGCCCATGAAAGGGACAGTTCCGGTGCAGGCTAAATGGCGCGTGCGGCTGCACTGGGGATTTTGGCGCAATGGGATATCTGGGCGGCTGATCAGAATCTCCTACAACAAAGTTATATTGAGTACCACGCAAGTTGTCCCGCAATGCTGTTCGCTGCTCCCTCTTGCGAGGACCATGACTGCAGCTTTGATTTACTGGACTGGATGGCGTCGCTTTTTTACGACGATTCCAATGATGTCCTCTTGGAAGGTGTGGCGTATTTCTGCACTTACACTCTGTTGGATTGACGGGGCCGTCGCATTCTTCGACCTGCCGCGCTGGATTATTGTTTTTTGTTTTTTCCTCTGCAAAATTTTTTTCTTCTCATCTCACGTTCCTTGTCCTTCATGGAGACCAGTCCACCACGGATTTTTCTGTTCTGCTCCGTTTTTGAACTCTGTCCTCTTCCTATGACTTGGCCGATGGACTGCCCAGGGGAGGGTGTCGTGTGGTTTGTGGCCTCCTGATCTGCCTTGGTATGTTGACTTAGGCCTGGCTGCCATGAGGCCTTTTTGCGCACGTTACTTTGTGCCGTTGTTTTTCCGGCCTCTGCTTCTGCCTGGCTATTTTAGCACTGTCTGCATTTTTATCATTCACCTTTTCTCCTGTTCCCTTTTGGGCTACGTCTGCACACCATGTACAAGGTCGAAAAACAACGTCCCTTGTTCCTGCTGATTTGGCCAGTCCCTCGCACTTAGACATAACACCATGTACAGCTGCCCTGGAGAAATTTGTGTGCTTTTTAATACTGTGATTTTCACGGTTAGAGATACTTGGAGACAAACCTTTCCAGAGAGAAGAGCTGTGCTTGTCTGATGATGTAAACTTTACATCTAGATATTGAGGTATGGGGGTTCGCTCGACAAAGCCCAGAGGTCTTCTGTTTTTATAATAAACTAGCAACTAGCACGGGGAGGGTGGTATTGTCATTTAGCCATATATCCACTGCTTTATGAAATGCTTTCCCCGTTTGTATTCTATGGAGTTGTAACTATGCTGTTTATATTATCCTTATGCATTATTCTGATAGTACTGGCACGTGTACTGTATCTTAGAGCACGGTAGTTGAAATAAACATTTTAAACTATACAGTGTATCTTCTTACGCACGTTGTGGACAGGTATGAGTGAGTTATGAAAGGGTCCTGCGAGTCCTGAGAGAGAGATACCGTGTTCTGGGTTGTCTAATCATTGGTAGCATTGTTGCTAATGAGACGCTAAAGCTAGTCGGATTGGGGTGTTAGGTGCTAAGGTGTATGGTTGGCTCACCACTATATTCCGAGGTCCTATTATCCTGTGCATAGCTCTGTGTATGTGCAGAATCCCTACAACAACAGTTAGTAGCTCAATGTTCTATACTAGGATTTTGACTTATAAACAACAAGTAACAAAAGGAGCTCTCTTACAGAAGCAGTAACCCACTGACCTATTTACATTATATGCACTTCGTTATCTGCATGGTACACGTTCTTAGCAGCAGGCATTTTAACCCTCTGCTCTACCTTAGGATGAGTCAAAACTTCCACTAGACAAAACCTCTGGTCTGTTTCCAGGAAGACGATTAATCACAGGACTTCTCTTGACATTTTAATTGATGTCTGAAAGTTGCTGGAGGCCAGGAACGCGGCAGCAGGTGCTTTTCAAAATGATAATACACATTTTCAAAAATGACGCCCCCACCCCAAGTCAACGCCCGGTGCGGTCGCACCGATCGCACCACCCTAGAGGCGGCCCTGGACCTAGGCTTGAGGCAGCTGAATGATAGATCAAAGGTCAGGTGACAGATAACCTTGAGCAGGAAAAACCCAGATCGATCCCACAGTTAGGCAGCGACATCACAGAGGCCAAGGGAGATTGGCCCCAATGAAATACAAATGGCCGGAGGGGTGCGCGCATTCCCAAACACCATAAAGTTAGTTGCCACATGAAGTTAGTAACTCAGTCAATCAGAACACAGCACACACAGTACACGCAGTGATCACGCACTACTCATGCCAGACATCTGGACATGTTACCCACTGGCATACATTGTGTCCACGCAAGGTCGAGACCCACCAGCATTTGTTATCAGGTGGCCAGATTTACAGCTCCAAGACTAGGCCTGAGTTCCTGTCCCCGCAAAGGAATCTAAATTGTTTAACGATACTTTGTGAAGTGTATATAATGGCGCTCAGAACCAATGTACTTTGAGATAGTCTTCAGACCCCAACTCTGTAACTGTACTCCTGGCCGCTGCATTTAATAAAACAAACTGTTCCTGTTTTGCCAAACAACTCTTGCCTTTTATTTTTTCAAGGTAAATTCATATTCGAGCAACAACTACAAAGAACATGATAAAAAGTTTTGAAATCATTTTCTTTAGCAAAGGTTATCCTGATGAATTGGTATCAGATAATGGACCACAATTTTGTTCCAGGGATATGTGTGAATATTTAGAGGATCAAAGCATACGAAGGCAGCATTGTACAATCCCATGGTGAATGGTTTGATTGAGAGGGTGCACCGTATTTTAAAGGATTTAATTCAGACAGCAGCTTCAAACAGAGAGCAAATAGTGGATCTGGTGAAACAAATGATGTGGTTGTATGTAAAGACTATACATGAACATTTGAGTTGTTGAGGGGAAGAAAACCCAGAACTGCTTTAATGAGAAGTGGCAGTAACATATACAGTGATTTCGATGTGGGTAAATTCAGAGAAAGAGTATACTGAAAACAGTTGGAATACAAATTTTGATGAAAGATGAAGGTCAAAAGGGTGAATGTGGAATTGGGTCAATGTGTACGTGTCAAATCCCCACAATATGTGCAGAAGAGTGGTTCTTATTTTTCTAAACATATGAGAGTTATAAAAATACATCAAACTATGGGGCATATTATCAAGCCATTTAACGCGTTTTTTTTTAATCGCCCTATTATCAAGCTGTCGCTAGCTTTCTGGCGATCGCTGCCGATTTTTTTATCGCCTTGTATGCCAGCGATAGTTTTCGCTAATGATATGCAAAGTAGGTGTTCCTTCTCAAAATTTCACGAAAAATGTCGCTAACACCACATCGCACTATTAGTAATGATGGCCTGGACCCGCGAAGCGATAAAAAAAGTCACGCTAAGGCCTTTAGCTGCAGGAACTTAAGACCAGAAAAAAGCTGGTCTAAAAATGGTGATAAAGGGAGGTATATAAGGGACAGTAGCCCAAAGCCCCATCTGAAGACCCACTGATGCCATGGAGGTACTAATCATTCAGCTTGGAGCCCAACGAAGGCAACAACCACCACCGGCACTGCCACCTCCCCCAGGACCACCACCGAGGCAGCCCCGAAGAAGACAGCGGGCCCTGCGCAGACGTCTCAGCCTCGCAGACCTAACGCCAGAGGATGTCATTGCCCACTACAGGCGCAAAAGGACATCCATCCAACACATCCTGAACCTGATAGCCCACAGGCTGACGGCACCAACACAGCGGATAACCAACATTCCTCCGCACACAAAGCTACTGGCTGTGCTGCACATGTTGGCCTCTGGGACCTTTCAACCAACAACGGCCAGAGTCGGCGGAGTTTCACAGGCAGCCTTTTCAATCTTCCTCCCAACTGTCTTGGATGGCATACTCAGCCTGATACCCCAGCACCTTCACTTCCCAAACACTGTGCAGGAACAGATTGCGATCACGCAAGGCTTTCACACCATAGCCGGATTCTCGCAGGTTTCGGGGCAATTGACTGCACACATGTCCTATTTGTGCCCCCTGCGGACAGTGCACACATATACCGCAACAGAAAGCACACCCATTCTATGAATGTGCAGGCAATAGTGGACCACCGGGGACTGTTCACCAATGTCATAGCCAAGTTTCCAGGGAGTGTGCATGATTCCTACATCTTCCGACAGTCCATCATAAACCAGCGCTTCCAGGATGGCACATACGGAAATGCCGTTCTTGTTGGTAAATACTAACTGAACACACCACACGCCTCAACTCCACATACAAGCAACTCACAATTGTTAGAATGTACATGTCACAATCTCACATACAACATGGCAATCAACATGCCCACTTACCAGAACCAACAACACAAGGAACTGTGGGAACTGTGGCTAGCTATGTAGACAAACCATCCCCAAAGGCTTAGCCCCTCCGCCACTCATTTGCAAATGTGGGGACAGGTGAGAACCAAGTATGTGCGATGGAGGGACTCAATCCATAAGGAAAGTATGTACACAAGGCCCAGTGTGTCGGTGTTGTGCTGGACAGTCGGGACTAAGCTGAGTGCAGACCTGCCCATGTGGGCATATAGTGTGTTTCCGTAGTCCAGCCTGATGGCAATGACTGTGTTGGTGACTGTCTTACCTGACAATGGGGAGATCCATTTGAAGGTTGCATGGAAGACGCAGAGGCAGTTGAAGCTGCTGCAGGCCACTGCGTAGACCTGTTGGTTCATGGAGAGGGAGGAGTCAAATACGTGCCTATGTACCTAGAGCTGGGGCGGGCTGCTGAAGCTGTTGTCCCACCAGGTGATGCCACATGCTGATGGTTTCGTAATGAGGATGAGGACTCATGTCTCCTCTGTGTATAGCACCCCCCAGCTGTTGATCATCCATGTTGCAACTGACAGCAATCCTTCCTGGAAACCCAGTTTGGTGTGTGGGCGTATTGTTGATGGAGAATATGAGCTTTGTGTCCTTGTAGGTGGTGATGTTTAATGGTATCCTCAATCTTGCACCAGTTCTTCTCCATGTGTCAGCAGATGCATCTGCCATCTTTGAGGTTGTTGGTGACCGAGGTGTCATTTATTGCACGCTGTATGTTGCCGTTGCATAGTGGGGCAAGTGTGTATGCACAGTTGGAGATACATGTCTGTAAAATGAGATCCAGCACCATTGGTGATGACTGCAGCGTTGTGGGTGTTGCTGTTGATGGTGGTGTGTAGCATTTCCTCGTTGACTGAGCTCCACTAACTTTGTGTGGGTCCGCATGTGGTCTAGGGTGGCTTGGGGTTGACCGACGAGGAAGTGTATGCGTTTGAGGTCACTACATGTGCGTTTAGTGTGCTTGTTGAACTGGACGAAGTTCACACATGCAAAGAAGGTGTCAAAGGTGTGTCCTGCCCTGTGGCTCAGTGTGGTGAAGTATTGGGACAGTCGGATGTCAGCAAACATGTCCCAGATTGTAATGGATAATGAGTAGTCGTGGTATGTGACTTGGAGGTTCTGCTCAGGAATGTGTACGTAGTCCAGGGAGTGCACGGCGTGGCGTCTGATGATGTTGATGGTGTGGGTGAAGCGTTCCTGCCATCAGTGGGTCCTGCAGGCCAGGGGGTTGCTGAGTGTTGCTTTGTGGCAGTTCGGGACATGAAACTGCATGTGTTGTGCGGTGGGGCAGGTCTGGCGGCAGCGGCATCATCAGAACTGAACGTAATCCGTGTCTGGTGTGGCCTATTGCCAGTTAAACGTTCTCATGGCATTGACTGCGAGGAGTGCGGATGAGTGCTATCGCTAGACGGTAGGAGAGCCAGGGTGCCTGTTGGTGTGTGTGTTAGGCCTGCGGATATGCACAGAAGGCCTTAACATTGTTGCACAGTAGGAGTGCCAGTGATCCAACCGCGCAGCGCACACAATCAAATTGGCTCGCGGGAGGGAGGATCAACTGTGAGGCAACGTAATTAGCATTGATGCTGGTAAACAGTCAGAAGCGACACATGGCTAACCTGAAATCCAACATAGCACAATTCACACACCACAAAACCATCAACACTAACAACACAGCCTGCGTAACCAATAATGGACACATCTCTCCATCACATGTTACAGGTGATCAAGGATATGCACTCTGCCCGTGGATGATGACACCCCTCCGAAACCCCACCACCCAGGCACAGAGGCAGTATAATGCGGCCCACAGACGCACCCGGTCCATTGTGGAGCGCACATTTGGCGTGCTAAAGTCACGTTTCCGTAGCCTGGACATCACAGGTGGCAGACTGCTGTACAGCCCCGAAATGGTGAACAAAATCATCATAGCATGTTGTGTATTGCACAATATATGTGTGCGCACCAATGCTCCATGGATCCAAGTGCCTGCTGCACCAGACGATGACCAGGATGATGATAAAGATGAGGCGGGTGGAGCACACCCCACAGTTAATGCAGCAGGAACTGCCCGAAGGAACCGAATAATAAACAATTTCTTCAACTGAGCACGTCACATTGTGACAGTCCCCATCAAATGTATATCAGTGCAAAATGACCCCAATCACGGTTAGTGCCAATAAAAATACACAACACACATACCCTGTCTGCATGTTACTCTCTTGCATAAGTACATCACTCTGAAAAGAGTACGTTGCACAATAAGTGCAACTAACATCACAACACTCAAATCATGGTGGGAATGTCTCCTCAGTACAGAGATGCTCTTCAGCGTGTCAAATGTGCAAAAGTAGACTTTCCATGGTGTAAATTGTGCTACCAAAATCAAATATTTTGTGTGTCCTTTTGTGCAAATCATGAAATATAGGTTGTCCTCTGTGCAAAAATCTTAATTATGGGTGTTGTTTTGGGGCAATAAGTAATTTGAGTGTGTCCGTTGTGTTAAATAATGAAATTTAGGGTGTGAAATGGGGTTAAAGATGAAAAATGGGCGTGAAATAGGGTAAAAGATGATAAATGGGCGTGAAATGGGGTAAAAGATGAAAAATGGGCGTGAAGTAGGGTAAAAGATGAAATATGGGTGTGAAATGGGGTAAAAGATAAAAAATGGGCGTGAAATAGGGTAAAAGATGAAAAATGGGCGTAAAATAGGGTAAAAGATGAAAAATGGGCGTGAAATGGGGTAAAAGATGCTTTTTAGGGTGTCGTCTGCTATTAGCTTGGAATCTACTTCCACCTCAAGATCATAAACCTCTACGACAAATTTGTGGACCACACACTGGACGCAGCAGCCGGACCACCCGCACCCCTGAGACACCAACCAGCCCACCATCTCTAAATGGACACCAGGCACGGATGAAGACACCGCCTACACCATGAAAGGCATCCACTCGGGGGCCCACACAGACCCCTGGCCCCCTCCACAGAGCCCCATCTGCCATTGCACACGAAACACTACGCAACATCAACACCACCTTCAAAACATGCACCTTCACAGACAACTGGAAGCGCGCAGAAGTCATGCCCCTGCTCAAGAAGCACACATCTGACCCCACCGACCTCAAGAACTATCGGCCCATCTCGCTCCTCACCTTTGCAGCCAAAGTCGCAAAGAAAACAGTCAACAGGGAACTGACAAGATTCATCAAAGAGAACGCCATCCTCGACCCGTCACAATCTGGATTCCAAAGCAACAACAGCATTGAGACCGCCCTACTTGCCGCCACAGATGACATCAACACCCTCCTGGCCCAAGGACACTATGCAGACCTGATCCTACTCGACCTTCCAGCAGCCTTCAACAACATCTCCCACCGCACACTAGTCACCAGACTACATGACGCAGGCATCCAAGGTACACCCCTGGACTGGATCCGATCATTCCTCACTGTAAGAAGGCAAAGTATCAGACTGCCACACTTCCTCTCCGATCCCATGACAATCACCTGCAGAGTCCCACAGGGGTCATCACTGAGCCCGAGCATCTTCAAAACCTACATGGCCCCCCTCACAGACATCGTCCAACAACACGGCATCAACACCCTATCCTACGCTGACGACACCCAGCTCATCCTCTACCCCACCAAAGACCACACCACCGCCTAATACAACTTCCAGAAAGGAATGCAACACAGCGCAGTCTGGATGACCAACAGCTGCATGAAGCACAACCCCGAGAAGACAGAAGACCTCGTCCTTGTAAACACCCCTTCAGCATGGGATAACACCTGGTGGCTGACGGCCCTCAGAAGACCACCTCCCCCCACAGACCACGCTAAAAACCTCTGCATCATAATCGACACATCACTCAACATGAACCAACAGGTCAACGCCGTCACCTACAGCTGCTTAAACACACTCTGCATCCTCTGCAGGTCCTTCAAATGGATCCCCCCTGAGTCAAGGAAGACAGTCACCCACGCACTCACCACCAGCAGACTGTACTACGGAAACGCACTCTATGCTGGCATCAACAAGTCCATACTCTGCAAACTCAAGACAATACAGAACACCGCCGCCAGACTCGTCCTCGGCATCCCCTGGTACAAACACATCAGCCAACACCTAGGATGACTCCACCGGCTCACAGAGGAGAAAATAGTCAGCTTCAACATCCTCATCTCACGCCTACGAATGCCTACACAACAACGGACACAAACACATAATATTGGCACATCCGAGACACAACGCTGCATCAAATTGACAAGCATAGGATGCTAGTCAGTGTCACCCACTGTGCTGGAGCAACACTTAGTACTGTAGTGCCATAGCTGACACACCTGTGCAAAATGTGCATGCAGGCAGAAGATTGTTTGGGTACGGCAGGGGTGACTGTACATGAACTATCCAAGGAATTGTTCATGTGAGCTGTGTGCTGGCCAAAAGGTAGTATTAAAATGCTGTCCTCATGTATTGTGGTACGTTAGCTACGCTGCCCTGTGAACATAGTAACTGTGTGACAATGTATTTTATATGAACAAATGGTCAAAGGAAATCGGACATCTCCAGATTGTCATACACCAACAACCTCTGTGAAACCTCTGTGAAACTGCCTTGTGCAATCTGCAGCGATGCAATCGTACAAAGAGCATGTATAACATCATGATGCATGTAGTAATGGTGCCTTGTGGATGTCTCACACTACTATTATGTGCATGTTAGCTAGCATTACAGTCTTGTTTGTCCTGACTCAGCATTCACAGCTCTGGTGTGAATGGCAGTCAAAGTGGACCCAATCATGTAGCCAACATGAAATGCAACACTACAGTTATGTAGCATTTTCTGTTATGGTGATGATTGATATGAGGAATACGACACATATGAGTTAACGTTTGATACCAACACATATTTATTTTCTTGTTTCACAGATGGTCGGCCACCAATCACACAGGGGGACATCGACAGTTTCGAGGACCCACATGCCACTGGTGAGTTTGGACATCATATATTGGCATAGTGCAGTGGCATGGATGTCTGGGTCAAATGATCAACGTTGTAGTATGCAGTATGCAGTATGCAGTATGGGTGTGTATCACATGTCCCTTGCCTACAGTGTGATGATGTATTGTGGAAGCCATAAGTGTGCACAAATCGGTAGTTGAATTTTGAGCAATGCATTGGTCTCACAGTTGTAACTTTGCCCATCCCCAATCAGTGATACACATTGAAAGTAAAGTGCATATCATCGAGACCCTATCGCCAACACAACGTCACTTTCATTGAAGTTGTGTTGTCAATAGGGGCCTAGCATCATGAGCGAAGCAGCGTTAATCCACTTCACGTGTATTAACGCTTCCTTGTTAATAAGGCACCCTTTCACGCTGTGTTTAGCATGAACGGGGCGTGCAGTGAGTGTTGCTGTTGGCGTTCCCCAGCAACACCCATTGTATTTGACGCTGCCCCTATGTACAAGTGCGGCATTGATAGATGGCAGCGCACAATTTAACACCAGTGACATCCTGGTTGTAATCTGGCTAAATGAGGATGAATGCTTTTTTCTCATCATTTTTGCTTTTTACATGTGAGCTGCCTTGTGCAGCACACATTGGAAAAGAAAAATGACATGGTTTGTATATGTACAGGAAAGTGGCCCTTCCAGTACATACAGAAACATTTTTTAATATTCCCTATTGTATCTTTCCTGTGTGCTGCACGAAGCAGCACACATGACAGTTACAACATGGTATTCTAGGATTGATTATGTGCATGAAGGGGCACCTTCCTGTACAGAACCAAACCTCCCCTGCACACACACACCCTTGCACTCTGGTGCAAGTGTGCCTGCGTAGGTGCTAAGTTGTGAGACTTAGGGCCATCGCAGGGGGAAACGCAAGTCTGCACCACATCCTTCAAAATAGGGTGCAGACTTGCGTTTGCAAAGTGGCGGAGAGAGGCGTTAATCTGAAGGAGGCTAACGCCTGTCTCCACCACTTACTTGTCAATATGCCCCTAGGTCTATGGGTTCTGTCACCACAGCACATGCCTGTGGATTGCAGAGCACACTGATAGGATAGGAGACATGTAAGTGGGGTTGCTGATGACTATCAGATGACATGGAATGCATGTACATCCTTGCCTGAGATGACTGTGCAAGTGTGCCCGATGATATCACAAGGAGGCAGTGCTTTTCAGTCCGTAAGTGCGCAGACACAGTTCGGCACTGTGAATTTGTAGGTATGCTGCATGCCATCTTCAAAGTAGTGGCAGTGTGTATCTTTGAGCCAAGCATATCAATGGCACGTTCCCCAAACACACAGCAAAGCTGGCCCGATGAATCTCATTGGCATGTTTGGCCACTGCAATGGTGTGGACAAGCTGTCTCCTTGAGGCCATTCCCTGATTGACTCTGGATCAGGTGTGGGAACTCCTCTGTCCCAATTGGTGTCATTACTGTGCACGCATTTACCACGCTTGCTTTAGCTCTGCCTTCATTGCTGTGCCATTTATTTTACAATGCAGGGCTCTCCAACGCTCTCTGTGAGAAAGCATTACCCCTAACAACACTGTGAGCATCATGACTCCAGGGTGCTGTTACAATGGGGAATGCAGTGTGACTGTTTGCGTTGTAAAGGCCTGCGTATTTTGATTCACTATGGAGTGAGCTTAGCGGATACAAGACATGCATGAGTGAGTGTGAATTTAGAGGAAACGATGTTTCCCCCTCTCTGCGGCAACACTTCACATATTGTGTAGTAGTGTTGGAGAGCGCAACAGCGCATCATGTATAAGTCAGCGTTCAGCCACACAACGGGTTTCCATGTGTGCTGCATTTTGCAGCATTGTTGAAAGTGTGAGTAGGGCTGTCCCAGGATTGTTCCAGGGCAGGTAGGGTAACCTTCCAAAACATTAACAAGCCCCCGTCACACAGACACCCTTGCACTCTGGTGCAAGAGTGCCTGTGTTGGCGCTGACTTGATGAACTGCACACAGTTGCTGGGGGACACACAGGCCTGCACATGGGCATTGTACATATCATGAAGCACTGTGTCACAGGAGAGGTTGAGGGTGGTGCTACACATGGATGGCTAATGCCTCCCTCCTCCGATTGCTTGTACATGTCACCCTCAGTCCGGGTATGTCATGGCACCATCGTTTGACACTGTCAGTCTCATTTGGTTGTGACAGTACATGTACCATGCCATGCACTGTCATGTCAGTCTCCCCAGCATGTAGTCACTGATCCATGCTTCAACATTTCGTTGTCCACGTCACTCTCTGACTTCACATAGTTACGCTGGAGTGTAGGCTCCCATGTTTAAGTGATCTTGTATTACAGATGTGAATGGAGAACATTGACATAGTCTAAAGGACTCAAAATTTCCATTGTTGATATTTTACAGACAACATGACGCCAGCCGAACAACATGCCTTCCAGGTGAGGAAGGACCGCTTCAAGCATGTAAAGAGGGTGGCAATAGGGTACCGCAACATGGCCAAGAGGCACCAGGAGGAACGGAAGAAAGGTACATGGAAGGCGGTGCCCGAGCTTGCAACAACTGGCACACAGCCCATCCCAGGCCCCTCTGGCGTCAGTGGTGAATCCCAGCCTGAACAGGTGTCACATCCCCCTACGGCCACACACCCCCAAGGGACAGTCCCACCTGCACCTGGCGATCAGGTGGTGCCATTTACAGTGAGGGGCAGGAGGATCCTGCATGATAACAATGTGTTCCTGGCAGAGATCAGGCGAGAAATGGCTGATCTGAACAGACATGTCACGGACATGAAAAAACACTTTGGACTGCCATGATGCCTGGACATGTTGGACCCCATCCCCCTCTTCTCCCTTCCCCCAATGTTTTAAAATCTGTTATTAGGTAGTGTTAGGTTAGTTCTTTTAATTGTTAGGTAGTGTAGTTTTAGCGTAGGTTATAGTTAGTGTTAGCTTTTAAGGTCGATTTTAGATATTTATTATTATGCCGTATTTGGGGATGTTTCCTTTTCCTTTGGGTGGGGGGGTTGATGTATTTGTTGTAAAAAAAAGATTTTAAAAAATATATCTTTGTGTAGGTTACATGTGTAGTTAGTTTATGTATAGCTTAGATGTCTTTGTCCTGTCTCGTGGTGTGCCTTAAGGTTGGGAGGGGGGTTGATGTCTAGGATATGTTGTTGCGTGTTTAGGATTAGTTAGGGTAGATAGTTTAGGTAAGTAAGAATTTTCTAGTTTGTTTAGATTTTAGTAGTAGTTCTAGTGATCAGTGTTAGTTTAGGTTAGTTCAATCTTTTTACTCTTCTAATAAATGTTTACTACTTTGGATTTCTGCTTGGACTTATGTCAGGGATGATGTTGGGGAGTGTGGCTTATTCCCTTGTATGCAAATCATACCATCCTTGGACAATCCATTGGAATCTGTAAGTCTGGTCATGACATGTCAGTTCACCGGATGTATTGTGTCAGGATACCTTAATGTGAGCACAGTGAACTTGCGTGGATGACAGGGTGGCAAGTTGAATTTACGGCCTAGTCTAGGGACAGTCGTTTGTGACGTTCTACATCTTCAGTGTGACTCACGGAGTTGGACAGCACATTGTTGCCCATTTACAACACAACCTAGGGTGATGGCATGGAGACGAAATACAGTTAGCTACTGTTATCCATCATGGAGATGGATGTATGCGCCGAGTACCACAGATTCCGTCATACACCTGCATATCAGATGCTCCTGGCGCTGAGTCCATCTACATTGCACAGACCTTGCCACACTTGCTGCGTAGTGCCAGTGTGTCAGCTTCCTTTGCAAGATATGTTCCTGTGCATGGACGCTCAATCTCCGGACCATGCATGATTTAGTAAATCTCTGTGTCCATTGTGAACAGCACATGGAACAACAGTGTTCCTGATTCACAAAAGTCATCTGAGAGTAAGTAATGACTTTGCATTTTACGGTACTCACAAATGGCATTTAGGAATAGTGCAGTTAGGTATACTGACTTCACTTCTCCTAAATGCCTTTCGTGACTCACTTAACTTGTCAAGTTATGATTTTGTCCCAGCTAACGTTTTGGTGCAGGCACACTGTTCTGCTGCACACAAGGGGGGAAATGTTGCATTGCTCCCTGCAGTGACATTGTCATAGACACTTGTCCCAGCTGTGACTTCTGCCATTATCTCATAGGGATGCCACCCTTGAAATGTTGGCCGTGCATCTGACTATATGCTGAGTGCAGTGCACCACACATCCCTAGACACATTGCCCGATATGCTCACAGTGGTCACAGCATGAGAGGGGTCAAATTTTTGATTGCATAGTTTGTCTACAGGGAGGGGCTGATTGACACCTTGCACTTTGGGGTGAGTCCCTATTTGCAACTCTACTTCACTGAGGTAGACATTGTGGTTCCATATGTGTATGGTGGACATGTGCCCTTCCGTGTCTTCATCAATGTGAATATGGTGTGCAACATCTTGGGATGTGACATGCAATGCGCACCATCACAACAGGCTTTGTCCACCCCGTTGTGTGTGAGTAGAAATGCCAAGAGATATTTGTTTGCAATTGTTAAGGGGGACACTACTTGTGGCCTGCAACAGACTTGGACATTTTAGCACACATGCCTTTTCCTTAATGGATGTGGTGCTAGGTTGGGATATTTTTAGATTGTTGTTTTGGAGCAATGAGGGCACAGCTAGTTCACACATACCCGGCCATCTCACTGCCTATCTGTGTCAGCTAAAACATGTACATTGCTCGTATTTCCCTTGGTGTTCCTTCTGGTGAATTCAGTGCCCATACACTTTTTACAGACTTCTATACTTGATTGGTCATGGACAACATACATCTGTGTGAGTTAAATATTTTTATTTACATTCAAAGGATGAAGACTGGACCAGTGCTTGGCCATACAAGCACACATTGCATAGATGCCCATTAGAGGGCCAGACAGAGTCCTTTGGCGGTAACAGGTCCAAGGGAAGAGGCAGAGTTCAGTCCGCAGGCTGATTGCAGTGTCATTGGTAAGAGAAAATAATATGGCAGTCCATGTGGAGGTCCAAGGTGATTGTCGGGGGACAGTGGAAGACAGTGCAAGTTGATTTTCCGTGGCATGATACTAAGCCCGGCACCAAGAAGAAACAGGCCTTTTGGCATCGATGGATGCTACCGCTTTCTCCTTAGCACAAATGCACTATCAACCTCTTCTTCATCCTCTAGTCTGTCATGTGCCTCACATGTGGGTGGTGGTATAGTGGGTGCAGCACTGTGAGGCACTGACACATCAAGTGGCGGAGCTGAGGATGTAGAAGCAGCAGCAGCATTCATCGGCGCCAGACCTTGGGGCAGCAATGAAGTAATGAGCAGGTGCAGGGCATGATAGATTCCAGCTACATCGCGCTGGTGTGCAGCCCTAGCAGCCAAATCTTGTGCCTGCATCCGCTCCATGCTCTCCATTATCCGACGGATGTTGCCCAAATCCTGGCTGACATTGCTGGAGCCACTCTGACCAGACAGTTGTTGTTGTCTCTGAATCATGACTCCAGCAATGTCAGCCATGGACTGTTGGAGAGCATCGAGCGGGCTGTGGGTGTCCGTGATCTTCTGTATGTGGTCCCGGATGGGACTCAGACACCCACGTATGGCCTCAAGTTTGTCCGCCAGCCTCTCAAACCCCACCCGCACCTGTTCAGCCTTCTCCCGCTGGACCTCAAGCACACGGCGTTGGAAGGCCAGATGTGGGTCCTCGATGTCCTGGGAGCCAGCTGTGGTGGGAGGTGCTTGCTGCTGGTTGGTTTGTGCAGAGGGGGGGGTTGCCGCAATGCTGCTGGGTTGCCCTGCTCCTGGAGGTGGGGTGCTGAAGGAGTCTAGCAGATTTTGAAGTTCCTCATGATCTATGGTGGGGTAATCATCCTCGTCATCAGTGAAGGTTGGGCCAGTCTGCTGTCCATGAGGTGATGGCTCTCCCTCTGCAATGTGATAGGGGAGATACAGTTCAACAGTGTTTTTCATGTATAATCATGCATTGGATGAGTTTACAAGCAGACAGGAGGACAGTGTACATTCAGACTGTTTTAGAGGAGATGCCTATTTGTTCTGGGATAGTGATAATTTTGAGGACATCACAGATGTGATGTTGTTGTTGTACATTGTCATCTCACAGTTTCCAGCTATGACAAATGTGATTGTACAATTTCTGCACACAAGCGGCAACAATTGTGTCCTCTGTTCATTTGTGTGAGTAATGCAGTTTGTACCACATAGTAGTCAATGTTGATGAGCTCAGATTTGTATGTGTATGCACTGCATTGTGTGATGGTGGCACCTGCAGCTTTGGTTTTGCTGCCCGTTATACCTTTCAGGCAGTGAGCCTTTCACTTCTGTATTTTTACAATGCTGAGATGTTGCAAACTGGGAGGAATATGGGTCTTGGTCAGAGTTGGGAGACTTGTGCATTGTTTGACATCAAATGTCTTGTTTACGTCAGGGGTTGTATGTACATGAGGATGTGTCAGAGTGTGACCTGCTCCTTTAAGGATGTTGTCCACACTTAGCCACCTCAGTGAGGTGGCCTGCACCATGTTAATATGTTGGGCCTGCATGTGAGAAGTTGGCCTGGTATATGCTGTCCACTAGTTATAGTGGGCACCTTGCACCAGTCCAATCGACCTTTATTGATGATAGGTTTAAAGACAACCTTTATTGAAAGCTATCCTAGTGGTAGCTATGGAGAGCAGTCTTCAGGCTAAGTCTTGAAGGAGTGTTAAGCTGTTGTTTTACCAGTTATAATCTTGTGAATGACCTAATGAAAGGAGAACCACACCAGGTATATATATATAAAATATATGTATTTATTACTAAACACTACCCAATAGTCTCTTTATGAGGCTAGAGGTTGAAGTACACAAGTTACAAGTCGAATAGCACAGTAAATTAGCACAATATACGATTAGCCCTAGGGGCGTACCAAACCATATATTAAGAAAGTGGTATAAGAACCACGACTTAAGCTGACACAAGGCCTAGAGCCTGTAGAATCACAGGGACCCCAAGGAACCAACCAAGGTAGTGACACAGGGGACCCACGGGGGCTGTGTGCAGTGTGTGAACACAGCCGCGAGCTCCGTTAAAGTCTATGGGAAAGTCGCGGTTAGAGTTTTAGAGTTTAAGGACACTTAGAAGTGGATTAGGACCAAACCCTCTTGGACTTAGACAGTTCTAGGGTCAACACCCACGGGAGCACTGGAGTACTCGAGTTACCTCACCCAGGGAAGCCGGGTGCATAGGTGTCGAATGGTGTCGGGTCGCGTCGTCGATTTCAATGGCAGCC
This sequence comes from Calotriton arnoldi, assembly GCA_963921515.1. Lineage (NCBI taxonomy): Eukaryota > Metazoa > Chordata > Amphibia > Caudata > Salamandridae > Calotriton > Calotriton arnoldi. Next base: position 288,449 of record CAWUFW010004257.1, on the reverse strand, counting down.
TGCAAGGAAGTGCTGCTGCCGGGAAGATGCGAAGTGTCCGAAGAGATCCAAGCCTGGATCAGAGATGAGAAGAACCTGAAAGCAGAGGGGACAGAGTCTGGGTCACTTGCCAGTGATCAGGGGCACGATAGTCGAATGCCCACCGATGTCGGGTGCTTCAGGTGAAAGAGGTGAAGCTTGACTCTTCAGCTACGAGGACCAGGAGGCGTCGACGATGACCAGGAGCTGGATTCGAGCTGTCCCACAAAGGATGTCAAGTTTTGCAGCATTGGTGTCCGGATTGAACACAACAAGCCTTGGCAACAGCAACCCACGCAGAAAGGAGAAAGATGCTTCGGTGCACACCAGCAAGGACTGAGGGACTCACCACTCGGTGGAGAATCAGGGCACATCTGCAACAACCAGGGAAGCCCAAAGAAAATCAGAGTTGCCTTCACAGGGACCCACCAGTCGATGGACCAGGGATCGCGAAGGAGCCTTAAGCGGAAATGCAAGAAGTGGGCCCACGGAACACTCGTGGAGTGTAGGCTCACAATCTTCGGAGCAGTTGGTGCTTGGGGCCTGGGCTACAAGTAACCCAAAGCAGGACTTCAAGAGCTGTCAAGAAGTTGATGCACTAGCAAATGTGCACAGTGTCCAGGGGTTCCGGTTCCACGTCACTCGTGAGGGCTGTGGGTCTCAGCTTTGCTGGGGACTTGGGTCGGCCTCTGAGAAGTCTGGAAATCCTCTTCCTGGGCTGCAATTACTTCAGAGTCCGGCGGGAGCTTCGGAGATGCAGACTGGCAAATGCTTTGTTGGTGCCTGCCAAGCAGGGGAGTCACTCCTTGACCCCAAGGGAGATTTCTTCAGTCCTCTAGTCTTGAGTAGAGCGTTGAAGTTCCAGGATTCAGTTACAGAGTTTCGTCCAGGGATATCTAAAGTCCTGTTGCCAGGGGTTCCTTACTTATACCTAAGGAAGGGGTTGGACTAACTCTGTGGACCCACCTATGGGAGGGTTTGGAAAGAGGGGTGGCTACACCCATTTCCTTTGTCCAGTTTCGCGCCAGAGCAGGGGCTGGCAGCCCCTGCAACCGGTTTGAACTGGGGTATGCATGAGGACACCAAATGTGCCCCCAGTGCAGGACTTCAAAGCACTCTTGGAGTGCACCCACCCAGCCCCAATCCACTAAGGCCTGTCTGGGAGGTGGTAACACCTCCCTGTGACAGGAAACCTATTGTCCAGGTCTCCCCTGCCGGAGTTTCGGTCAGCAGCAGGAGGCCAGACTCGTGTCTGTGGCTGCAGCATCCATTTTGTGATGCCAGGCTCTGTAAAGTTTCTACCGGGTATACCGGTGCTGTCATGTCTCTCCCTCTAGAAGGGTGGGATCATACTCCCACACCAGTTACTGGTGTGGGGGTATGATTCCAAGGTGTTTGACACCAAACACAACATGTTTCCGTGCAGCCATCCCAAAGTTAGCATTTACTGCGGGGATATAATGCACTTAAGAGTATATGGTTAGGCTGCACCACAGACAACCCCGGAGAGGAGATTCCAAAGGCTGCAGAGGGGCTCTGCTCATGCATGGGCACCCTCTCACATAAAACCAAGCACCCTGCCTTCAGGATTGATAAGGCCTGCCAAAGGGGTGACTGATAGGTTTCTATATGCAGTGATAGGTGAGATATAGTGAACCTATATCTCGGTAAGGGGTGCATGCACCACCTTACTCAGGGTGCTGTAGCAGTCCTGTGGTGTCATTTTGGAGGGCCTTCCAGGGGTGGCACAATACATGCTTCAGCCCCTGGTAGGCCTCTGGGGTACCTATGCCCTGGGTACATAGTATACCATATACTAGGGACTTATAAGGGCACCCCAGAATCCAATATGAAGTGTACTTAAGGTACATGGAATCAATTTAGAGAGGAAGCAGCTAGGCTGGGGTCCTGGATAGCAGGGCCCCAGCCAGACTAAAGTCGAAAAACAGTGATACACCAGCAAACAGTGGCAGATCCTACTCTCCTACACAACCCCCCCAAACGCACGGACATTAAACTAACCTTGACCAGTTAAGTCTTCATGTTCTAAGTGGAAATATCTGGAGAGTCCATCTGCATTGGCATGGTTACTCCCAGGTCTATGTTCCACTGTATAGTCCATCCCCTGTAGGGAAATGGACCACCTCAAAAGTTTGGGGTTTCACCCTTCATCTGTTTTAGCCATAAGAGGGGCTTATGGTCTGTCTGAACAAGGAAGTGAGTGCCAAACAAGTATGGCCTCAGCTTCTTCAGAGCCCAAACCACAGCAAAGGCCTCCCTCTCAATGGCTGACCAACGTTTCTCTCTGGGGGTCAGCCTTCTGCTAATAAAAGCTACTGGCTGATCCTGACCTTCATCATTCAACTGTGACAGCACAGCCCCTACCCCCAACTCAGATACATCTGTTTGCACAATGAACCTTTTGGAGTAATCAGGACTTTGCAGAATGGGAGCAGTGCACATGGCCTGCTTCAGGTCATCAAATGCCTTTTGACAGCTAACTGTCCACTGAACCTTTTTGGGCATTTTCTTAGAGGTTAAGTCATTCAGGGGTGTCACTATTGATCCATACCCCTTGACAAATCTTCTGTAATACCCAGTCAGGCCTAAGAAGGCTCTCACCTGAGTCTGGGTAGTTGGAGCAACCCAGTCCATGATGGTCTGGATTTTGCTCTGCAATGGTTGAACCTGGCCTCCACCCACAAGGTGGCCCAGGTACACAACCTGACTCTGCCCTATCTGGCACTTGGTGGCCTTGATAGTTAGGCCTGCCTTCTGCAGGGCCTCCAAAACATTTCTGAGGTGGACCAGGTGATCCTCCCAGTTGGAGCTAAAGACAGCAATATCATCTAGATATGCTGCACTATAGGCTTCCAGACCTGTAAGGACTGTGTTCACCAACCTCTGAAAAGTGGCAGGTGCATTCTTCAAACCAAAGGGCATCACCACAAACTGGTAAAGCCCACCAGGGGTAGAAAATGCAGTTTTTGGCTTTGCATCATCAGCTAGTCTGATCTGCCAGTAGCCAGCTGTCAGGTCAAATGTGCTTAGATACTTGGCTGAGGCCAAAGTGTCTATTAGCTCATCTGCCCTGGGGATTGGATGGGCATCAGTCCTAGTGACTGCATTGAGGCCTCTGTAGTCCACACAAAACCTCATCTCTCTCTTGCCATCTTTGGTGTGAGGTTTAGGCACCATGACTACTGGACTAGCCCAAGGGCTATCTGAAGGCTCAATGACACCCAGTTCCCACATTTTCTGGACTTCTGTCCTGATACAGTCCCTGACCTGGTCAGGTTGCCTGTAAATCTTACTTTTAACAGGCTTACTGTCCCCAGTGTCCACTTCATGAGTGCACCAGGTGGTCTGACTTGGAGTCAGAGAGAACATGTGTCTGAACTGATTGAGCACCTGTCTACAATCAGTCTGCTGCTGGGCAGTGAGGCTGCCTGCCAAGGCTACACCATCTACTGACCCATCATCAGGGTTCTGTGAGAGCAGGTCAGGGAGAGGGTCACTCTCCTCCTCCTGTCCCTCATCAGTTGCCATGAGCAAGCCCATGTCAGCCCTGTCCACATATGGCTTCAGCCTGTTGACATGGAGCACCCTATGGGGGCTCCTGGGAGTTCCCAGGTCTACCAGATAGGTAACCTCTCCCTTCTGTTCAACAATTGTATGGGGGCCACTCCACTTGTCTTGGAGGGCTGCTGGGGCCACTGGCTCCAACACCCACACCTTCTGCCCTGGCTGGTAAACAGTCAGCACAGCCTTTTGGTCATGCCAGGCTTTCTGTAATTCCTGGCTAGCCTCAAGGTTTTTGGTTGCCTTTTTCATATACTCAGCCATCCTGGAGCGGAGACCAAGTACATAGTCCACTGTGTCCTGTTTAGGGGTTTGAGAGGTAACTCCCAACCTTCCTTCACCAGACACAATGGACCCCTGACAGGATGGCCAAACAAAAGTTCAAAAGGGCTGTAGCCAACCACCTTTTGAGGCACCTCCCTGTATGCAAATAAAAGGCAGGGCAAGAGTATGTCCCATCTTCGCCTAAGCTTTTCTGGGAGCCCTTTAATCATGCCCTTCAAGGTTTTGTTGAACCTCTCAACTAAACCATTGCATTGTGGGTGATAGGGTGTGGTGAACTTATAAGTCACTCCACACTCCTTCCACATTGCAGTCAAGTAACTGGACATAAAGTTTGCAACTCTGTCAGATACTACCTCCTTAGGAAAGCCCACTCTTGAGAAAATTCCCAGGAGGGCCCTTGCCACCACAGGTGCTGTAGTGGTCCTAAGGGGAATGGCTTCTGGGTACCTGGTGGCATGGTCCACCACCACCAGGATAAACCTGTGCCCAGATGCTGTTTGGGGATCCATGGGACCAACTATGTCAATCCCCACCCTCTCAAAGGGAACCCCCACCACAGGTAGTGGTATCAGGGGGCCTTTGTGGTGCCACCTGCCTTCCCACTGGCTTGGCAGGTTACACAGGAGCGACAAAACTCCTTGGTGTCTTCAGACATGTGGGGCCAGTGAAAGTGAGGGACAATTCTGTCCCAAGTCTTGTTCTGGCCCAGGTGACCTGCTAAGGGAATATCATGGGCTAGTGTCAATAGGAAGCCCCTGAACTTCAGAGGTATAACCAACCTCCTGGCTGCTCCAGGCTTGGGGTCTCTACTCTCTGAGTACAGGAGTCCATCATCCCAATATATCTTATGGGTGCCACTAGCATTCCCAGCAGCCTCAGCAGCAGCTTGCTGTCTGAGGGGTTCAAGAGAGGGGCAGTTCAGCTGCTCCTGGCTCAGATCTGCCCTGGAAGGGCCCCCTGTCCCCAAGAACTCAACCTGATCAGGTTCAAGCTCCTCTGGGACAGTTCCTTCTTCAGGCCTGAGATCATCTTCCTCAAAAGACTGATCTGCTTCCTGAGCCAAGGGGAAGGCACTGCCTTAACCCTACTGCTCCTTCTCTTGGGAGGCACCTGGTCCATTGTTCCAGAATCCAGGGCCTGTTCAGCTTTTGACATTTTGGCCTGTGACCTAGTCACAGCAAAGACATGTGCAGGGATCCCTAGCATTTCTGCATGTTTCCTGAGCTCCACCTCTGCCCAAGCTGAGGTTTCAAGATCATTGCCAAGCAAGCATTCGACTGGTAGGTCTGCACTCACCACAACCTTCTTAAGGCCAGTTACCCCTCCCCAGGAGAAGTTAACAACTGCCAGAGAATGGTCTGTTCTGACATTGCTAGCATTGGTCACTTGGTACATTTCACCAAGTATAATCTGCCCAGGATCCACAAGATCTTGTGTCACCATGGTGACACTTGCTCCTGTGTCCCTGAATGCCAAAGCCTCTCTTCCATTAATTAAAGGCTGCTGTCTGTATTTGCCCAAATTATTGGGACTCACAAAGGGGGACATATCCATGCCCCCATCACAGACTAGGACAGCCTGAGTTGGCACTCTGACTAGGCCAGAGCCCATCTCAGTACCCAGGGTCAACCCTACTAAACCCTTATTCTGAGTGTTTCCACCACCATTTGTAGCTGGACTAGGGGGAACAGTTGCCTTAGGGGCAATGGTGGCTGGATTAGAGTCTTTGGACTTGGTGCAATCACTTGTCCAGTGAGTCTTCTGCTTACAGATTTTGCACCATGGTTTCTTTTGGCCTTTTCCTTTAGTAGATTGGGATTCCCCACCAGATGCAGATTTTTGGGGACCTTGAGAAGACTTCTGGTCTTTACCCTTTTCCCCACCCTTGTCAGAGTTTTTGGAATCTTGCTTCTTCTGGTCACCACCTTGGTTCTGTACCTTCTGCTTCACCCTGGTTCTGACCCATTTGTCTGCCTTCTTTCCCAATTCTTGGGGAGAGGTCAGATCAGAGTCAACCAGGTACTGATGTAGCAACTGATTCTGACAGTTATTAAGAATCTGCTCCCTCATGATTAAATTATACAATCCTTTGAAGTCACACACCTTACTGCCAAGTAACCAGCCTTCCAGAGCCTTAGTAGCACAATCTACAAAGTCCACCCAGTCCACCTAGTGTCTGTGCCTTTTGGGTATCTCTGAACTTTAACCTGTATTGCTCAGTGGTTAGGCCAAACCCATCTATCAGGGCACTCTTCAGGACTTGGTAATCATCAGCATCCTCTTCTCTTACAGTGAGGAGCTTGTCTCTACCTTTGTCTGCAAAGGAGAGCCACAAGATTGCTGCCCACTGCTCCTGGGGGACCCTCTGAACTTTACAGGCCCTTTCCAGTGCAGTAATCCATTTGTGGATGTCATCCCCACTCTGGTAGGGAGGGACAATCTTGCTCAGGTTTCTATGGTCATAAGACCTTTCCCTACCACTAGGGAAGTTGCTGCCACCATGGGACTCTAGTCCCAACTTTCTTCTTTGTCTATGAAGCTCTAGGGACTCCCTGTCTATAGCCAGCTGCTCTCTTCTGATCCTAAGCTGAGCTTCTTCATACTGGAGCAGTCTCTTTTTCCTTTCATGAGAGGATTCCCTCCTATGAGAGGAAACAGAGGTCCCTACTGAGGTGTCAGAATGGTTAGACTCCTGAGAAGGAGATCTGGACCTTCTAGGCACACTCACAACTCTTCCTGGTGGGACAAAGGGGAGGTCATTCTGATCCTCCTCCTCATCTGCAGGAGGAGCTGGATTGTCCAGGGCAAGATCATTGTCATCTTCCTGGCCAGTTTCAGAGGTCAGGTCCTGGGTATTTTCACCCCTGGTCCCTTCCTCATCTTCTGCCCCACCCTCTCTGCCTACCCCTGCAGACCCTATGGGTCTTCTGAGATCATCCAGCAGAAGCATCTCCATGAGGCGTTGGGTGTTGGCACTTTTGCCTGTCTTCAGCTTCCTAGTACTTGCACAATTCTCTCAATTCCAAGAATGGGAGGTTGTCATACTTGGAGGGTAGAAGCCCACTGGCTTCTGGCAGGGACCCACTGGTTCCTGGCCTTGAAGACATCACTAGTGAGGTGTGGTGTATGCACTACCTACTCTAGTGTGGCCTACTAAACTCTCTTGAGTTGTAGAAAGGGTGTGCTAAGCCCTTGACACACAACTCTAAGTTCAGTAGAACTTACTGTATTTCTAAGCTTGAATTTATATGTACCTCAAGTACCTTTAGTGGTTTTCAGTTAGTCACACACTTGAGATTATCTGGTAAAACAGAGGCAAGCTTGAATCCCACCGCTGCACACCAATGTGAGAAGTTGGCCTGGTATATGCTGTCCACTAGTTATAGTGGGCACCTTGCACCAGTCCAAACGACCTTTATTGATGATAGGTTTAAAGACAACCTTTATTGAAAGCTATCCTAGTGGTAGCTATGGAGAGCAGCCTTCAGGCTAAGTCTTGAAGGAGTGTTAAGCTGTTTGTTTTACCAGTTATAATCTCGTGAATGACCAAATGAAAGGAGAACCACACCAGGTATATATATATAAAATATATGTATTTATTACTAAACACTACCCAATAGTCTCTTTATGAGGCTAGAGGTCAAAGTACACAAGTTACAAGTCAAATAGCACAGTAAATTAGCACAATATACGATTAGCCCTAGGGGCGTACCAAACCATATATTAAGAAAGTGGTATAAGAACCACGACTTAAGTAGACACAAGGCCTAGAGCCTGTAGAATCGCTGGGACCCCAAGGAACCACCCAAGGTAGTGACACAGGGGACCCACGGGGGCTGTGTGCAGTGTGTGAACACAGCCGCGAGCTCCGTTAAAGTCTATGGGAAAGTCGCGGTTAGAGTTTTAGAGTTTAAGGACACTTAGAAATGGACTAGGACCAAACCCTCTTGGACTTAGACAGTTCTAGGGTCAACACCCACGGGAGCACCGGAGTACTCGAGTTACCTCACCCAGGGAAGCCGGGTGCATAGGTGTCGAATGGTGTCGGGTCGCGTCGTCGATTTCAATGGCAGCCTGCAAGGAAGTGCTGCTGCCGGGAAGATGCGAAGTGTCCGAAGAGATCCAAGCCTGGATCAGAGATGAGAAGAACCTGAAAGCAGAGGGGACAGAGTCTGGGTCACTTGCCAGTGACCAGGGGCACGATAGTCGAATGCCCACCGATGTCGGGTGCTTCAGGTGAAAGAGGTGAAGCTTGACTCTTCAGCCACGAGGACCAGGAGGCGTCGACGATGACCAGGAGCTGGATTCGAGCTGTTCCACAAAGGATGTCGAGTGCTGCAGCATTGGTGTCCGGATTGAACACAACAAGCCTTGGCAACAGCAACCCACGCAGAAAGGAGAAAGATGCTTCGGTGCAGACCAACAAGGTCTGAGGGACTCACTACTCAGTGGAGAGTCAGGGCACATCTGGAGCAACCAGGAAAGCCCAAAGAAAATCAGAGTTGCCTTCACAGGGACCCACCAGTCGATGGACCAGGGATCGCGAAGGAGCCTCAAGCGGAAATGCAAGAAGCGGGCCCACGGAACACTCGTGGAGTGTAGGCTCACAATCTTCGGTGCAGATGGTGCTCGGGGCCTGGGCTACAAGTAACCCAAAGCAGGACTTCAAGGGTTGTCAAGAAGTTGATGCACTAGCAAATGTGCACGGTGTCCAGGGGTTCCGGTTCCACGTCACTCGTGAGGGCTGTGGGTCTCAGCTTTGCTGGGGACTCGGGTCGGCCTCTGAGAAGTCTGGAAATCCTCTTCCTGGGCTGCTATTACTTCGGAGTCCGGCGGGAGCTTCGGAGATGCAGACCGGCAAATGCTTTGTTGGTGCCTGCCAAGCAGGGGAGTCACTCCTTGACCCCAAGGGAGATTTCTTCAGTCCTCTAGTCTTGAGTAGAGCGTCGAAGTTCCAGGATTCAGTTGCAGAGTTTCGTCCAGGGATATCTAAAGTCCTGTTGCCAGGGGTTCCTTACTTATACCTAAGAAAGGGGTTGGACTAACTCTGTGGACCCACCTATGGGAGGGTTTGGAAAGAGGGGTGGCTACACCCATTTCCTTTGTCCAGTTTCGCGCCAGAGCAGGGGCTGGCAGCCCCTGCAACCGGTTTGAACTGGGGTATGCACGAGGACACCAAATGTGCCCCCAGTGCAGGACTTCAAAGCACTCTTGGAGTGCACCCACCCAGCCCCAATCCACTAAGGCCTGTCTGGGAGGTGGTAACACCTCCCTGTGACAGGAAACCTATTGTCCAGGCCTCCCCTGCCGGAGTTTCGGTCAGCAGCAGGAGGCCAGACTCGTGTCTGTGGCTGCAGCATCCATTTTGTGATGCCAGGCTCTGTAAAGTTTCTACCGGGTATACCGGTGCTGTCATGTCTCTCCCTCTAGAAGGGTGGGATCATACTCCCACACCAGTTACTGGTGTGGGGGTATGATTCCAAGGTGTTTGACACCAAACACGACATGTTTCCGTGCAGCCATCCCAAAGTTAGCATTTACCGCGAGGATATAATGCACTTAAGAGTATATGGTCAGGCTGCACCACAGACAACCCCGGAGAGGAGATTCCGAAGGCTGCAGAGGGGCTCTGCTCATGCATGGGCACCCTCTCACATAAAACCAAGCACCCTGCCTTCAGGATTGATAAGGCCTGCCATAGGGGTGACTGATAGGTTTCTATGTGCAGTGATAGGTGAGATATAGTGAACCTATATCTCTGTAAGGGGTGCATGCACCACCTTACTCAGGCTGCTGTAGCAGTCCTGTGGTGTCATTTTGGAGGGCCTTCCAGGGGTGGCACAATACATGCTTCAGCCCCTGGTAGGCCTCTGGGGTACCTATGCCCTGGGTACATAGTATACCATATACTAGGGACTTATAAGGGCACCCCAGAATCCAATCTGAAGTGTACTTAAGGTACATGGAATCAATTTAGAGAGGAAGCAGCTAGGCTGGGGTCCTGGATAGCAGGGCCCCAGCCAGACTAAAGTCGAAAAACAGTGATACACCAGCAAAAAGTGGGGTAACCATAGAGGCAGATCCTACTCTCCTACACAACCCCCCCAAACGCAGGGACATTAAACTAACCTTGACCAGTTAAGTCTTCATGTTCTAAGTGGAAATATCTGGAGAGTCCATCTGCATTGGCATGGTTACTCCCAGGTCTATGTTCCACTGTATAGTCCATCCCCTGTAGGGAAATGGACCACCTCAAAAGTTTGGGGTTTTCACCCTTCATCTGTTTTAGCCATAAGAGGGGCTTATGGTCTGTCTGAACAAGGAAGTGAGTGCCAAACAAGTATGGCCTCAGCTTCTTCAGAGCCCAAACCACAGCAAAGGCCTCCCTCTCAATGGCTGACCAACGTTTCTCTCTGGGGGTCAGCCTTCTGCTAATAAAAGCTACTGGCTGATCCTGACCTTCATCATTCAACTGTGACAGTACAGCCCCTACCCCCAACTCAGATGCATCTGTTTGCACAATGAACTTTTTGGAGTAATCAGGACTTTGCAGAATGGGAGCAGTGCACATGGCCTGCTTCAGGTCATCAAATGCCTTTTGACAGCTAACTGTCCACTGAACCTTTTTGGGCATTTTCTTAGAGGGCAAGTCATTCAGGGGTGTCACTGTTGATCCATACCCCTTGACAAATCTTCTGTAATACCCAGTCAGGCCTAAAAAGGCTCTCACCTGAGTCTGGGTAGTTGGAGCAACCCAGTCCATGATGGTCTGGATTTTGCTCTGCAATGGTTGAACCTGGCCTCCACCCACAAGGTGGCCCAGGTACACAACCTGACTCTGCCCTATCTGGCACTTGGTGGCCTTGATAGTTAGGCCTGCCTTCTGCAGGGCCTCCAAAACATTTCTGAGGTGGACCAGGTGATCCTCCCAGGTGGAGCTAAAGACAGCAATATCATCTAGATATGCTGCACTATAGGCTTCCAGACCTGTAAGGACTGTGTTCACCAACCTCTGAAAAGTGGCAGGTGCATTCTTCAAACCAAAGGGCATCACCACAAATTGGTAAAGCCCACCAGGGGTAGAAAATGCAGTTTTTGGCTTTGCATCATCAGCTAGTCTGATCTGCCAGTAGCCAGCTGTCAGGTCAAATGTGCTTAGATACTTGGCTGAGGCCAAAGTGTCTATTAGCTCATCTGCCCTGGGGATTGGATGGGCATCAGTCCTAGTGACTGCATTGAGGCCTCTGTAGTCCACACAAAACCTCATCTCTCTCTTGCCATCTTTGGTGTGAGGTTTAGGCACCAGGACTACTGGACTAGCCCAAGGGCTATCTGAAGGCTCAATGACACCCAGTTCCAACATTTTCTGGACTTCTGTCCTGATACAGTCCCTGACCTGGTCAGGTTGCCTGTAAATCTTACTTTTAACAGGCAGACTGTCCCCAGTGTCCACTTCATGAGTGCACCAGGTGGTCTGACTTGGAGTCAGAGAGAACATGTGTCTGAACTGATTGAGCACCTGTCTACAATCAGTTTGCTGCTGGGCAGTGAGGCTGCCTGCCAAGGCTACACCATCTACTGACCCATCATCAGGGTTCTGTGAGAGCAGGTCAGGGAGAGGGTCACTCTCCTCCTCCTGTCCCTCATCAGTTGCCATGAGCAAGCCCATGTCAGCCCTGTCCACATATGGCTTCAGCCTGTTGACATGGAGCACCCTATGGGGGCTCCTGGGAGTTCCCAGGTCTACCAGATAGGTAACCTCTCCCTTCTGTTCAACAATTGTATGGGGGCCACTCCACTTGTCTTGGAGGGCTGCTGGGGCCACTGGCTCCAACACCCACACCTTCTGCCCTGGCTGGTAAACAGTCAGCACAGCCTTTTGGTCATGCCAGGCTTTCTGTAATTCCTGGCTAGCCTCAAGGTTTTTGGTTGCCTTTTTCATATACTCAGCCATCCTGGAGCGGAGACCAAGTACATAGTCCACTGTGTCCTGTTTAGGGGGTTTGAGAGGTAACTCCCAACCTTCCTTCACCAGACACAATAGACCCCTGACAGGATGGCCAAACAAAAGTTCAAAAGGGCTGTAGCCAACCACCTTTTGAGGCACCTCCCTGTATGCAAATAAAAGGCAGGGCAAGAGTATGTCCCATCTTCGCCTAAGCTTTTCTGGGAGCCCTTTAATCATGCCCTTCAAGGTTTTGTTGAACCTCTCAACTAAACCATTGCATTGTGGGTGATAGGGTGTGGTGAACTTATAAGTCACTCCACACTCCTTCCACATTGCAGTCAAGTAACTGGACATAAAGTTTGCAACTCTGTCAGATACTACCTCCTTAGGAAAGCCCACTCTTGAGAAAATTCCCAGGAGGGCCCTTGCCACCACAGGTGCTGTAGTGGTCCTAAGGGGAATGGCTTCTGGGTACTTGGTGGCATGGTCCACCACCACCAGGATAAACCTGTGCCCAGATGCTGTTTGGGGATCCATGGGACCAACTATGTCAATCCCCACCCTCTCAAAGGGAACCCCCACCACAGGTAGTGGTATCAGGGGGGCCTTTGTGGTGCCACCTGCCTTCCCACTGGCTTGGCAGGTTACACAGGAGCGACAAAACTCCTTGGTGTCTTCAGACATGTGGGGCCAGTGAAAGTGAGGGACAATTCTGTCCCAAGTCTTGTTCTGGCCCAGGTGACCTGCTAAGGGAATATCATGGGCTAGTGTCAATAGGAAGCCCCTGAACTTCAGAGGTATAACCAACCTCCTGGCTGCTCCAGGCTTGGGGTCTCTACTCTCTGAGTACAGGAGTCCATCATCCCAATATATCTTATGGGTGCCACTAGCATTCCCAGCAGCCTCAGCAGCAGCTTGCTGTCTGAGGGGTTCAAGAGAGGGGCAGTTCAGCTGCTCCTGGCTCAGATCTGCCCTGGAAGGGCCCCCTGTCCCCAAGAACTCAACCTGATCAGGTTCAAGCTCCTCTGGGACAGTTCCTTCTTCAGGCCTGAGATCATCTTCCTCAAAAGACTGATCTGCTTCCTGAGCCAAGGGGAAGGCACTGCCTTAACCCTACTGCTCCTTCTCTTGGGAGGCACCTGGTCCATTGTTCCAGAATCCAGGGCCTGTTCAGCTTTTGACATTTTGGCCTGTGACCTAGTCACAGCAAAGACATGTGCAGGGATCCCTAGCATTTCTGCATGTTTCCTGAGCTCCACCTCTGCCCAAGCTGAGGTTTCAAGATCATTGCCAAGCAAGCATTCGACTGGTAGGTCTGCACTCACCACAACCTTCTTAAGGCCAGTTACCCCTCCCCAGGAGAAGTTAACAACTGCCAGAGAATGGTCTGTTCTGACATTGCTAGCATTGGTCACTTGGTACATTTCACCAAGTATAATCTGCCCAGGATCCACAAGATCTTGTGTCACCATGGTGACACTTGCTCCTGTGTCCCTGAATGCCAAAGCCTCTCTTCCATTAATTAAAGGCTGCTGTCTGTATTTGCCCAAATTATTGGGACTCACAAAGGGGGACATATCCATGCCCCCATCACAGACTAGGACAGCCTGAGTTGGCACTCTGACTAGGCCAGAGCCCATCTCAGTACCCAGGGTCAACCCTACTAAACCCTTATTCTGAGTGTTTCCACCACCATTTGTAGCTGGACTAGGGGGAACAGTTGCCTTAGGGGCAATGGTGGCTGGATTAGAGTCTTTGGACTTGGTGCAATCACTTGTCCAGTGAGTCTTCTGCTTACAGATTTTGCACCATGGTTTCTTTTGGCCTTTTCCTTTAGTAGATTGGGATTCCCCACCAGATGCAGATTTTTGGGGACCTTGAGAAGACTTCTGGTCTTTACCCTTTTCCCCACCCTTGTCAGAGTTTTTGGAATCTTGCTTCTTCTGGTCACCACCTTGGTTCTGTACCTTCTGCTTCACCCTGGTTCTGACCCATTTGTCTGCCTTCTTTCCTAATTCTTGGGGAGAGGTCAGATCAGAGTCAACCAGGTACTGATGTAGCAACTGATTCTGACAGTTATTAAGAATCTGCTCCCTCATGATTACATTATACAATCCTTTGAAATCACACACCTTACTGCCAAGTAACCAGCCTTCCAGAGCCTTAGTAGCACAATCTACAAAGTCCACCCAGTCCACCCAGTGTCTGTGCCTTTTGGGTATCTCTGAACTTTAACCTGTATTGCTCAGTGGTTAGGCCAAACCCATCTATCAGGGCACTCTTCAGGACTTGGTAATCATCAGCATCCTCTTCTCTTACAGTGAGGAGCTTGTCTCTACCTTTGTCTGCAAAGGAGAGCCACAAGATTGCTGCCCACTGCTCCTGGGGGACCCTCTGAACTTTACAGGCCCTTTCCAGTGCAGTAATCCATTTGTGGATGTCATCCCCACTCTGGTAGGGAGGGACAATCTTGCTCAGGTTTCTATGGTCATAAGACCTTTCCCTACCACTAGGGAAGTTGCTGCCACCATGGGACTCTAGTCCCAACTTTCTTCTTTGCCTATGAAGCTCTAGGCACTCCCTGTCTATAGCCAGCTGCTCTCTTCTGATCCTAAGCTGAGCTTCTTCATACTGGAGCAGTCTCTTTTTCCTTTCATGAGAGGATTCCCTCCTATGAGAGGAAACGGAGGTCCCTACTGAGGTGTCAGAATGGTTAGACTCCTGAGAAGGAGATCTGGACCTTCTAGGCACACTCACAACTCTTCCTGGTGGGACAAAGGGGAGGTCATTCTGATCCTCCTCCTCATCTGCAGGAGGAGCTGGATTGTCCAGGGCAAGATCATTGTCATCTTCCTGGCCAGTTTCAGAGGTCAGGTCCTGGGTATTTTCACCCTGGTCCCTTCCTCATCTTCTGCCCCACCCTCTCTGCCTACCCCTGCAGACCCTAGGGGTCTTCTGAGATCATCCAGCAGAAGCATCTCCATGAGACGTTGGGTGTTGGCACTTTTGCCTGTCTTCAGCTTCCTAGTCTTGCACAATTCTCTCAATTCCAAGAATGGGAGGTTGTCATACTTGGAGGGTAGAAGCCCACTGGCTTCTGGCAGGGACCCACTGGTTCCTGGCCTTAAAGACATTACTAGTAAGGTGTGGTGTATGCACTACCTACTCTAGTGTGGCCTACTAAACTCTCTTGAGCTGTAGAAAGGGTGTGCTAAGCCCTTGACACACAACTCTAAGTTCAGTAGAACTTACTGTATTTCTAAGCTTGAATTTATATGTACCTCAAGTACCTTTAGTGGTTTTCAGTTAGTCACACACTTGAGATTATCTGGTAAAACAGGGCAAGCTTGAATCCCACCGCTGCACACCAATGTGAGAAGTTGGCCTGGTATATGCTGTCCACTAGTTATGGTGGGCACCTTGCACCAGTCCAATCGACCTTTATTGATGATAGGTTTAAAGACAACCTTTATTGAAAGCTATCCTAGTGGTAGCTATGGAGAGCAGCCTTCAGGCTAAGTCTTGAAGGAGTGTTAAGCTGTTTGTTTTACCAGTTATAATCTCGTGAATGACCTAATGAAAGGAGAACCACACCAGGTATATATATAAAATATATGTATGTATTACTAAACACTACCCAATAGTCTCTTTATGAGGCTAGAGGTCGAAGTACACAAGTTACAAGTCGAATAGCACAGTAAATTAGCACAATATACGATTAGCCCTAGGGGCGTACCAAACCATATATTAAGAAAGTGGTATAAGAACCACGACTTAAGCAGACACAAGGCCTAGAGCCTGTAGAATCGCTGGGACCCCAAGGAACCACCCAAGGTAGTGACACAGGGGACCCACGGGGGCTGTGTGCAGTGTGTGAACACAGCCGCGAGCTCTGTTAAAGTCTATGAGAAAGTCGCGGTTAGAGTTTTAGAGTTTAAGGACACTTAGAAATGGATTAGGACCAAACCCTCTTGGACTTAGACAGTTCTAGGGTCAACACCCAAGGGAGCACTGGAGTACTCGAGTTACCTCACCCAGGGAAGCCGGGTGCATAGGTGTCGAATGGTGTCGGGTCGCGTCGTCGATTTCAAAGGCAGCCTGCAAGGAAGTGCTGCTGCCGGGAATATGCGAAGTGTCTGAAGAGATCCAAGCCTGGATCGGAGATGAGAAGAACCTGAAAGCAGAGGGGACAGAGTCTGGGTCACTTGCCAGTGACCAGGGGCACGATAGTCGAATGCCCACCGATGTCGGGTGCTTCAGGTGAAAGAGGTGAAGCTTGACTCTTCATCCACGAGGACCAGGAGACACCGACGATGACCAGGAGCTGGATTCGAGCTGTACCACAAAGGATGTCGAGTGCTGCAGCGTTGGTGTCCGGATTGAACACAACAAGCCTTGGCAACAGCAACCCACGCAGAAAGAAGAAAGATGCTTCTGTGCAGACCAGCAAGGTCTGAGGGACTCACCACTTGGTGGGAAGTCAGGGCACATCTGGAGCAACCAGGGTAGCCCAAAGAAAATAAGAGTTGCCTTCACAGGGACCCACCAGTTGATGGACCAGGGATCGCGAAGGAGCCTCGAGCGGAAATGCAAGAAGCAGGCTCACGGAACACTCGTGGAGTGTAGGCTCACAATCTTCGGTGCAATTGGTGCTTGGGGCCTGGGCTACAAGTAACCCAAAGCAAGACTTCAAGAGTTGTCGAGAAGTTGATGCACTAGCAAATGTGCACAGTGTCCAGGGGTTCCGGTTCCACATCACTCGTGAGGGCTGCGGGTCTCAGCTTTGCTGGGGTCTCGGGTCGGCCTCTGAGAGGTCTGGAAATCCTCTTCCTGGGCTGCAATTACTTCAGAGTCCGGCGGGAGCTTCGGAGAGGCAGACCAGCAAATGCTTTGTTGGTGCCTGCCAAGCAGGGGAGTCACTCCTTGACCCCAAGGGAGATTTCTTCAGTCCTCTAGTCTTGAGTAGAGTGTCGAAGTTCCAGGATTCAGTTACAGAGTTTCGTCCAGGGATATCTAAAGTCCTGTTGCCAGGGGTTCCTTACTTATACCTAAGGAAGGGGTTGGACTAACTATGTGGACCCACCTATGGGAGGGTTTGGAAAGAGGGGTGGCTACACCCATTTCCTTTGTCCAGTTTCGCGCCAGAGCAGGGGCTGGCAGCCCCTGCAACCGGTTTGAACTGGGGTATGCACGAGGACACCAAATGTGCCCCCAGTGCAGGACTTCAAAGCACTCTTGGAGTGCACCCACCTATCCCCAATCCACTAAGGCCTGTCTGGGAGGTGGTAACACCTCCCTGTGACAGGAAACCTATTGTCCAGGCCTCACCTGCCGGAGTTTCAGTCAGCAGCAGGAGGCCAGACTCGTGTCTGTGGCTGCAGCATCCATTTTGTGATGCCAGGCTCTGTAAAGTTTCTACCGGGTATACCGGTGCTGTCATGTCTCTCCCTCTAGAAGGGTGGGATCATACTCCCACACCAGTTACTGGTGTGGGGGTATGATTCCAAGGTGTTTGACACCAAACACGACATGTTTCCGTGCAGCCATCCCAAAGTTAGCCTTTACTGCGGGGATATAATGCACTTAAGAGTATATGGTCAGGCTGCACCACAGACAACCCCGGAGAGGAGATTCCGAAGGCTGCAGAGGGGCTCTGCTCATGCATGGGCACCCTCTCACATAAAACCAAGCACCCTGCCTTCAGAATTGATAAGGCCTGCCATAGGGGTGACTGATAGGTTTCTATGTGCAGTGATAGGTGAGATATAGTGAACCTATATCTCGGTAAGGGGTGCATGCACCACCTTACTCAGGCTGCTGTAGCAGTCCTGTGGTGTCATTTTGGAGGGCCTTCCAGGGGTGGCACAATACATGCTTCAGCCCCTGGTAGGCCTCTGGGGTACCTATGCCCTAGGTACATAGTATACCATATACTAGGGACTTATAAGGGCACCCCAGAATCCAATATGAAGTGTACTTAAGGTACATGGAATCAATTTAGAGAGGAAGCAGCTAGGCTGGGGTCCTGGATAGCAGGGCCCCAGCCAGACTAAAGTCGAAAAACAGTGATACACCAGCAAAAAGTGGGGGTAACCATAAGAGGCAGATCCTACTCTCCTACAATGCAGGCATGCTATTCATCATGCACTGTCACTTGCCTTGTCAATGTGGCTCATGGACACGCAGCATTGCAGGGTACTGCACATGTGCATGTGTTTTGTGCATGATGAGTTATGTGTGAGGAGGGTCCCCTTTAGGCACATTGGCAATGAGAGCCTGCTTGCTGTTTCAACATGTGCTGCGCTATGTGGTACACATGAACATCCATGTAGCTTTGTCTAATGTGATTTGACTTGTGTGCATGTCGTCCTTCATGTTTTATCTTGCATGCATTGCTTTCTGCCCTCCTGTTGGCTTACACGTTGTGAGTATGGTGCAGCGTGAGTTTCTATTGTTGTTGCTGTTTGAACAGACAGTGTCAACACCCATTGCCCTCAAGGTTGACCCCACGTGTGGTGTGTAAGTGGTCAGTTTTCTGATGTATGTGCATTACATTGATTGTATAAAAAATCTAGGAGTGAAGTGGGAGGCTGACCTCTCACTCTCGGCACAGATACGTCAGTTGACAGCTACCTGCTTTTGCAAACTGAGGAATCTGAAGAAATTCCTGCACCTGCTGCCAGAGGAGTGCCGGAAGTATATGCCTTAGTGACATCCAGGCTGGACTATGCAAATGGCCTCTATCTGGGCCAACCAAAGTATTTGATCAAGCGCCTACAGATGGTGCAGAAGGCGGCTGCGAGGCTGATCAGGCGAGTACCTTTTCATGAACATGTCTCTCCTCATCTAAAAGCACTTCACTGGCTCCCAGTAGCCAAGAGAATTGAATTTAAGGCCCTGACACTGGCTTTCCGAGCCATGCATGGAAAATGCCCTAACTATCTAAAACAAAGATTGCGTGGATATAAGCAGTCTAGATCCTTGAGGTCCAATTCACAATTTTTACTGTGTATTCCCCGTTTCAAGAAGTCGCGCATGGGGGACAGAACTTTTACGCTTGGAGAAGCAAAACTGTGGAATTCTCTGCCCAGTAACTTCCGCACCATAGAAACTGAGACCCTTTTCAGGAAAATGGTTAAAACCTGGCTCTTTGTGGCGGACTAGGGCCCGGAGACCTGGTTTTTTTTGTCCATCGTCTGCTGCACTACTGGCCTCTTTAGCGCCGGGACACCTCTGTTTGAGGTAGCTGTCGCGCTTTACAAGTGTCCCTATTATTATTATTATTATTATTATTACATGATGCCTATTTATGGTGCTCAGGCCTTGTCACCGCCACCCTCACAAGAGATGCAAATGGCACACAGCTGCTGACATGGATGATACATGCTGTCCTGGTTCTGGGATTCAATGCCTGGCTTAGCGTGTGAGTGATAACTACCTGACTGCATATTTGTTCACTGACACAGTAGACTTACCAAACAGTTATGTTTAATTGCACATGATGGTGTGATGGGCAACTCACATCAGTACTGATGTGGAATGCTGTTTTCTGTATGGCAGATGTGTACACTTGGGGGTGGAGGAGTGCAATTTGACCTGAGGGTTGAGGGTGCCATTTGGGCCTTTGTCATTAATTGTTGCAACTTTGCTATCCTTGCTTGTTGTCATACTTTGGTTGTCATACTGCTTTACAGGCACATTGTGGTTCTGTGAGTATGTCACACAGACAAGGCATGCAGTACATATTTGTGTGACACATTCCTGATCTGCATTGTCCACGTAATGTGGTGTTGTAGGCATAGCCCCCCTGCTCATTGTATTCCATCGCCCTTTGAGTGAAGTGTGCTGTTTGTGTGCATTTTTGGATGTGCATCTTTTATCCAGCGGCCTACATGGTCACTTTGTTGTGACATTGCATGTGTGTGTGGTATACAGACTCACTAGATGCTTCCCCACTTGGTGTACACAGGACTGCATCTCATGATCAGGCAAGGGGGCACATTGCCTGGTAATGCAGGAGGATGTCAGATTTTCCCCCTTGCCTAATCACCACGCATGTCCAATTCATTTGCACATGACCACATCTCTCTGACGGAAAAATGAGGATGCACTGTGAATGTGACTGATCATGTGCACAGGTAGGCATGCCACCACCAATGTCAGCACTCCTGCAGCATTGTGCATGTGTGTCTGAGTTGTGTGCAGGAATGTGCACGTGCATATAGGCGGACTTTACTGCACATACACAACCTTGCACACAACTCAGACACACATGCACAGTGTTGCAGGTGTGCTGACATTGGTGATGGCATGCCTCTTCATGCACATGATCAGTCACATTCACAGTGCATCCTCATTTTGGTGTCGGAGAGAGATGCGTCCTTGTGCAGACGATTTGTATATGCGTGGTGATGAGGCAAGGGGGCCATTTTGCCACCCTGCCACATGTCAAGTTAATGTGCCACTTTGCCATTTGATGTAGCACTTATTTAGTGGTCTGATGTTGATCTTGGACTGTGTTGGGCTTACTTTTTTGTGCACATTTCCAAGTCTGTGTGCCCGCAAATATGTGTCTTGGAATGTATTGTTTGAGTTGGGTGATATGTGTCTATGCCACCATGGGCAAGGGTATCCGGGAAATGGTCCACAGTAATTGTGGGTATGCACTGCAATATATTTAATTGTACATGAGTGCCATTGGGCCCATCCACCCCTGTCCCCCCAGTCCCTGGTTGTTGCTCACCCTCTTGTTGTTGTGTCTGGTCACGTTCAGCAGTGTCCTGGCCCGCAACTCCGACCACCGTCTCCTCACTGATGACTCGGGACACCTGCTGCTCCAACTCATCCAGCTCCTCCTGTAGTGCTGGACTCCCACCTCTAATCTGCTTTGCTGCTTTCAGGTTGGCTGCTAGTTTCTCCTTGGTTTTGCGCTTGGTAACATGCCAGCGCTTCTTGCAGTCGTCCACTGTCCTCCTCCTCTCTCCGATGGCATTCACCTTGGCCACAATGTCCTGCCATATTTTTTTTCTTCTTGCCAATGTCACTGTGGAGGTGACAAACAGTTCTTGTTGGTGTTCAGTCACCTCCGCAATCAGGACCTGGTTTTCCTGCTGGCTGAACTTAGGATTCCTCTTCCTCTTGGCCTTCACATGGGTCTCTGGCTGCTCCTCCTGGGTATTTGTGGGTTTTTTTGTGGCCTCTGCACTGGTCCCAGCTTCATCCATGGCTACTCTGCTATTTTCCATTTTTTTTTTTTTTTTCTGCTTGGCTGGCCTTTTATAGTGCATTTTCGCGCTGAGCGTGAGAAATGCAGGCCTGGTGCCAATTAGCGATCGGATTCTGTCGCTGATTGGACCATCGCCACTTTTTTTACATTAACGTGAGATTTTTTATCGCCGTCACGCTAAATCTATCGCCGTACATTTCCGCCGGAAAAGGAAGCTATCGCCTGTTAGCGGCGTGTTGCTAATACGCCGCTAATGCGACAATAGATTCCGGCGATCGGCGGCAATAAAAAATCTCACGCTAAACGCGAATTGTGATAAATATCGCGATTTGTTGGCAATATCCCCCTATGTGAAAGTAGGAGATGGCACTGAGACGGTGATGCAGTAGGTTTTAGCGATGGTACACGAAGTGATAGTGTGGAGAAAAATGAATGAAAAGGAGTGTATGACAGCCAGAGAGATTTGAGTAATATGTATGATTTTCTTATTCAAATCTGTTGTGAAATTATATAAGATGTTTTGTTAGAGTATTTTCTGAAATTATTTATGATGATTGTAACTAGGCCTGGGTGGTAAATTCCGCTCCGCTCGTGGAATTTGCGGAATTTTGGCAATTCCACGTTCCGCGGAGAACGCGGAATTGCTGAAAATTCCGCCATCCGCGGCGTAGCGGAATTGTTTCCTTGTTCGCGCTTTCAAAATGCATGTTTGCGCGCGCGGGAGCGACATACCGGGATCCCTGCGTTCACCGTCGAGTTTTCCTATCCGTTCGCGTGCGCCACGAGATTTTGGTAGCTGGCCGCGCGATTCCGCGAGAGTGTGCGATCGTGAACACGTCATTCAGACGCGCCATCGGACTTCCGCGTTCGCGAACAGGAAACATGCATCGCGAGCGGGCGGGACAAGTGAAACAAGATGGCCGCGCCAATTGGCGACCGCATGGGCAAGTTCGCGAGATATTTCCCCCCGAGCACGCAAACAGTGTCCCCGAACAGGAAAAACGCATCGCGAACCGGCGGAACAAGCAATTCCGCGTGCTCGCGGAATTCTGCGTAGCTCGCGGAGATTTTTTACCATTTCGCGGAACTTTGCGTAATGCAACTACGCAAATTCCGCCCACCCCTAAATTTGTAACAGTATTTTTCTTCTGTAAATAGCACCATGTTTATTCCTTTGTATATAGTTTATGTACAGTTCATAAATATCTCACATTTGTGTTGGTACGTTATGGGGGAGATATGTTGTAAGTATTGTTCTGCAAGTAAGGTTCCCTGCTAGAATACTTGAGATGTTTACAGAATATTATCATTTGTACTAGGGTGGTTGGATGGGAGCCCTTGATGAAAAAGGCAGCCCCCGGAAGTTAATCAAATAAACTCCGTAAATATACCTTAATTCTGACAAAGTCAGTGCCCTTTTTGACAACATTTACCTTTATTCATTTATTTATTTAGGTATTTATATAGCGCTCAATCCTCCCCTAAGGGAAATCCCGGCGCTAGACCTCATAACTAACAGCCATCCTCTGAAAGATTAACTAATCCGAAGTCATACATAGATTAAGAGTCAGGGTATTCGAATGAGCGGCTGCCAAAAATTTGAAAAAACGGCCACCCATTCTAGATTTCTTAAATCACATGTTTTAAATCAGAACCTGTTAAGCGGAGCGGAGAGCGTGCGCTGGCTTATAGAAAGTGGCCCGTCGCCGGACAGTTGTCACACAGGGCTCCATGCATGTGACAGACTAGCTTGAAGATGGCTCTCTTACTAAGTGGAAGGCAATGAGGAGAATTTAGACAGACTGTAGTAGAGCTCCTGTTGAGGCTATTAAATCACAATCTTTCCGCTGCATTTTGAATTCATTGGAGGCGCATAAACAAATATTCAGCCATTCCAATATACAACGCTTAGCCATTGTCTAGCCTTGTACAATATTCGTCCTCCACGCTACTGTGGTCAGAATAGTCTGCAAATGGTTTGTAGGAGACCAAAACAGCTTCCATACACAACAACAACCTGGACCAGCATGTAAAGAGAGTCATCAATCAGGAAGCCCAGATACTTAGCAACCCTTTATGGCCTTGATGCAGAAAGGGCCACCAAGAGTCCTTCTAGACTTTACAGACCCACCAATGTCAAAATTTCAGATTTGTGTACATTACGTTTCAGACAGTTTGTCTGCATCCACCTTGCTACTTCCAAAAGGCAGCCTCCTAAGTTCTCTTGTTTCTCAGTAAGCCTGCCATCAATGAAAATAATCAGTTGAGTATCATCGGCATAAGTAAAGATCTCAAACCCCAAAGCCTTGACAATGCATGCCAGAGGCGACACACAGACATTAAACAAAGTGGTACTCAGGGAAGACCACTGAAATACCGCACAATGTAACAGCCATGGGTTAGATTTAAAAGGAAGCAACTGTACCAAATGAGATCTATTGCTTAAAAATGAGCAAAGCCACTGCAAGGTAATAGAATGCAGGGCAATTTCATGCAGCCTTTGCAGCAAAATGTGGTGTGACACCGTGTTGAAAGCAGCAGACAAGTCTAGGAGGATGAGGACAACAGATTTACCCTTGTCAACCAAAGACCTGATGCTGTCCGATACCACCAGTGAGGTAGATTCAGTACTGTTTTAGCACTGACCCCAGTTTGAGAGGGATGCAGCAGATTGTTACTCTCCAAGTGATGAGATAGTTGGATGTTAATTAATCTTTCCAACACCTTTGCCATATATGATAGCAGCTAAATAGGGCAGTAGTTGGACAAAATAGAAATATTTGCACCAGCTTTCTTTACCAAAGGCAAAACCAAAGCTTGCTTCCAAGCTAAGTAAAACTCCTTTTCCATAAAAGATTTATTCAGATGAAATGAAAAATACGGATAAAGGATAGGGAACAAATGAGTATAAATTTTAAATGAGGGCAAGGGTCCAAAGATGAGCCGGATTTCACCCTTACCATCATCTTTTCTGCCATCTCAACAGTTAGCTCTGAGAAACTACCCTAATTGGAGGCGGCCTCCAGGGTGCGGACTAATATCCTTGAAAAGTACCTCCTCCATCGGGAATTGATCTGTGAAGGCAGAGTAATTAGTATCAATTTTATCATTTTAGAACATGGCCAGTTCCTCACACAACGGGGCTGGAGCTTTGACTGTCTGATTGGTAAACAGCCATTACTACGAGTATTTACTTTGTGATACCATTACAATGCATGCATTACCACGCATGTGTTGTACATTGCGAAGTAAAAAACTACGCATTTTTTTAGAACGCATGGTCATTTACCACGCATGCCTTTACAACAAATTTCGTTGTAAAGGTATGTATAGTAAATGACCATGCGTTCTAAAAAAAATGTAGACGATCCACGTCGTTGTAAGGAAACAGAGGCTGTTCCGTTTCCTCATAACGACGTGCACCGCCCCTCAGAGACGACGTGAAGCAGGAACCAGGAGGAGAGAGGAACCACAAGGAGAGAGAGGTAAGGGGGATTGGGCATGGGGTGGGGGTTACTTTTTTAGGGTTTAGGGAGGTCAGGGGGGTTGTGATGGGGCAGTGTTTTAGGGTTTAGGGTAGTGTCGGGGGGTTGTGCAGGGTAGTGTTTGAGTGTAGGGACCGGACTGGGGGTCGGGGGGGGGGTCGTGCTGGGGGTAGTGTTTTAGGGTTTAGGGTAGTGTTGTAGTGTTTGTGTAGGATAGGGGGTCGTGCTGGGGTAGTGTTTTAGGGTTTAGGGTAGTGTTGTGGTGTTTGTGTAGGGTAGTGTTTTAGGGTTTAGGGTAGTGTTGTGGTGTTTGTGTAGTGTAGGGGGTCGTGCTGGGGGTAGTGTTTTAGGGTTTAGGGTAGTGTTGTGGTGTATGTGTAGTGTAGGGTAGTGGTTTAGGGTAGTGTCGGGGGTCGTGCTGGGTAGTGTAAATGTAGTGAGAGGACTGTCACTTACCTTAGAAACTTTTACCACGACTATACCTTTACCTGGCATGTTTTTGCCTTGTAATGGCATGCGTGGTAAAGGTATAGTCGTTGTAAAAGTTTGCGTTGTAATGGTATCTCATTGTAATTGATAACGCGTACAAATACCCGCGTTGTAATGGTACGCGTTGTATTGATACGCGTTGTAACAAGTGCTATTCGTCTGATTCAAAGCTGCTGGATCAGCTAATTCCTTAACTATTTTAAATAGTTCCCTGGACGATCCACTGTTCTCCTCAAGTCTTCTTACAAAATGTTGTCTGTTTGCTCATCTAAGTTGTTTGTGGTAAGCTTTAAGTGTGTTTTTATAGATCAACCGGTCCTCTAAAATTTTAGATTACTGCCACCGGCGCTCAAAAAGTTTGCATTCCCATTTTGTTGTTCTTAACTCATTTGAGTGCCACTTCAGTGATAGCGATCGTCTAGAGGGAGTGCTCTCCTTCTGGGGTGACAAGCATCAATGGCCTTAGTCATAGCCTTTGTGAACTCATTTACTGCTGTTTCCACTAAACAATCCTATCTAATCATAGGAGGATTGAAATGACTTTTAAAGGAGGCAGGATCTTCTTTCCTTCATGACCTCCGTAAAACAGGAGATGAATTATATCTACCTGGAGAACCACTTAATGAAGAAAAATGAGTTAAAAAATGATCTGACCAAATGATAGGGTTGATTGACTGAATAGTCACTTCATTTAAATTTGTGAATTCTAAATCAAGAGTGTGCCCTGCCTTAGTCATAGGACTTTATATCCACTGATTTAGCCGCAGAATCTACACCTCATTCTCCATAATACTACTCAATGAATCCGACTGGTCCTCAAAGTGAAGGCTGAAATCACTAATGAGAAGAAAGTGTTCACATTTTAGTACAAATGAGGACAACAAAGCAGATAGTTTTGCTGCCAACTGAGAGTTGTTACCAAGGGGTTTATAGAGGATAGCTCCTCTATTTTGTTAAGGGAAACAAATTAGTAACCATTTTGTTCAGGCAAAGCTGAGATATAAAAAACCTCACAGTTCCCCCGGGGAAGACACTCACCTTAACACACTCATACTGATCACTATAAAGGATTGCTACGTCCCCACCCTTCCTTCCAACATGATTGCTTTTTTTCATCCTATATCCAGTCAGCACCGCTGAAGCAAGATCAGGCATGGTATGTCTATTAAGCATAGCCATCTCTAATACTATGTCTGGCTTTAAATTATGAATGACATCCAAGATTTCCATGCAATGTTTAGGCAGAAATCTGGAAATAAAGTAAAGGTACCTGGTTGACAAACCTTCACGACTAGCCTCTCTAAGAGCATTCTTTCCCAAATGGCAACTTCCGCAGCAAATGAATTAAAATTCTTGGACCCCTCCAATCCCGTCCTTAACTCAGACTGGTTCATACATGTCCATTTACAGCTGGCACAAGAGAATGGTCCAAATGCCATCCCTGTAGCCCCCCCTTGTAGCAGCTAACTATGTGTGGTAATTTGGGGCCATCGAGAGCAAATCATACCTAACCAGGGAGTTCTTACCGTGACTGCAACTGGCAAGGTTCCTGGGGGCGGTCAGGCATGGATTTGCACAGACGAACTTGCTTTTGGCGCGCCTTTGGTACACCAGGAGTGAGGACGACAGCACCCGCGTTTAAATCTATCATGTGGGTCTGTCAGCTAGACTGCAGACTCTGCTCACCTACCCCCAAGATGGCGGATGTCTAAAACAATGCTAGCAGGAACCATGATGATATAACACACCACTGGTCTGCTGCCTTGAGATGCCGCCAAGAAAGAAAAACAGTTCCAGCTAAATTTTAAACAAAAATAGCACCCGAGGTTGCAGCTAAATAAAAAGAGTGCCAAACACATAAATAGCCATTACATAACAATGGGGTGACCCCAAAAAAAATCTGAAGGACCTGGGTAGTTTGTGATACATACCAACTGTGGTCCAATCGTAAAGTTAAATGAATCAACTTATCTTGATTACTTTTCAATAACCTCAACTCACATAACTCAAAAATGGGGGTAGATAATATTTCTGATAATAGGAGACAGTATGTTATAATTCTATAAATTTTACATCACACACAAAGACAACACATTTAAATGTAAACATTACTGCGTAAACAATCATAACATCTTAGCAACATCTGGAGCTTTACCAGGACGCGCAGTGCCAGCGTTTAAATCTAGCTTGTCAGACTCTCAGCTCGACCGCAGACTCTCCTCCCCGTCCGACCTTTGAGGGACCTTTTTCAAAATGGGGCATGCCATAGTTATAACACTCTGGTCTGGAGAAGAATAAACTGGTACAATATGTGCCAGGCTCTCTGGAACAGAACTGTAAAAACAGCTGATTTTTGAGGAAGTCATAGAAAAATCATTCACATATAAATTTGTTTCTGATGCTACTCCTGTATTGTGGAACTCACTTCCACAGGACATTTGATGTCAATAGGGCAGAAGAAACTAAAAATAATTCTCTTTAACTTGCATCTAAATGTTGACCATTAAATAAACAGACATGTTTAGTGCCTGAAATATTGTTTTCCCTCCTATGTTTATTTACTCACATCCTCGAACTGTAGAAGGATAATGGTTGTTACACTGTTACACGTTCTTCTGAAAAACTGTTTTACTGGAAAGTGCTTGGACCCCCTATGAGGAAATGAAGTGCTACATACAAAAACCTTAAATAAAGGCAACACAGCTATAAATATCTTGCCATTGCAATATGGCAGGGTGGTCAGCAGTAGGGCCGGAGCAGAGCCACATATAAGTGCTGACCCTAGCAGCCTGGAGCAGAGTAGGAGGAAATAGCTGTGTCTTGCCCATGACAAATGTGTGACTGCAGTGTTGACCCCTCCACGCTGAACCATGAGGCTCTAGCATATCCCATAGGAGGGGTTCACTAGTGAGGTACAGCAGACAGGTATGAGAGCAGTATATCTCATACTCTACACCCAGGTTGCCTATATGGCAGCCTGGGGGCAGAGTAGGAGGAAATAGCTGTGTCTTCCCCTTGAGGAATGTGTGACTACAGTGGTGACACCCCTCGCTGAACCATGAGGCTCCAATGTATCCCCTAAGAGGGGTTCATTACAGAGGTACAGCAGACAGGTAAGAGAACTGTATGCCTCATATGTCTGCATGCTAACTATGTATGATTCAGTCAGGAAGTTCTTAAGCCCGAAGAAGACTGTTGACCAGAACCGGCACATAACTCGGTCAAAACATGCTGCCAGTCAGGTCTGGTTAGGTGAAACATTATCCCTCACTCTTATGGCACACATTTTTGTTTTTAATATAAACCAAGGATATCTATAAATAAAGAGAAATCTTGGCATACATTAAGGTATTTTTAATGTAACATCAAGACCCCTTCAATTTTCCTAAAGAAAAGAATATCAAAGAACTCCCAAGGTTAGTCGATTCCGCTGGAGTAGTATTATCTTACTCTAGTGTGGGGGGGGGTCGCCAAGGACGAAGCATGCCATGAAAGGTTGTGGGTGAAGGGACCTCTCAAACATCTTCAAGTTTCCACCTAGGCCTTTTGAATACTCAAGCACCTTTTTGCAATTTCTTTGTGTATTCCTCCCAGGCAGTGAAACAAAGCGGGACTACGCATTAGGAGGATGGGCCATCTTGCCAGCATGGGTGGGATGGAGCTGCCCCACCTACATTTCAAATGGCTGCCTTCAGCACACTCTCAAAGGGACTTGACAACAGCCTATAGTCACCCTACGCCACTTGAAGCCTAGGCAAGGAAGGAAGGAACTAGGTGTGGGGGTAATATGGGGAGTTCCCCACTTCAAGGGCTAAAGCCCTATGTAAATATTGGACCTCCTGTGCCACTAAACAGATTGCTTCTGGACCTGTTGATGATTCAGAAGAAGGACTGTCCTGCTGCCCTACTGCTGGAAAGACTACCATGCTACCCTGTTGCCAGAGAAAGAGAGCCTGGACCTGCTGCTTTAACCCCGGACACCCAGAGTTACTTCAAGGGCTAGCTGGATGGCCTCCTGTTCTGAGCTACATGGACACAGCAAGGTCCAGACTCCTCCACGCAACTGCTCAGCTGACTGGCAACTGGGCCTGCCTGGACCTAAAACTGGATCTGTCTTATGGACCCTTGACTGGCAGCAGACAGCACTCCTCTGAATTGAAGGGAGAAATCCTGAGGTTTTGGACTCTTTGGACAGTTCACGCCAAGACTACAGCCTCCACGACAACCGTCAAGGTGAGGTTCCAGTGAACCAGGCACTGCACACTACAGCGACCACCAGTGATTACCAGCAATGCGAGATCTTAACTTCGTGCTACAGCAATGACAGCCCGCAGTGCCTGCCAGCACAAAGCTCCGGCAACGACCACCTGCAATCTTCGTGTACAGCGATGACCATCCACGGCACCGAGGGTGCTCTTTATGCTACAGTGACGACCTTCTGCAATACTCTCCCTGTTTCTTGTGCCTCTTCTATCGCGAACTGGATTCTTTGTTCTGGACTTTGAGAAGGCAACTTTTTTAGCAGCACCAACCTGGTCCATATATTCAGCCTGCAATCCATCGTGGTTGGCCTGAACTTGTGACTTTCCCCCAGTCTAGCATGGCCAGATGCCTGTGAGTGACACTTTTTGCTTTTAGGCGCTATGCCTAACATTTTGAAATTGCATATCTCCAGTTCTACTAATTAGATTTTTGTTGTTCTGGTATCATAATATTCATGAAAATGTATTCTACTTTTAGTATGGACAGCATGGTAGATCAGGCAAACTTCAGTAAATCTGGTAATGATGCAGCAAAGAAGAAATCTTTTTTGGAAGATAAAAAAGCAATTTCCAAACGCCGTCATGGGTGGACAGTGATAAACTCCTACACTTCTATAAGGCCTCAAGCCTACTTAGTAGCCCATTTCAGCGTTGAGATAAAAAAGAGCTTTATTAATTACCGGCTGGGCATGCACGATTCGAAGGACTTACAGCCATCATGGAAAAGCAAACAACAAGCAGCGCACTGTCGATTATGTGGCTTTTTTAATGAAACATTAACTCACCTGCTATGTACATGCCCTGCAGTCAAGGAGTTGAGGAAACTGCTTTTAAAACACATTTTTAATTAATTGAACATTCGCACATGCAGGCAAGCCGTGATACGCTGGATGGAAGGTTCCTCCATAATCTTGTCCTGCCGGGGTGTAAAATATTTGGCAGAAGTAAGGAAACTTTTACGGCAAGCCGACTTAGAGGAAAATAAAAAGTAAGAACAATGCCGGCATGGGTAATAGCTCAAACACTGCAGCACCTCACAAGCCCATGTAACAAGTGGACCAAAAACTCATCCCATTACGGGTCAATTTGAACAGTAGAACTTTTGAAGATTGATTGAAATTTTATTGTAAAGCCTTGTATTTCTTATTTTAATTTCTTTTACTCACAATCAGAGACAAGTACCACTGCGGCTAGCCCTAATCATAAAGCCGCTGTTTTTCTAGGCATATTTTCACTTCAACACAGCAAGATTAACTTAACATCTTTTGATAAACTCTGCCGCTTGAGTTACCTTAAAACAGTGAACGCAGATGGCTTCTGTTTCTGAATCCATATAACGGTAAATGTCACTCGGAAGATCAATCGCGGTTGTCTAGGAAACGTAACAACCATTTAAACTAAAATAATACATGCCGGTGGCTTAGCATTTGCACTTTAGTTAACATCATTATTGCTGTTCGGATTTTAAAAATCGTATGTTCTTTTTGTTATTTTACGACTTAGTTTTGGCGCCTTTATCGTTTGTGCATGTCATGACATTTTTTATATTGCGTAAATTGTAACGATTTTAAGTAATCATATACAATAAACTATGACTAAGTGACTAAGTATTCTACTTTTCCAACTTGGTGTGGAATTTTTCTTGTGTTGTTTTCACTTCATTAATATTGGTGTGCTGCATAAATACTGTATCACATTAATCAAGAAGAGGGAGAGAGAGGTACGTAGTGGACCTTGCCTCCTGTATCAAATAGATAATCAAAAGAAATCCACTAGAAAGCTTAAACTGATATCCTTCCAGATATAGTAGTATTCCTTAAGGGAAAAGATTAACTTTTCTTAAAATAACCCTCACCCACCAAAAGGTCCCTTGGTGTCATGCTTCATCATCGGGGTCTTCCCGCCCCGCTGCGGGACGGGGCGTGCTGCAACCGACGGAGACGTGGGAGCACTTTCTGGAAGGTGTGGGCTATATTACTAAAAATAGGAGTGGAAGGGTCAGTGAGATAGTGAACAAAAATTCTAAAAAATACCTGGCCACTAGGGACCTAAACTTTTTTGAATCCTGTGGCTGGTATTGTTAAAAACGGGGGTGTTGGAAGTGCACAATATAAATCCTTCGGCTTTTCTTCAGGACCAAGTACGATTGATCCCTAATACCACTCCTGAATATTGGCTATTGTATTCTTTAGTGCCTATTCATGGTATATCATTGTACGTTATACAATACCCAATCAGTATGATGCTTCAATACTACCTATTTGGTAAGATGTCGCAATTCATTCTGGAGCGATAAAAGTATGCATAACATGGGTTAAGTTACCGGCACGTTAAGTGTTGTAAACCACATCACCATCCAGTGGAAAAATTGTGATATATTTTTCTATCAGGGTGACATTGTCAAGGTGCCTTTCTCTCTGTGTAAAAAAATGTATACAGACAAGACAGTACACTACAAATAACAGACAACACACACTTTATGTCCAGGCGCTCTTTTCCAAAAAACCATGCAGTATGTCTACTCGTTGTGCTTCATAGTCAGTGAAACACTAAATACATTTTGTGAGAGTACTTAGCTTGACAAATGTACTTATTACTGTTCTAACTTGGCCCCATGAGCTCTGCACGGGAGGGGAGGGACGCTTGTAGTCAAACTCTGAAGAGATAAATGAAATTTGCAAATTTTGAAGTTTAACAAATAAAAGGGGTTGTGGTCCTCAGTGATCGGGGAAGTGGCTATGCCGTACTTACTGCCTCAAAGCTACTCCCTCGCCCAGCATACTATGCCTGCCCGTGGCTCCGTGGGTGAACGTGAGTGACCCAGCCGTCCTGCTTAAATATCAGGTCTGCTCGTGCTCACTGCCTCATGTTAGTTTTGCATGGACCGCTAACTTTTCAAAATGGCCGCCGCACCGTGGCCTCATTTGGTGCATGATGGGAGGAGTATTGTATTTGAGCAGCGACAGCCTTCATCTGATGATGATACTCCAACAGAAACCCTAAGGGTACAGATCGCAAGCATGGTAGAAGAGGTCCTCGCACACGATTGGATATCGCAATGAAAGGTGAATTCCTGATAATTAAGGACCCAGTCATACCTTACTTCTACACAATACCAAAAATCCATAAAAACCTAACACATCCACCTGGACGACCCATAGTTTCAGGTATTGGGTCAATCCTAGAACCACTGTCGAAATTCGCTGGGGCCTTTTTAAGACCACTAATTAAAAAAACTGACACTTACCCGCAAGATACCAAGGACGTCCTTCGCGAATCTTACAGGACAAACCTTTCGATCCTAATACAGAATTACTAATGGGTCTATATGTGGAGAGCCTGTACACTAGCCTCCCACATGAGGAAACACTAAACATCATTGAGGAAGTCCTGTTTGAAATTGACTGGGAATACCAGACACCATGGAACATCGTGACGGAGTGCTGCAAACTAGCCCTAACCACAAACTTCTTCCAGTTTGAAGATTCTCTCTACCTACAGAAGCACGGGACCAGCATGGGGAGCACCTTTGCACCCAGCATAGCAGGGCTATACCTTCACCACCTAGAGAAACACAGGATCCTCCAAAACAGTAACCCCTTCTTGTCCCACACCAGCCTGTGGAAACGATACCTTGACAATGTTCTGGTAATATGGAGGGGAGATGAGGAAACAGCACAGAAATTTCTTACATGGCTGAATTATCAAAATGACTTTTTGAAATTTACAAACACCACCTCCAATCAAGAACTAGCATTCCTGGATCTCAATATCTTCTGTCAAAGTGGCACACTAAAAACGACTACACATATCAAGCCAAAGGCAAAAAATTGCCTTTTGGTCTATGATAGTTTCCACCCGAGACACCTGAGAAACAACCTTCCATTTGGCCAGTTCCTACGTCTGAGAAGGAACTGCTCGGACATTAAAGACTTCAAAGAACAAGCAGAGGACCTGCACCAGAAACTGGTAAAAAGGAACTACCCAACACAAGTCATAAACAAGGCAATGAAACATGCTCGAAATAACAATAGAGAAGCTCTACTGAAGATAGGACCACCAAAACCAAAGGAAGACAGACCCATCTGTATCACTAATTATAACACAGCTAGTAATCAGGTGAACAAAATAATCAACAAACATTGGCGCATGTTGAATTGTGGGGAGCTTCTTTTTCCCAAACCCATGTTCTCACACAAAAGAGGCAAGAATCTGAAGGATCTTTTGGTACACACTAGACCACACAAAGTCGGAGAAGAAGGGACACAACAAACCTTTCTAAGCCCTCTGTCTGGTCATTACCCATGTGGGACATGTAGTGTCTGCATTCTCACCACCAGAAGCAAAAAGATACGGTTCAATGAGAACACTGATTGGGAACAACGCTGCTTTACCAATTGCAACACGAAAAATGTGATCTACATGATCACCTGCCCATGCCAATTACATTACATAGGCATGACGAAGAGGATGGTGAAGACCCGCATTTGTGAACACCAGAGTAACTTAGAATCAACATATAGAAAGGCAGCCGGGTTATAGACAACTGCACTACCCAGGTCAGTCACGTGGTATATATGTATTGCCCACCTCAAATGGTCAGCTGCCACATGACCACAAATAGAAACATAAACGGAAAATAGATGAGAGGCAATAGATACGGGCGGCAAGTAACACGATGCAAGGTGTACAAATTGATAAACAATCAATAGTCGTTTGTCGATGTCTTTGTATGCATTTATTTCAAGCACGATTGGTGTATATCTTTAGAGACAGCCAACGCGTTTCGCCCAAACATGGGCTTCTTCAGGGCTGTAATGGCATACAATATAAACATAATTTAGACATCTGTGGTGCAAGAGCAAGATTGTCTTTTTAGTTTTTGAGAGAGAGAGTGAGAGAGAAAAAGAGAAAGAGAAGAAGATTAGGATTGGACAGTAATAGTCCAATAAAAGGAGGACCACGAAATAAATAACCGTGTTGTGAATGAGTAGTAGATCGAGAGAGTGAGAAGGGTAGTAAGAGTGAGAGAGGAGGAAGAAAAGAGAGTGTCCGAGCCAGCGGATCCAAAGAGCTATGGTGTGGTCCCATAATTTAGTCAAACACCCAAGTGCCAGTCCGTGATAAAAGTTGAAGAAGTCTCGTAGTCGGCCAGCTTACCAATAAAGTTTAATGTGGAGTGCGTTTGCCTAAGAAGTAAAATCCGGTAAAGCGTAGTCGGCGTGGAACATCCGAAATTAAGGACGTTGTTTGAACGAAAAGAGGCCTATGTGGGAGAAAAGGTGGTGTAAGTACACACTGAATGGCCACTAGTATGCGAATAGAGGACCAGTCACTATGTATGTGGATGAGACATACCTCAGGCCGAAAGGAACCGCCTGTGCATCCTTATTAAAGAAATCTCAGACTAAGTTGTTAGGTTATAGGCCAAAGAGCCTCCAAGTTCTTTAGAGGATCTGTGGGATGAGTGAAAGTGGAATAAGCTGTGGTGGTCTAGATAAACTGGGTTCTTAACGTAAATTACTATACTTGCGCATGTGTTATGCTAAGGCATATGTCAGGAAACTCGTGCTTAATGGAACTGCAGCTGGGTTTGATAAAATGAGTCATAAGTAACGATGTTCCAGACAGTCTAATGTGTCTAAAAGTAATGGGCTAAACTGTGTCGCTTGTACATGTGTCAGGAAAGTAATAGCAGTGAATATGCTAACGGGGTCAAAAAATATTTTGTCAAAATTTTTTAGCAGTAATCTGAGACGGTGAGCCTAACGGAATACCAGATGAAGTGACCCCCATGTATTGGGAAAATGCCTAAAACCAGCTAGTACGGGTGAGGAAAGATACGCGCAATGAGCCAAGGCAAGTTAAAAAGGCATGTCCAGTTTAGGCATTATAGAATCTGACCACCCGCACAAAAGTTAAAAAGGCATGTCCAGTTTAGACATTAGAGAATCTGACAACCCCCACACAAGTTTGGGAGATGGCCAACGCGATGAAAAGTACTATATCCCCGATCGGCCCCATAACTTACTTAGGTAATGCGCAATGTAGAGAGTCCTGATCCGTGTCCGGCTTGTGTGCACAACGCGGGGAGACGTCCAACGATCTATAGCTCGATCGTTGTATCCCGCCATATAGCGTGGGTTACGTACGTTGAACTTCCGGGTAGTGGAAGACTAGACTGTAAACCTCTGTTGCGAGTGTCAATGCGGTCAGGACTTCCGGATTCCAAAATTGGATCGAACTACATAGTGATGTGAGCATACTGTTAATCCTGTGGTAAAGCTGCGGGCCGTTACGCGACTGGAAATTCAATGTAAGGTGGATCTTTAGTGAGCTATGGTGTGGTTGGGAAACTAGCCAATAAAAAAGTAGTAATAAGTAAATTTGATGCGGCATATGTGATATATAAACCTGGATTAGGTGAAAAGCCTAAGTTCAGTCATTTAAGGAGAAGGTCCAAAAGGTATATGTACCTTAGAGAAGTAGGAGCAATTGTCACGTAACTGCTCTATTGTGGCTGTTTAAGACCAAGACTCAAGGAGGGGGATGGTTATTTGGTAACGGCGGCCATCAAAAAAGGTCCTACAGTAGAACCATTTGAGAGTCAAAGAGATGCAGGAGAGAGTGAAAGTGGGCCCTTCGGCAGAGAAGAGAAGAGGAAAGCAATGTTCTTGGTACCAGACGGCATGTGAAATCATATAAGGAAAACAGTCTAAAGTATAATGGTAGTAATCCAAGATGCATAGTAGTTTATGGTACATTTTAGGTATCAATAGATAGCTTTTGGTATCCTGTTAATCCAGGATAAATGAGAGAGTTTAGACGGTAAAAAGAGATTTTTCTCTTTTTTCTAATCTTTTAAATTCAAGGAATATCGCTGGGCCACAGTACAGTCATAGCTTGGGACTACAGGTACAAAAGCGGATTTGATGTCCTAGAGACATAGGTAATACCAAAGTCTTAATGGGCGGGCAATAGGGTTACAGTGCCACAAGTCCAAAAGGTTCAAAAGCACAGTTAGTTGGTACTGCCATAATTTAAGTGGGTGGGCAATAGGGTTACAGTGCCACAGATCCAAAGGTTAAAAAGTAAGGCATAGGTAATACCATAGTCTTAATGGGCGGGCAATAGGGTTACAGTGCCACAAGTCCAAAAGGTTCAAAAGCAGAGTTAGTTGGTACTGCCATAATTTGAATGGGTGGGCAATAGGGTTACAGTGCCACAGACCCAAAGGTTAAAAAGCAAGTTTTTGTTGGTTAATCAGAAAGCATGAATTGAAAGTACAAGACTAGTGCATGCAGGAAAGTCTGATTCTAGACTGTAAATTAAAGGTATAACACTTATGCAGGCAGACAGGTCCGGATTCACTGGTAATGCCATAGTTTCAGTGGTCTCACAAATAGAGGAAGTTCTTCATATCGGAAAGAACATTACAGAAAATAATGCATTTCCTTGTCAGCATTGAGACCTAGTGTTGAGGTACGTAGAGTGCATATCCATCCCGCTTCCAGCTGTCTAAGTGTCAGTTCTCTATCACCCCCTCTTATGTTGCATTGGGCAACATCTATGCCATGGAAGCGGAACTTGGTTCTATCTACTCCACTTTTACACTTATGAGAAACCAGTGCGTATGCTGCGTCTCCATTGAGTACTGCTCTGCGGTGTTCTTGAATAGGTGTTTTGAGCTGTCTTGTGGTGCTCCCTACATAGATCTTGTCACATCCACAGATAAGTACATAGATGACAAAGCTGGTGAGACAGTTGATAAAATCCCAAACGTTTGTGAAGCCAACCTTGCCGTTGTGGTGTCTTGCACAAGGTGTAGCTCGGACACACAGCGTCCCTGATTGTTCTGCTTCTCTTGTATGTCAGAGATGGTCTCTCAGAAATGATACTGTTGACCCCAGGTACCCCCTTGAGTAGTGCCCAGTGTTTGCCAAGTATTTTGAAGACCTCGTGGTTGAGTGCAGAATGAGTTGTGATGAATGAGAGTCTTTGTTTTCCCATGTCAATGTCCTTCTTCTTGCACACAAGTGTTTCTTTCCTTTTAATGGCCCTGACCCTATTTTCTGCCACATTGAGGACACGCTGTTCGTAGCCTCTCCTTTTCAGTCTGCCTGTTGCTAGCTTGGCTTGCTTGTCAAAGTAGGCTTCCTCGCTGCAATTTCTACGGATTCGCAGCAGCTCTCCATAGGGGATAGCCTTTTTAGTTGATGGTGGATGCAAGCTAGTGTAGTGCAGCATACTGTTCACTGTAGTATCCTTCCTGTGCAGTGTGCTTTGAATTGTATTATTCTGAAGGTATAGTTCAAGATCCAGAAAGTGTATTTTGGACTGTGACATCTCAAGAGTGAAGGTAACATTGAGGGTGTTGTTATTAAGGAAGTTGAAATATTCCCTAAGTTGTGGTCCAGTGCCTGTCCATAAGATGATGATGTCATCAATGTAGCAGCCCCAGAACTGGATGTGCATAGTCCAGTCCGAAGCCGCTCTTGACCATGCATGTGTGTGTTCCACCCACCCCATGAAGAGGTTGGCGTATGAAGGAGCAAATTTGGATCCCATGGCAGTCCCCTGTTGTTGTTTATACCAGGTCTTATCAAAAAGGGAAAAGTTGTTATCTAGGATAAGATCGATCATTTCTAGCAGCATTAGGTTATGATCAAAGAGGGTCGCCTGTCTCTTGGAAAGAAAGAAGTCTACCACCATCTTACCTAGATCTCTCCTGATGCAAGTGTAGAGCGATTCTACGTCTAGTGTTGCAAACCACATCCTTTCATCCTATTCTAAGTCTTCCAACGTGTTGAGTATATCTGTACTGTCCCTGACATAGGAGGGCAGGTTGACCACTAGTGGCTGTAAAAAAGTGTCAACGAATTTGGAGAGTGCTTCTGTCATGGAGCCAATGCCTGAAATGATCGGACGCCCAGGAGGGAAAGGCTGTTTCTTATGTATCTTCGGTAGAAGATAGATACAAGAAAATCTTGGATTTTGAATTGAGAGAAAATTGTAATCTGTGTCAGACAAGAGGCCCACTTTCTTCCAGTGTGAGAGTTGAGTGTTAATTTTGGTGGTGGCTAGCGTACAGGGGTTGTGAGTGAGTCTCACATAGTGTGTTGAATTGCTGAGTTGTCTGAGTACCTCACCCTCATAGTCATTCCTGTTCATCACCACAACATTCCCCCCTTGTCTGCTTCCCTGATCACTATTGAGTCATTTGTCCGCAAATTATGGATGGCTTTCCTCTCTTCGGATGTTAGATAGTCCTACCAGAGTAACTTACGTTGTGAGAGGGCCACAACCAAAATGTCTGCACATTACATTGACAAAAAACATACAGTGCAAGACTTACAGTGGACTGTAATTGAACACATTCCAAATTAATCGCAACTTTTTGAAAGGGAACAGCAATGGGTTTTTCGTTTGAAAACCACACAAACGGGTTAAATGATGGAATCCCGTGGAGCCAATTTGCATAACCAGATTTTTTTTTCCCCTGATAAACTACATAAGCACGAACCATGTCACTCTCCACTTACGGATTTGATCTAACATCAGCCACCAATACCCCATAAAAGAGATTAGAAACGGTCTTTTCTTTTAAAAACACCTGTAATACCGTATGTCTGCACAAGAACACTGATAATATCACAAATATCATGGAGTATCATTATCAGATGGCGGCTGCCGCTCTTCAACTACAATACTCTTCCCATCATGCACCAAATGAGGCCACGGTGCAGAGGCCATTTTGAAAAATTAGCAGTCCATGCAAAACTAACATGAGGCAGTGAGCACGAGCAGACCTGATATTTAAGCAGGACGGCGGGGTCACTCACGTTCACCCACAGACCCAAGGGCAGGCAAAGTATGCTGGGCAAGGGAGTAGCTTTGAGGCAGTAAGTATGGCATAGATGCTTCCTCAATCACTGAGGACCACAACCCCTTTTATTTGTTAAACTTCAAAATTTGCTAATTTCATTTATCTCTTCCGAGTTTGACTACAAGCGTCTCTCCCCTCCCGTGCAGAGCTCATGGGGCAAAGTTAGAACAGTAATAAGTATGTTTGTCAAGCTAAGTACTCTCACAAAATGTATTTAGTGTTTCACTGACTATGAAGCACAACGAGTAGACATACTGCATGGTTTTTTGGAAAAGAGCGCCTGGACATGACAATATTATAAAGTGTGTGTTTTCTGTTATTTGTAGTGTACTGTCTTGTCCGCATACATTTTTTTACACAGAGTGAAAGCCACCTTGACAATGTCACCCTGATAGAAAAATATATCACACATTTTTTCACTGGATGGTGATGTGGTTTACAACACTTAATGTGCCGGTAATTTAACTCATGTTATGCATACTTTTATCTTTCCAGAATGAATTGAGACATCCTACCAAATAGGTAGTATTGAAGCATCATACCGATTGGGTATCGTATAACGTACAATGATATACCATGAATAGGCACTAAAGAATACAATAGCCAATATTCAGGAGTGGTATTAGGGATCAATCGTACTTGGTCCTGAAGAAAAGCTGAAGGGGAAGGCTTTAAACATGTAGACCAAGAGTAACACATACATTATATTGTGCACCTCCAACATCCCCGTTTTTAACAATACCCCAGGATTCAATAAAGTTTAGGTCCCTAGTGGCCAGATATTTTTTAGAATTTTTGTTCACTATCTCACTGACCCTTTCACTCCTATCTTTTAGTAATATAGCCCACACCTTCCAGAAATTGCTCCCACGTCTCCGTCGGTTGCAGCATGCCCCGTCCTGCAGCGTGGCAGGAAGAACCCAATTATGAAGCATACCACCAAGGGACCTTTTGGTGGGTGAGGGTTATTTCAAGAGAAGTAAATCTTTTCCCTTAAGGAATACTACTATATCAGTTTAAGATTTCTAGTGCATAAATACTGTACACATTGCCTCTAAGTTTAGCCTGTGTTCTTTTGTGCCAAGCTACTAGAGTGTTAAGTACAGATTAATTTAGTGACTTTTGTGGTTCACCCTGACAAGGACTGTGGTTGTTTCTTAAGAAGTGTTTCCACCCCACTCAGGCAAAATCCCAATTTCCTACAAAACCCCTTGTGGTTTATCATTTGGAGTTTCCTCTAAGGTATTTGTAAGTACACTAATTTTCAGTTGGATGGAACAAGGGACTTCGTACATACTTCCACTGCTTCTTCGCTTGTCTCAAATTCTCAAAAAGATCAGGAAAGCTATTCCAATAGCCCCTGACTTAGCCACAAGAAAGTGGTACCAAGAACTCCTCCCTCAGGATCTAAACTCCAATCAGGCTTCCACTTTGGGAGGACATCTTGTCTCAGTAACAGGATGGGGTCCTGTTTCCAAATCACCACAATTTACACCTCATTGCGTGGAGATTGAACAGTGACTGTTAACAGCATTTAATTTGCATACCGAGGTGTTGAATGTGGTCGGAGCAGCCAGACACCTGAAGTTCATCTATGCTGGCACTGGGACAAATTTGGTGCCAAGTGTGAAGCCTGAAATACCTACTCCCCTACAAGCCAGAGTATCCAATATTGTTTTGTTTGTTCTCTCATTAGCCCAGTAAGGGTTTGTAGTTGGCACAAAGATTATTTATCAGCCACTTCGGCCTATCTGTGTTTGCCAGTTCAACAAGCGTCAGTGGTTGTGATGAATTTTCTTAAAGGTCTGGTCCATATGTTTCCTACCAAGCCATTTGTGATCCCTCAACTGGTCTTAACATTTCTTATGTGCACACCCTGTGAGCCTATGCAAAATTTCTCCTGAAGGCTTTTGATGTTGAAACCACTCTTCCTTATTACCATCACATCAGCAGGTTGCATGAGTCAATTGCTAGCATTGTCACTCCACACCACCTTTTTCAGGACAAGTTGGTGAATAATCTCTGAGCCTTAATGAGATGTGTGCTTGGAGTTGCTGCACCAGTTGGCAGATCAAACGCCTGTGGATAAACTAGGCTAATTCACGAAATATTAAGCTTGACTTTCAGGATGAAAGTCACAGGGTTCAGATCAACATAGCTACTATCTTGCACTTACCTGCTGATCTGGTGTAGAATGTTCTAAAACCTCAATAAATGGAGGTCCCAGATATTTGTATCTGGTTGTCATCAGAGGGTCCCTTTGAAGTCATGGACATGGAACTGGCTAGCCAAATTGGGTGGCTGGCTTGCTGCATCAGTTTTGGAGAGCTGCTGTCTTTAAGCTTTCCCAAAATACATCACAGAGCCAGGATAGGTGGTGGGTTTATTCCTGTTTGTTATAGCAAGGGGGGAAGGGATAAATGGCACCAAAAGGTTGGAAGGAAGCCCACCAGTCACAGGAAACCCCACCTCCTGTTTTATGTAAATCAGACGTTCAGAAAAACAGGCACCTGCACAAAATGGCCTGGCTGACGCACTCATTTCAGGACTTTGAAGACATCTAGCTTGAACTCCGGCCATTGTGTACACTCTCAAGGACTGGTCTTATCAGCTCGCGTACTCTCTTTCAAGACCAATAGAGGGTGGACCTGCTTGGGACAGTAAAGGAAGGGGTTCCCTTGACTTCTGTACTCTAGGAATGGGCACATAGACTCTTGCTGCTTCTCACAGCCACCCTGCAAGTGGCAAATGGCCTGAGTGGCTGATGAGTGCAGACAAGTGGATTGGTATACCATAGAGGACTTGGAGCTGCTTTCATGATCATCCAAGGTCAGGAGATTACGCAGACTGGACTTGAGGGCAGACCCATTCCCATAACGCCAAGTTGCTGCTAAGAATGAGAAAAAAACAAAGCTAGAGGCTCGAGAAGGCAGCAGGAATTCCTCAAAATAACTCCTGGGATCTGGAGGCCCCTGTATGGTAATGCTGACCTTTTTATTGCAGACCTTTTAGGGAGCTTCCTTAATCACTCCGACATTCAAGATGCTGAAAAGCAGGTAGGGAAGAGAGCTGAGGCAGTGTTCTTCAGTAATGGACACCAGAAATTAGGGTGCTGGGTAATAGGGAAGCTGGGACCGCCATGCCATCACTGAGACGACGTGTTGGAGCCCATATGATTGTCTCTACGCTAAAAAGCCACTAGACATACATTGTTAAATGTAAGCCATGTATGTGTTCTGTAATAGGCACTTTTAGGGTTATTGGTGTGATCTGCAATTTGCTGGAGTGAATAAAGTCATATGATACTTATACCTATAAATAATGGGAACCGGCAGAATATAGGGAGTTAGTGGCCCACTGTAACATTTCCTTATGCTCTGGTATTTGTGTCCAGGGTATTTTAGAGGGCCCCTCTAATTTGTATTTTTAAATGCAATCTCATAAAAAGTTTGTCATTTTGTGTGTAGAGCCATGTTGTCTACGTATTATAGTATTGTTCTTCTTTAAAAGTAACGTCACTGACTGGGCAATGACTTATTATAGCCTTATAGCCCACCGTAGTGGGATATACCAGCCATTAAAGGCCCCCTGTAGAGTTAAAGGCCCTCTCCATAGGTGAGGGCCTTTAATAAGGGAGCGGGCTGTTAATGGCCGTTATAGCCTGCTACGGAGGGCTATAAGGCTTTTAGAACATTCCGCCGCTAGAGGGCAGAATGCTCTAATTTGTAAAACAAAGACCTCACAGAGCCCGAGGGGGTTGTATGCCCCCGTGCTCTGTGAGGCCTTTGTTCACAGCAACAGC
This sequence comes from Calotriton arnoldi, assembly GCA_963921515.1. Lineage (NCBI taxonomy): Eukaryota > Metazoa > Chordata > Amphibia > Caudata > Salamandridae > Calotriton > Calotriton arnoldi. Next base: position 245,466 of record CAWUFW010004257.1, on the reverse strand, counting down.
TGTAATGTTGCTGCTCCGGGCTTCTACCGGCCATAGAAGCCCGTAGCACTCCATTGACTTCAATGGAGCACTCAACATTCCAATGTTCTAATGAGAGTTATTTTAGGCCCTACTGAGTTTCAGCCCACTTTTTCTTCCTGAGACAGCCTTGGACGACAACTCTTTTTCTCTACCATGAGAATCAAAGTCTAAAATGGGTACATGGTCCAAAGTTTGAGGCCTGTGGTACCGAGGCCACAAGTCACTAGTGGTGAAAGACCCCTACTGACCCAATTTGGGAACTGTAACTTCTGATTGTCCCGGGACTTAACAAAATAGACTTCCCACATTCAAACTTAGCCTCTTGGCCACCAGACATACTCTGATGACGTACTCTAGCTGGTACAACAATTTATGGCTTCATGTTTTAATGAAAAAGCAACATAGAAGCCATAAATCCAATAATTTATGCAAATGTGTCAGCTGCTTTAAAGGCTGCCAAACATTTTCTATGAATTCTTTTTCTTTCATAATGCAACCATGCTTCGTGGGAAATGCAATAAAAATCTGACAATAAAACTGAAACCATGAAGCTACATCATTGATTTGGAGGAAAGCTGTAATATGATAAGAACGTTGAAATGGAAACAGTTCATGGCGTTTTGTTGCCTTCTTCATCTGTTTCTTCCATCCCTTTTTAATTTGTTCTTCAATGAGTATCATGAGGATCCTGGGTTCCGGTGCTGTGATATTAAATGTTCATAATCATTCACATGTCTTCCTCTGTCTTAGTGGGTGCAGCCTCCTCTTCCAGAGCCAGGATTTACAAATGCATTACCAGGACATTACCAGTCTGTGAATGGAGTGTTAGAAAAAGTGAAGATGACACATTAGAGCCGTCAGGACAAGCAGCCTCACAAGGGCACAAGGAGGAGGAGCCGTGTTATAGAGGTTAGTTTGACATGTAAGTGGACTGCAACTTTTACAATAAGAAAGGCTCTGGTGTACAAACAATTTTCAGTGCCCCATGAAGGCCTGGTCTCAGAGGGACTGATATTTATAATGTTACTAACATGAACTGAACATTACCTAACTTGAATTTTGATATAAGGTTTTGTGCAGTTTGACCAAAATGATTAGTCAAAAGAATACAAGAAGCAGTGCAGGGCTGTTCAAGAGTTTGGCTACCATGTGAATAGCACCCTTTTTCCCCTTTAGGGCACATGATGAGAAATTATTTCAGTCTGACCCCATATGCATATGCCGGCACATATTATCTGTCCAAATAGTAAGGTATCTGTGGGAGTCGAACCCCAATAATCATCAGAACCCCAATAATCTGAGCACTCTAATTCTTACTAAATACATTTGGCTCCAGAAGTTCCAATAGGTCTAGCAGTTAGAGACGAAAGTCCTCATGGGCGAGAGGGGTTTTTTGTCGGACGTCACTTCGGGCCGGACGGCCAGTCTCAGGTACACTATGTGCTGCTTTTAATTTAAAAGCACTTGGCTCATATTATCGTGATTATCATATCACATTACTCTACGGATGCTGCTTTCATTTTCTCCTTTTTTCAATTGAATCTGGATGGACGAATGATATGACTCGTATCATGGATATGTATCTCTAAAAACGGATGAGATTTCCGTTAATACGGTGTGGAGCTATTTTTGCATGGTAATTACCGACTTCCTCTTGCCCACTGCGAATCGTGAATGCCCTGAAGAAGTCCTGTGCGACAGGACGAAACGCGTTGGCTGTGGCTTTTTAAGAACAAAAACAATAAAGAAGATATTTTCCTAACTCGAAGCCTATTGGATTATAACTATATGTAACAACTTGTTCACTTTGCGTGGTGCAGTCCTGATGTAGTTTGCCTATATGATTGCCCTAGGTTAGGAATAGGTAGGTGCTCCTGGACATGGGGTATTTTCAGGAATTTGCACGCAAGTTAATCTATAGATTTTTCTGACTTTAATGGCTGATTATTTACGATTGGTGCCGGATCTTTTGCAATAGGTCCCCTGTCCAAGCTGTGTTTTATCTTTATATATATGATTTTACCAGCTGTTTTATAAACATAGATAATAACTGAATGCTGCACATGACTGAGCAGGACCGCAGTTTTCCAAGAAAAAATACCTCGATAAACTGTGGAGAATTCATTTGTTTCAGTACTAACTTGAAAGTAATGCAGTGCTGCCTCTACTGACTGTTCTTGTTGTTGCTTCTCATGTATCACATGAAATTTCTCTGAGGGCACACTTATTGCTCATGCTCAGTTCCAATGCCTGAGATATGGATTCCTTACAGGCATGGGTCTCAACTGACGATCACTTCACGCTTGAGGTCTATCTCACTCGTAGATGAACAATTCTGTTTCCTGTAGGCCATTTTACATGGAGCAAGATGTATCTCTTTAGAATTAGGTGAACCAACAAAGTGTTTTCTTGGAGATACCCAGTGTGGACATGGATAACACCAGACTGTTCTCTGTGTCTGAGAAGTACAGTGTTGAGTAAGCTCAGAATGCTGGTCGAAAAATAAGGGTGAAACATTAGGACAATGCTCCAATAAAGAGAATAATAGTTGCAGTTTTATATACAAAGACAAAATGTACTTTTACCACATCTCAAACAAAGTTTTTTATTTCAAGCTGTGATTTGATAACAATCAATTACATTTTTGAGTTTGTAAGTGGCAATAGAAACCCTTGTAACAGTGCAACAGCACGAAAATTGTACTTGAGATCAGTAACAAAAGCAGAATGATGTCTCATTTTCGAACATAAATCTACTCATTTCACTTTCCACGATTTGACTCAGATATCCTTTAGGACTGCAGTATTCTACCAGCAATAATAGAATTTGACAATGGCCTGGAGCTTATTAGAAACATGTTGTCAGAATGTCCTTCTCCTATCACTTCCTTGGTCCCCTCAGACAAGGACAGTCACTTTTCAAAGACAGCACTATGATTATTCTCAAACAAAGCATGTCCTGTCACTCATTCTGTGATTGCAAGAGATGGGTGTATAGCTCTTTGACAAGAGTGTCTGCAACAGTAACAGCCCTTGACATATGTTACAAATATATAGGCAAGGAGAGTGCAAGATTCACCCCTCTTTCATACTAAGAACTCCAGTGAGAAAGGCTTGCATACTTGAAATCAAATCACACAATCTCATTGGCTGCGAATTGTATATGGAAGAGTATGAGACCCTCGGTGGGCCAAACCAGTAATTTAAACTCTCACACGATTTACTGTGCCAGTCCATTGATTTCATCTTTCACTATTCAACTCCCTTATTCTCTTTAGGCAATAATTAATGTGTATTCAAATTATAATTTTGATTTTGCTGATCCATGAATTTCATCTTCCATCATTGAATGCAATTATGCTGTTAATCTCTGTTCATCTTACAATGATTAAAGTGCAATTCTATGAATTAAGCTTATACATATGGCTCAAACATAAACTTGAAGCAATAATTTAACCATACTCAACATACATCCTTGGATGTACTGCTCCAACAATTTCACCCTTCAACACTAAACACAAATTTATCCTTGAAGCAATAATTCAAGCTGATTCATTGTACAATGTTGAATATGCCAGTCAACAAATTTGCCTTCCATAGTTGAACTCAACTCTACATTTCAATTCCATCCAAAGGAGACTATTGAATGTATCTCATAATGGTCAATGACCATTGCCTGTTCTTCATAAGAAGCACTGTGATCAATTTCCTGTCTTACCCTAATTTCACTAAGAGCAGCCCTAACTAAAACGTAGAACAAGCACTATGTACCACTATTCATCATATATTTCAGGAAACATATCATTCAGGCTCACAATGTTTAAGGTAGGAGTCAATAAATTACTTGAGAATCATATAAATCATTGGTTTTAATGTATGCTACGAAGGCAGCAGTAACAGACATCATCTGGGAAAACACTATTTCAATTGTAAATTAGATTAAAACTACTAACTGAAGTACTGGTATACTTGCATCAGTCTTCTATTGCACCCAGGGAAGCCTAATTCATATGGGATCCTGTCATTTCAAGAAAAATAGAGTCCCACAAGCCCACTGCACAGAAGATAAAAAGAGATACATGTAGTTTCTAGTCCAAAGCATTCAGGTATAAGAGGCTCCCTGTCTGGAAGACACACATCAAATGAGACTGCTTGAGCTCAGTTTTGTTATAAGTTCTGAGGTATGTAAGAAGCTATGATACACTGTCATAAAAATCTGCAAACAACAGTCATTGTGTGTTCGCTTTAAAATGTTCAGTTAAAAATCAATATTCAGGTATTAGCCATGATTATCTCGGTTTCATCATTTGTATCTGTGGGTTGTCTGTCACATTTTCCTTATATCACCAGTGCATAGGAACATATTTCTTAGAACGTGAGGATATATATTTTGAAACCCTATTGCAGTATTACACAACTACCAAAATGAATACAATTCCTTGTCTAAATTCCTTTTACCAGTGTATTTTTACTCCATGGCATTGCAAAAAGACATTAGATGGTATGTTAATACCTTAAATGATTCGTCTCAATGCAAGCATTAGAGCAAAGCACTTGCAGTTTATCATTTATAGCATTATTTTTTAAATAAAATGAAGAATTATTAAGATTCACAAATTTGTTTCCTTAATTTTGTAAGTGCATTGATATGTATGTGAAACTCTTAAACCACGCTCTCCTGAGGAGCCTAAATATAATAACTGTAGGCAGTGTTAATGAGGCAAAATGATGACTTCTACCGATAATTAGGGCCTGATTCACAAAGGTACGCTTAGACCTAAAGCCTAAATTTAGACCTGAAGTCTAACTTTAGACCTGAAGTCTAACTTTAGACCTGAAGTCTAAGTTTACCTTTGTGAATCGGGCCCTTAAACTTCAGGTCTAAAGTTAGATTTCAGGACTAAACTTAGACTTCAGGTCTAAGGGAATGATTTTGATCTTGGCGGACGGGTTACTCCGTCGCAACGGGGATAGATATCCCGTCCGCCGAAATCTAAATCCTCTTATATCCCATGGGATTTGTATTTTGGTGGACGGGATATCCGTCACCGTTGTGACGGAGTTACCAGTCCTCCTCCGAACTCTAAATCAGGCCCAAATTTTACCTTTGTAAATCGGGCTCTGGGTGTGCAAACTACTGAATCAAGCAAGTGGGGACAAGAGTCACCAGAGCTCGAGGTCTGTGAACATATATCATAAACTAAATTCACTGAGAAATGTAGAACCAGACCAAGCTGGCTAGATCTGGAGAAATATGATGTGACTGTTATTATCGGTAGCCATATTGATTTCTGTATTTGTAGATGCTTTCATTTGGTGGCTTTTTCTTCAGGCAGCTCAAGAAAGTCCATTGCATTAGTCTGTTATGGCTGATTGAATTGCTTCTGCAGCAATTCAGTAACATAGGTAAGCATACAGGAAGTTTGACATTACTGAATACAGCGTAGACCTGCATACCTCAGATCAAGTTCTCAGCATTCTGCATAATCAGGCTTTCTGCTACTTGGGAGATTCGTGAAAAAGGACTCAACGCTTCAAGAAAAACGTCAGGCATTCACTAGCAAGCCGTATCACTGTTCCACCTAAGGAGGTGTTGCTGCATGGAGGTAGACGTGCAGCAAACACGTCACCAAGACGAAAGCAGCAAAGCATTTGGTAGGATCAATTCTGAAAGAATCAGCATATGTAAAAAAACAAAGACTACGTATGTTAATCAAATTTGATGGACCGCTTAGATAGGACTGGGTTGTGATACAAGACGTGGGTAACAGCACAATGCAGGATTACCTGCCCACTACCAAGTCCTGCAGATAAATGAGGAATAAGGGGTGCCGAACATTACAAAGGCTACCATAAGATTGTTAAAAATGCCAGCTTGCTATCAGACTCCGAGGTATATTTACAAGCCCCCATCGCCACAGGAACGTCACTTTTGAGGACATTCCTGTGGCGATAGGGGCTTCGCCTCATTTACAAGGCAGCGTTAAGCTGTTTAACGTGACTTAACACTGCCTTGTAATTAAAGTCCCCTTTCACGCTATGCTTAGCGTGAAAGGAGGGCAATGGGTGTTGCTGTGTGGGTTCCACCGCAACACCCTTTGATTCTGACCCTGCCCCCTATTTACAAGGGAGGCGTAAATAGGAGGCAGCGCCAGAATTACGACCAGAGAAAACCTGGTCTTACCCGGGCGCAACGAGGAGAAACGTTTCATTTCTCCTCGTTTTTGCTGTTTTCATGTGTGCTGCGTTGTGCAGCCACATGAAAACAGCAAAAGCTAATGATTGTTTATGTGCAGGAAGGTCTCCCTTCCTGCACATAAACAAACATTTTTAAAATACCGTTTTTCAACCTCTATGTGTGTTGCGTTTAGCAGCACACATAGAAGTTATAAGACGGCATTTAAAATTTGCTTATGTGCAGGAAGGGGGACCTTCCTGCACATAAACAATCTTTCCCTGCATGCAGACACCCTTGCACTATGGTGCAAGGGTGCCTGCGTTGGCGCTAGGCTGCTAAGTGTAGCGCCATCACAGGTGGAAATGCAGGGCTGCACCATATTCTTGTAAATATGGTGCAGCCCTGCGTTTCTGAAGTGGCGGAGTGAGGCTTTAAGTCAGGAAGGCTAACGCCTCACTCCGCCACTCTGAGTAATCACCTATTAGAGCCAAGATTAACGATTTGAACATGTGAACACCTTTAAGACCCATTCAGAAAGGGTGTAAGTGACTATTGCAGTGCAGAAACTCCTGACTGAAGTTGTCACTCAGCTGCTTTGCTGCTGATCAAAGGCAAATGTCTGAGGGCTACAGAACCTTTCAACTCTGTTATGTTATATTAAGCTAAACTACGTCGATGATTTCATTGTGTAGGGGTACATTCAGGGAGAGAACAAAATACACTAAACGCCTGACCAAAAAGCCAGGTTGTTGAAGACTTTCTAAAATTATTCAGAGAGGAGAGGCTTCTTAAAGTTGTGTGGGTGAGCATGCCAATGTTTGTCAGCTTGGACCGAGAAACAACATCCACCCACTCTTACTCTAGTGAATGTAGGAATGGACAACAGACTGGAAGGAGCGAAGAGCTTGGTTTGGCTCATAAGCGACTGTACGTTTCTGAAGCAACCTAACTGCTCTCCAAAAATATGATCCGTCCTGATACACATAATCTAAAATTCCACTCCATGTAGACTTTTTAAAAGAGATTGGGTGAGACTTTATCTGGGAGCCATCATGATCATTCTGGTTGCATACTTTTTGGATCACTTGAAGCCAATGCATCAAATAGTGCGGTGGGCTGAGATGCATGAAATTGTCATGGTCGAATAAGCAAAAGCTCAGAGTGGGACACCTGGGGTTGAGCCTAGCTCTGTACCAGCCTGAGTCCGGCCAAAGGTCAACACAAATATTCACCTAAAACTACCTCTTTCTAATACGTGTTAATTTTGTGGAAGTTACTTTCTACGCACATCCTGGTGTGTGTCATACATTTTTTAATTTAGCACTGAATGATTGGCCCCCTCCTAGCTGCACTACCAATCGGGTATCATCGGCCTGCATAAACAAGGAGGGTGTTCTAGAGTGGATGGACGTGGATAGAGATTCCACAAATACATTAAAAAGATGAGGGGAGAGAGGCCAGACCTGGGACACTCTATAATCTGAACTGGCATCGGTTGTGTGAAATGAAGGAAGATGCATTGCCTGTGAGAAACCGAGTAAGATATCCCTGCCACCCCTAGGGGCAGATTTACAAGCCCCTTGCGTGACTTTTGCGCTGCAGTTGCATCACTTTTTTGACGCAACATCGGCGCAAACAATGCGGCCTATTTACAACGTGACGCATCGAGGGAGATGCGTCACGTTGTAAAGCCCTGCGTCACATTATACCTGCGTCAGGTATAATGTATGCAGGGTGGGCGTTCCCACACAGGAAGGCCTCGTAAAAGTGACGCAGTGAAATCTACAAGATTTCACTGCGTCACTTTTAGGACGCCACTGCATCAAAACCTTACGCCTGCTTGAAGCAGGCGTAAGGAGTGACGCAGTGTATTGGTAATAGGCCTCAACACGCATTGCTGGAGTTGCGTCGTGCTTGCGACACGACTCCAGCAATGCGTGACTGTTCCGCCAACAGATGTGTCAGAATTTCTGACGCATCTGTCAATGCTTGCGCCATAGTGCGCCGTATTGTAAATACGGCGCATCTATGGTGGCGCAAGGGTTTCTAAGGGTGGCGCAGGGAAAGTGACGCATCTATACAGATGCGTCACTTTCTTGTAATTCTGCCCCCTAGAGTCCAAAAAGGATGGACTGGCCGACAGTATTAAATACTGCACACTGCCTCTATCAGCAGCCATCTTGAGGTCAGTCATTGTGGCTTGGAGAACCAACGCAGTACTATGGAGAGGACAGAAAACAAAGTTGAAAGGGTTTAAGTTCCTCAGCCTGTTGGCATGTACTTGCTTGATTGAGTAGCGACTGACTTTCTAGTATTTTACCTGTTGCTCATAGAAGAGATATAGGGCGGTACGTTTTCATGGTAGTAGGTTATTTTCAGGAATTGCTCTGGGACCCTATCTGATTGAATTAAGGAACATTGGGGCAGATTTACAAGTCTCCTGCGCCACTGGTGCATCACTTTTTGTGATGTACCGGTGGCGCATTTTACTGCTCCATATTTACAAGGACAGGAAAAGCCACCTTGCGTGACTTTTCCTGTCCTTGTAAATATGGCCCCTTTGCATGCAGCACTTTGCGTGAAAGGGGTGCTCCATGAGTGTTGCTGTGGGTGCTCCCACGCAACACCCATGGAACCAGACACATTTCCAGATTTACAAGGAATCGTAAATCTGGAAATGCGTGTGAATGCTACGCCTCCCTAGGGGCGGCATAGGGAGGCGCAACGAGGAGAAATGTATTCATTTCTCCTCGTTTTCTTTTCCTCTTTCTATGCGAGCTGCATTCTGCAGCACCCATAGAAAGAGGAAATCACCGCTAATGATTGCTTATGTACAGGAAGGGTTCCCTTCCTGCACATAAACAATCATTGAAACAATGACGTTTTTCAACTTCTATGTGTGCTAATGCAGCACACATAGAAGTTGAAAAACGGCATTTCAGATTGTTTTTGTTCAGGAAGGGAACCCTTCCTGAACAAAAACAATCTCCCACGACGCAGGCATCCTTGCACCATGGTGCAAGGGTGCCTGCGCCGGCGCATGGCAGCAGTTTGTGCACCAGCGCAGGGGGAAGCACAGAGATGCGACATATTGTTGTAAATATGTCGCATCCCTGTGCTTTGAAAGTGACTCAGTGCGGCGCAGTCAAATGGCTTGCGTTCCGCACTGAGTCACTTTCTTGTAAATCTGCCCCTTAGTACAAAAGGTCACGGTCCCCGCATAGGATCCTCCATCTGTTTAAAAACTGGCATGGGTAGGAGAGAGGCGGCAGGCTTACGGGTTCTTAGCAAGGCAAAGAGGTTGTCTGCAGTAAGTGGCTCAAAGGCTCCAATGCCAACTCCGTGCAAGGAAGTCCGGTTTTCTCTATAAAATACTCTTTAAGTGAGTCAGTCAGCTCCTGCCTAGCCCGCATTGAGGGAGAGACACAGGGACTGTCTGCTAGAAATATTTCAAAACATATTTATCAAGGACTGAGTAGTTTTGAGGTTCATAATATCATCTATGGCTTAAAGTGGGTTTATTTTGTGTCATTTCCACATCCATTCAATCATACGGCCTTCTTCTGTAGTGGTTTTCATTCTGTGTGGAGCATGGCAGTAAGAGAGGTAGATAGTGATTTCCAACAAGCAGCACACTAGTAGAATCTTCTAAGAGAATACAAGATTGGTAAAGGGTCTGATCAAAAGTACTGGATATATCTGCCTTGATCCAGTTAGGACAGAGGACTGGAACTTTACTCTTGAGCTCGTGAGCAGTTAGCAAGTTAATTAGAAAGTGAAAACATCTCATTCTTCTCTCACTCCAGGCATGGTCCCTCTTGGTCACTGCAGTGGGTAGGGCCACAGTTCAGTGAGTCAAGGTGAGCAGATTAGTAAACGCATCAGATTTGCTATTGTCTGGAGCATAAGCCCAGTAATTAAAGCCCTCAATGATCAAGATGTGGACCATGGAGTACAGTAAAGTGCAGACTTCATCGTAGCTGCTTAGCAGAAAGTTGTAGATGTTCCCTGGTGAATAGGAGGGAGAGCGTGTAAGAGGGGTCGAACAAAGAGATTTCAATGAGTCTTTCGAAAAATGAAGGGCAATGTTAGAAATGGGATCTCTGGTTGGCTAAGGCTTGCGCCAAAGCCAGGCAGAAACCACCACTCTAGTCAGGGCGAGGAGTTACACGCCGACGATAACCCCTGCTCACCCCTTGGTAGCTTGGCACGAGCAGTCAGGCTTATCCCGGAGGCAATGTGTAAAGCGTTTGCGCAACACACACTCAGCAGCAACAAACTAGGCACACCACAAAAGAAACTCCACACAAGGTTATATAAAAATAGCCTTTGTATTGTCATAAACACATTAGAAACAGTAATCACATATTTACACTGTGCCACCTGGCACTAGGCAATATTCACAGGGGACTATTTACAGCTGACAGGGCCAATCGGGCCACTGCCAGAACCATCAGATCAGGTAAGTAAATGCAAATATAAAACACAACCAGTAACTACTGGTGCAATACTGACCTAAGCATTACCCCTTTGGGCATAAACCATGTTAGGTCCAAACCTCATTAGCATAAGACCCCCCTCCTAAGCATAAACACCTTACGCACTAGGACATCAGCAGCCCAAACACATCCGGCACTAATCACGGGGGCATAAATCACATTAGGCATAAAACCTATTATGTAATAACCTCCAAATCCTGAATCACGCTAGGGGCATAAGTCACAGTAGAAAGTAACCTCATCACATAGACCACAGTAGAGGTATAAACCAGGGTGCATAAATCACAGTTCCTGCGCACCACATAAATCCCATGTAGAGCCTGGCGCCCTAACAACCTAGCGCAGCCCCCTGGCCAACTGGCCTTCTCAGAGGGCTCCAATGCCCTAGGTCCCAATAGTCAGGGCGTAGCTGCCAATGCAGCAGAACCCCAAAAGTGCGCAATTGCGCAGGCCTAAACGTAGCAGCTGCCGCTAATTGCGGTGCAGCTGTGCAGGCAAAAATGTGGGCACTGACACTCACAGTACCCTCTGGGCCCCTCTGGGATTCTCTAAATAATTATGCACAGCGTTGCAGCTGCCCACTGTCAGGTGGGGCAGCTGGGGAAATGCCTTGGCACTACGGTGCCCTGGGAACCCTCAATCGGGTTCTACAATTGCGCCCCAAACGTTGCAGCTGCCCACTGTCATGCGGGGCAGCTGTGGCAGCAACGGGCACCGACTGTGCCTAACTGGGACTCTAACATAAAAAAAAATGGCCCTCAACGTGGCAGCTGCCCGGCTTCTGCGGCGCAGCTGAGAAAATGCCACAAGCACCGACAATGTGCCTCGAGCGGCACCAACACTGTGGTGCCTTCAGCCCCCCTCACTCACGGGGGCGCACCAGCAGATTTCTCTGGGTCCCTGTGGGTGGGGGCAGGCACCGACAACGTGCCTCGGCTCTCTCTCACCCCCGGGCCCCTCCTCACCTGTTCAGGCGGTCTCCTTCTGGTCACAGGAGCGCGGGGTAGGCTCCCGTCTGCTTCCTGCTTCTTTGGCCACACGCGGGGCTCTCTCCTCCTCACGGGAGCCCCGCTCTGTCCCAGGCCGCTGCTTCTTCTCGCCAGTGCGGGGTGGGCTCCCGCCTGGTTTCCTTCGCCGCACCGGACCTCGCCGCACTTCACCCGGGCCCCCTCCTGGGACCCGGGACTTCTCAGCGGAGCCTGCGAGGCTCCGGACTTCCGTTCTCGGGCCGCGCTACGATTGGGCGGCCTTGGCAACTTCCTGTCCTTGGCCCCGCCTACCTCCAGGCAACTTGCCTGGCTTCCTCGTCGCGGCGGAGACTTCCAGCGAGTCCCTCTCCCTTTGGCGGCGGCAGCAATACGGGGTGGGCTCCCGCTTGTTAAAATGAGCACCTAAGGCTGCCGAAACGCGGGGTGGGCTCCTGCTCGGTTTCACGGTCCTGTGGGGAATCCCCACGCCGGGATTCCCTCGAGTCAAAGGGCAGCTCCGCGCTGCAGAGCACACACGCTCCTTCTCTGCTGCACAGAGCAAAGCGCTCTCAGGGAATAAAAATACAGCGCTCACGAGGCGCTATGCCCAAAAGTCCAGGGGGCAAAGGCTGGGCCCAGGCAGGCCAGCACACAGGGCCCTCCAGCAGGGAGGCAGTCCCTCGTGGCGGTTCCTCCTGGAGCCCAGCAACAGCAACAAGCCCCCAGTCACAAGAACAGCAGAACTGAACAATCATGGGGTCACAGCCCCTTCATTTATAGGACCTTTTCCTCTGTGACACAGCACAGGGCTGGGGATACCAGTTAGAACTGGTTTGGGGGAGCTTTGGAGCACTTTGTTTTGCTCAGCTCCTCTCTCTTTTCACAGGACAGGCTAGGGACATCAGACGCACCACAGGGGGTGGAGCCAGCATTGTGGAGGGAAGGCACAGCCCTATTCAGGTCCCAGGTGCAACTCCTCCCTCCCATCTAGATGCAGATCTCCCTATTCACCACTGCGCTGACTCACCCTGCCCCTCCTGGAGCCACACACACCTCCCAGCCCCTGTCACTCACAAAGCCAGACATGCAATTCACATCAGGCAGGCAGACACAGAGCACACATAAATGCCAACTTCTAAAAGTGGCATTTCTACACCAGTCATAATAAATCTGCGCACACCATTGCGCAGCATTTATTCTCACGAGTTCGCACATACTAAACTCGCCCCTGCACTCCTCTCACACCAGGAATTACCATGGACACACATATCCCCCATGCATTCCTATGGGAGGGCAGGCCAATCTCACCACACGCACTCAGAGTGCGCACGCACTTTACACTGGGACACAGGGCTAAAGTGCGCAGAGGCCTAAAACCACCAACACTACACAGGGAAAAGGCTAGGAGACGAGCAAAAAGTTTAGGGGTGAACCTGCCAAAAGGGCCAAGTCCAACACAACCCCCTTCCAGCCAAAACGCAGGGCAGACCAATCACCACCGTGATGGGCTTCCCTGCTTGGAGGCGATAGAACACGGACGCGGGCCCGCAACTGCAGGGACACCCTCCTGTTCTACGCCACGGTGAACCCATGTGGTTCCTTCTGAAAAAGCTGTCCGGAGCAACTGGGCTACCCCACTGGTACTCCCTAGCTGTCCGCGGCCAGGACCAGGCCCTAGGCCATCCAGATGCCACTGGTCCTTGCCCATTCACAGAGTGGGGGTAGTAACCCCTGGCACATAGTAGCCATTCTCCACTCTTCCCCTCATCAGGGCAGGTCTAGACTGCCACTGATCCTCCAACCTAGGGTCTGCACCCTCAGGCGGACCAGAAGTCACGGGTGAGGCTCTCCTCCCCTACCTCTTCTTCTAGGGCTCCGCACTCTCCTCCTTGGAGAGGCACCCTCAGAACACAACTCTCCCACCAGTTCAGGACCTCTCTCCAAAAACTGGTCTCCCAACCTAGGGTCTAAACCCTCAGGTTGCACCGGGGTCAGAGGCGAGGACTCCCTCCCTCTGCACCCCCTTCCAGAGTTCTGCACCCTCCCAACTGGAGCGGTACCCCTGGAAGATGAACCGGTCAGGACACTGGTTACAGATGTCCCTTCCTCCAGATCAGGCGGATCCTGAACCTGGCCTCCCAACCTTGGGGCTGAACCCCACGGCTGAGCATTTGCCTGGCACACCAGGACTTCCGGGGCGCACACAGCAGCCCCCGAGGGTAACACATGACTCATGTGTTGCGTGACAGTCTGCGTGGCGCAGACCTCCCGACCCCTGTCCATCTGACAGTGCGCAGAGATCCCCCACGACAGAAGTGGTGTCACCATGGTCACTTCTAGGAGACTCAGCCCTTCTGGCTGGCCCCTGACCCACTGGTTCTTCCACTGGGGAACACATCCCCCTCTCACCCCTCAATCCGGACTTCTGTACCCTCCCAACTGGAGCGGCACTGCCAGACACCAGAACCACTGGAGCTCTATTTACAGATGCTCCAGGTTCTCCAGACACTAGGAGATCCTCCTCAAATGGACTAACAGGACAGCCTAGGCTCCCAACCTGGTGTTCCCTGAAGAAACCATCCAGGCTCTGAGACTGGGTTTCGGGCACCTGGGGACACTCAGTCCCACACTCACTCCTACTCCACTGAGACAGGACGTGAGCCCCTACACCCCTCCCACTACACTGGGACCCAGCTGGGCTACTCTGAACCTCTTCCCCAATACAGGACTGGAAGATACCTGAACCATTACTTTCAGAATCACTCCCCAATGCCTCATCAGAACCTTGGGCCTCCACCCAGAGGTCTGCCTCTCGTGTAAACTCCCATAGTTCAGAAAACCCACCCTCCAACAGGTGTTGGCGCAACCCCGGCAAACAACAACTGAGCAGGTGCTCTCTGAGAACCAGATCGAACAGTCCTTCAAAATCCTGTTCCGTGTTAACCGTTACCCAATCAGCCAGTGCATCATTACATTCATCCGAAAAATCCGCCCAAGACTGGTGAGACAGTTTCCTACTGCCCCTGAACTTCAACCTGTACTCCTCTTCTCTGGAACAAGGTACCATATTTTGGGAACTGGGACTTCCTGCACTGGACTGTATATTGCTGCCACCACTGGACCCCACCCTCACTGGGGAATCCAGAAAACTACAACTGCACTCAGGGGATAATCTACCCTCCCGAGCTAATTTCTCCCTGGCGAAGGCCCTCTCAGCCTCCGCCATCCTCTCCTGCGCTAAGACCCTCTCGGTCTCTAGCTTTTTCTCCTCCATACTCAGCTGCGCTATCTCCCTGGTATGCTCTAACCTGAGCTTCTCCAAAGCCAGCTGATTCTCCCTTTCTTCCCTCCTATCCACCCACTCCTCTGGGGACAGGAAAAGGGATGGGGCACTGCCCCCGACACTGGACCCAGCAAGGGACTCCCTATCTATGGGGTCCTCACTATCTACTGGCGTCCCTGTCCTGTCACTTTCTTCCTCCTCTTCAGACTCCTCAGGGCCCCCCTCAGACCCACCACCCTCTTGGCGTGCGGCCAGGGCCCTCTTCTCCTCATTGCGCTCACAGTCCCATTCATCCTTTTGCCATTGGATCAGGTTGTCCCTAAGTTTTGACTGGGTGTCTGACCCACTCACTGCTATGTCTCTCTCCTTACAGAAATCCACCAACTCCCACATGCTGTATCTAAACAGACCACAAAAATTAAAAGCAGACTCCATTTTGGCAGGACGCTCAGGGACACGTGCAACACAGGAGACCTAGGTTTCTGAGCTGAAGCAAGAGTATACAATTTACAAATGACACTTTTAGGAGAAGAATTAAAACAAAACTCAGAACAATAATCCCCACACACGTGATTATCTAAATGTAGAGTTTGTAGTGCAACCAGTTGTCGCTGTGGTACTGCGCAAACGCAAGTCCAAATCCTCACCGCTGACAACCAATGTTAGAAATGGGATCTCTGGTTGGCTAAGGCTTGCGCCAAAGCCAGGCAGAAACCACCACTCTAGTCAGGGCGAGGGAGTTA
Organism: Calotriton arnoldi; assembly: GCA_963921515.1. Classification (NCBI taxonomy): domain Eukaryota; kingdom Metazoa; phylum Chordata; class Amphibia; order Caudata; family Salamandridae; genus Calotriton; species Calotriton arnoldi. Next base: position 229,775 of record CAWUFW010004257.1, on the reverse strand, counting down.
CACGCCGACGATAACCCCTGCTCACCCCCTTGGTAGCTTGGCACGAGCAGTCAGGCTTATCCCGGAGGCAATGTGTAAAGCGTTTGCGCAACACACACTCAGCAGCAACAAACTAGGCACACCACAAAAGAAACTCCACACAAGGTTATATAAAAATAGCCTTTGTATTGTCATAAACACATTAGAAACAGTAATCACATATTTACACTGTGCCACCTGGCACTAGGCAATATTCACAGGGGACTATTTACAGCTGACAGGGCCAATCGGGCCACTGCCAGAACCATCAGATCAGGTAAGTAAATGCAAATATAAAACACAACCAGTAACTACTGGTGCAATACTGACCTAAGCATTACCCCTTTGGGCATAAACCATGTTAGGTCCAAACCTCATTAGCATAAGACCCCCCTCCTAAGCATAAACACCTTACGCACTAGGACATCAGCAGCCCAAACACATCCGGCACTAATCACGGGGCATAAATCACATTAGGCATAAAACCTATTATGTAATAACCTCCAAATCCTGAATCACGCTAGGGGCATAAGTCACAGTAGAAAGTAACCTCATCACATAGACCACAGTAGAGGTATAAACCAGGGTGCATAAATCACAGTTCCTGCGCACCACATAAATCCCATGTAGAGCCTGGCGCCCTAACAACCTAGCGCAGCCCCCTGGCCAACTGGCCTTCTCAGAGGGCTCCAATGCCCTAGGTCCCAATAGTCAGGGCGTAGCTGCCAATGCAGCAGAACCCCAAAAGTGCGCAATTGCGCAGGCCTAAACGTAGCAGCTGCCGCTAATTGCGGTGCAGCTGTGCAGGCAAAAATGTGGGCACTGACACTCACAGTACCCTCTGGGCCCCTCTGGGATTCTCTAAATAATTATGCACAGCGTTGCAGCTGCCCACTGTCAGGTGGGGCAGCTGGGGAAATGCCTTGGCACTACGGTGCCCTGGGAACCCTCAATCGGGTTCTACAATTGCGCCCCAAACGTTGCAGCTGCCCACTGTCATGCGGGGCAGCTGTGGCAGCAACGGGCACCGACTGTGCCTAACTGGGACTCTAACATAAAAAAAAATGGCCCTCAACGTGGCAGCTGCCCGCTTCTGCGGCGCAGCTGAGAAAATGCCACAAGCACCGACAATGTGCCTCGAGCGGCACCAACACTGTGGTGCCTTCAGCCCCCCTCACTCACGGGGCGCACCAGCAGATTTCTCTGGGTCCCTGTGGGTGGGGGCAGGCACCGACAACGTGCCTCGGCTCTCTCTCACCCCCGGGCCCCTCCTCACCTGTTCAGGCGGTCTCCTTCTGGTCACAGGAGCGCGGGGTAGGCTCCCGTCTGCTTCCTGCTTCTTTGGCCACACGCGGGGCTCTCTCCTCCTCACGGGAGCCCCGCTCTGTCCCAGGCCGCTGCTTCTTCTCGCCAGTGCGGGGTGGGCTCCCGCCTGGTTTCCTTCGCCGCACCGGACCTCGCCGCACTTCACCCGGGCCCCCTCCTGGGACCCGGGACTTCTCAGCGGAGCCTGCGAGGCTCCGGACTTCCGTTCTCGGGCCGCGCTACGATTGGGCGGCCTTGGCAACTTCCTGTCCTTGGCCCCGCCTACCTCCAGGCAACTTGCCTGGCTTCCTCGTCGCGGCGGAGACTTCCAGCGAGTCCCTCTCCCTTTGGCGGCGGCAGCAATACGGGGTGGGCTCCCGCTTGTTAAAATGAGCACCTAAGGCTGCCGAAACGCGGGGTGGGCTCCTGCTCGGTTTCACGGTCCTGTGGGGGAATCCCCACGCCGGGATTCCCTCGAGTCAAAGGGCAGCTCCGCGCTGCAGAGCACACACGCTCCTTCTCTGCTGCACAGAGCAAAGCGCTCTCAGGGAATAAAAATACAGCGCTCACGAGGCGCTATGCCCAAAAGTCCAGGGGGCAAAGGCTGGGCCCAGGCAGGCCAGCACACAGGGCCCTCCAGCAGGGAGGCAGTCCCTCGTGGCGGTTCCTCCTGGAGCCCAGCAACAGCAACAAGCCCCCAGTCACAAGAACAGCAGAACTGAACAATCATGGGGTCACAGCCCCTTCATTTATAGGACCTTTTCCTCTGTGACACAGCACAGGGCTGGGGATACCAGTTAGAACTGGTTTGGGGGAGCTTTGGAGCACTTTGTTTTGCTCAGCTCCTCTCTCTTTTCACAGGACAGGCTAGGGACATCAGACGCACCACAGGGGGTGGAGCCAGCATTGTGGAGGGAAGGCACAGCCCTATTCAGGTCCCAGGTGCAACTCCTCCCTCCCATCTAGATGCAGATCTCCCTATTCACCACTGCGCTGACTCACCCTGCCCCTCCTGGAGCCACACACACCTCCCAGCCCCTGTCACTCACAAAGCCAGACATGCAATTCACATCAGGCAGGCAGACACAGAGCACACATAAATGCCAACTTCTAAAAGTGGCATTTCTACACCAGTCATAATAAATCTGCGCACACCATTGCGCAGCATTTATTCTCACGAGTTCGCACATACTAAACTCGCCCCTGCACTCCTCTCACACCAGGAATTACCATGGACACACATATCCCCCATGCATTCCTATGGGAGGGCAGGCCAATCTCACCACACGCACTCAGAGTGCGCACGCACTTTACACTGGGACACAGGGCTAAAGTGCGCAGAGGCCTAAAACCACCAACACTACACAGGGAAAAGGCTAGGAGACGAGCAAAAAGTTTAGGGGTGAACCTGCCAAAAGGGCCAAGTCCAACAGGCAACAATAAGGGCAATTTTGCAGCACACATAGAGGAAAATGCTGCAGAGGATTGTTTTTTTGTAGGAAGGTGTCCCTTCCTACACACAAACATTTCCTGCTTACAACGCAGGCACCCTTGCATCATGGTGCAAGGGCGCCTAGAGTGACGCTAGGCAGCACATTGTGCGCCAGCTCAAGGAAAAGACAGGAATGTGCCATATAATGTTAAAAACAGCTCTTTCTTGCCCTTTCACGCAGCACCGCAGGGTGGCTTGCTGCATTGGGCAGCGTGAAAGTTTGTTAAATGGGCCCCTAAGTGTTTAATATAGTGGGAGATAACAGTAAGTAAATGAAGAAGTATGAAGTAAGCAGGGAAAAGAGAGAGTTTGCAGAGATAATTAAATGGGGGGGTGCAATGGTGTGTTTAGTAGAAATTGACATCACAAAGGTTTCTTGTATAGTCCTCTACAAAGATTCTTAAAAACGCAATAAGTGAGCATAGTACATACTTAACTGCATAACTGCTTGCATTAAACATGTACAATAATAGATGTTTGGCATTTATGTGCATAATAACCTACATTGTATCTAGGTTTTTTTTTTGGGTTTGAACATCGAATTTAGTTTTCCTAAAATAATTAATCTTCGGCAAAAAGTTGTGATTACGATTATCATTTTATATTGAGAATGCTAATCCTGCTGCACAGCTGTATGTGCTTGAATTTGGATTGAGACATCTGAGGGGCGTAGTAGATGTCATGTGATATTCTGTCCCAGTTTAATTCTCACATCATTGAAAGGATTAGGGGTTTGTTTTAGATGCCCACCTACTTAATTTGCTTGGGTTATATTTGAACCCGACTGAAAAGGCTGGTCAAAGACATGCAATGAATGTCTCGCCATATATTTTGCCACCTCCCTTTCTTGACGGATCACTAGTGTTATTACTGATGGGCCCCACACCCAATGTCCAATGTTGAGATAGGTATAGCTTCAGACAAACTGGTGGGAAGAACAAAGTGCTAAAAGAATCTAAGGGTGGCAACAAGGGCAATGGCCTAACTATGTGGACACAAGCTACACAAATTAAGAAGATTTGTCGCCTCCCTTATAGTTCATGATCCAATTTGCAGGTGACTGCTTGGTGTGTTTTTGGTCTCCCACTTACTTCAGACTCAGTGCTATAGCACTTAGTCTATTTGCTATATGCCTGCCATCGAGAAGTGGCTAGGTGTAACATGATGAGAAGAACAGGATACTTTGGACTGCCATGTGCAGGTACATAAAGACATTGTTTTAAAACTTCAGCCCCAGAAAGTTGCAGAAACCCATACTAAAAAGTGTCCAAACTGACATTCAGCCCACTGTACTAGTATATAAATTTAAAACATTTAAATTTTCAATAATCTTGCCAATTGGTATATCAGCTGCAGAGTTTATCCTATATTCAGTCCCATGATTATGTTCTGGATAGCGTTTGTGGTTCATAGAAACATAATAAAAGTACAGTAGCATAACACAGCCCATGACACTTCTGTGGACACCACATCCCGAGCACCAAAGTCTACTTCAGGCGCTAACTAAGGATCAACCAAGGTCCTCACCCCACCATCTATGGAAGATCTATGTCGGTGCCTCTCTGCTTTAAGGCAAGCTACAGCTGGTGCTGAGGATCCTAGTGAGATGCAAACTAAAGGTGAAAGGTGAACTGTGTGACTATGAGGAAAAGACATAGGGCCTGATTACGAGGTGGTCGGTTTATTCCGAACCGTTCGTAAACTCCTGCTTATGCACGGCCAGAATTCTGAGTTGGTAGGTATGTAACATATCAGATAATTATAAGATGCATTAAATACCTCACCTCAAGCCTGCCAAATTTTAATGGGGGAAAGGCCTACAGTAATTACTGTAGAATGCAGATTTTGGTGGATTTAACACCAAAGTTCACATGTTATTAGCCACCAACTTGTAATGAGTGTTATTTATTGCACCCAATAAATAACATATCCTGTGGTATCATTATTTATCAAGTGCATTAAGTAGCACCTAATCAGGGCCATAGAGTCCAATCCACGAAGATGTTGCTGTGACGTACTCTTGTGGCACTCCTTACGCACTCATAAATTACAGTTAGCCAGGAGTAAGCCACCACTATACCTAGCAGAACCCAGGGGTAAGCCAGGAGTATTCAAGAGTAATTTACACCTACTAACAGCAAAATCTTCATCAATTGAGTGCAAGATGTACAAAACTGAGCAGGCAACTTGTCTTTCTCCACCACCTCGGCCATTCACTCTATTGAAATGCTATGTAAGTTGTATATTTTCTCTAACACCTATTGACAGTAATAAACAGCAATGTGCAATCTGATTTGGTGCGGTGGCAAGGTACCTTGGGGCATATTAGCAAGGCGATTATCGCCACTTTAGCGGGACTTTTTCCCGCTAAAGCGGTGATAATATTATCGCCTTATCAACAAGCTGTCGCTAACTGCTGTTAGCGACAGCTTGTAGGCGATAGCGACCGGGTTGGGTGCCGCTTTGCATGCCAGCGATATTTATCGCTAATGGCATGCAAAGTAGGCGTTCCCCACCTAACAGCGACTGGAAACAGTCGCTGAGGTCGCTACGCCTATCAGCGAGGCAGGGGCGGTGATTAGCGAACCAGCGCTAAACACGTTTAGCGCTGGTTTGCTAACACCTGGTCCCACCCTGACTTAGCCATGTAATCCAATGAGAGGTGGATTACATGGCTAAATCCCCCTCGCACTATCAGTAAGCAGACCTGGGGAACAGTGTGAATATCGCCTGTTTTCCGGCGATATTCACACTGTTCTCCAAGGTTTCTATCGCTTTGGAGATTAGCATTGCTGATTGCACGCTAACTCCGCGATAGAAACCGGCGATGCCTGGCGATAATTATCCAAGCGCTAATTGCGCTTTGCGATAATTATCGCCAGGCATTGCTAATATGCCCCCAAATTTGTAAATATAACTAAAAAGCATTTGTATAAATTGTCTTCACATGTTTTGAATACATTTCAAGCATGTGTACAAAGGTGGCAGTGTCAATTACAATGATCTCCAGCAAACCAACATCCTATCTATTAGCCTTCATTTAAAGGTCCCATTCTGTAACATAATCATTTTGAATCCCTTGAATTCTTCTTTATACAGCCATGATCAGCTCAATCTAGGGGTATTAACTGTGAATTCACAGCCATTTTCAAGCATTCAGAGGACTGCGTCGAATGATGAACAAGGTAAGTCTCTTTAGCCAATTCTACTCAAAATTCTTCGAAGACAGGACCAGTACATGACAAGTGGAGGGCTGTATGTAGAGCAGCACTGTTTAGCTACTGGTCAAGCTGGAAGATCATAGCAAGGAAGGAACATGAGGGATGACATTAATCTGGTACAATCATTAACAAGAATCTGATCGAAATATTTGAAGATAATTCAACAACGCCGAAGGCGCACCAAAGGCAACCCTGTCTGTGCCCGTCTGCGCCCTTCCATGCCCGACCATCACCAGGAACCAGGACCCCTGCTCCTGTCACATCAGAGGTTAGTTGAACAGCTAGCATTACTTATGTCTCTGCTGCACTGCACAAAATCGGCGACTTGTGGAGAGCCTCAGGAAACTACACAGTGTACCAGTTGTTTCCCACATTATTTAGAAGGCCCTGTGGCATGTCTAAAATGTCAATTCCATTGTCTTAAGGGCTCTTTTAAAGGCGCTAATGTAACCACTCAACTGGTGGACCCTCCTACTCACCCACGATAAGTGGAGTTTCCAACATTTAGGCACAGAACAAGTTCCCACTCTTTTCACCCTTTGACCCCTAACTGCCCAAACAGTTTTTTCTGAAACATCAGGTCTTTACCTAAGCATGCCACTCTGGGACCTGCTTTCCTCGTTATCACCAGAGGTTGGGTTTCTTTCATAAACCTGGCTGAGTCCCACATCTTTACCAGCAATTACACTAGCACTCCATGACAACTACCACATGCTTAAAGTTGACAGAGAAAAAAGAATGGAGGGTGATATTGCCATTGTTTTTAAAGACTCAGTTGATGTCTCTCTTATTGGCCCATCAAACACACGACCGGGCAGAGATATGCATTTTTAAAATAGAACTTTCCCCTAATGAATGCTGGAAAGGTGCTTTAGCATACCTACTCCCTGTACCCAAAATTGTAGGCAGCACTTAACAGAGCATATTGCGGCCCATGTTTTGGTATCCCATCATTTTCTCTAAATATGTGATTTCTAACAATCATGGAGAAGACTCCCTAAATTCCAATGTAGCACAGCTTATTTCTGACCTCAAAAGGCTCGGCTTGCATCAGAAAATCATTGGGCCCACCCATGTGGCATGGCAGACGTTGAATTTACTCTTTAGAAATTCTAAAACCTTGCCCTGCAAGTCCCCTTTACCTCTTGTCTGGACAGATCATTATTTGCTATTTTTCTAGATTTCTAAAGTAGACAAGACTGGTAAGGCCAAAATAATTAGTACTAGACGCTCCTGAGTCCTTCTCCAAAGAATTTGAGTTCTCATTGGCTTCTGAGGCCTCAGAAGTTGACCAAGCTGTAGCTGATTATCAAAAAGCTACTCCCAAAACCTGTGCAAAAACCAAGCATAGAAACCATGTGCTCTGGTATGCCACTGAATTGCGTCAAGAGAAATCCTCCTGCTGGCACATGACCAGGCAATAATATTAATGACAATGAAGTCTATGGAACTGCTCCCACTGTGTACGACAGAAACATCAAAACAGCTCATAAAATTCTTATTATGATTCAAATTGGCAAAGCTGGCAAATCTCCTAAAGTGCTTTTTAAAGTGCTGAACGATTTTATCAAATCCCGCACATGCATTCAAGAAATTCATGTTTCGCAAGAATTGTGTGACTCAGTAGCAGACGTTTTTGATGACAAATTCAAACTCATTTATCAGAACATTCCCAGTGCACTCAATCAGACATTTATAGAGCTCAATCTCAATTCTCCTCCCTGTGTGTCTGCAGCTTAGGAAAGTTTAATTTGTTCAATCAGGACCTAATCAAGAGATCTCTTGAAACAGCCAAATCTGTCTCTCCTCTGGATTTATGTCCCCTAGAAACTCAGCACTACTTTCTAATCAGTTGGCCCTTGCTATATGCTCCTTGTTTAATCTATCAATAACCACAGGGAAAAACTTCTTGGTCTGGAAAGCTGCGCAGGTTACAAATGAGACTTTACTTTCAAAACTCCAAGGTATACAAAATACAGTGGCCCTTCTCATTAGCAATCTTCCCTCTGGTACCATTTCCACTCCTCTTCTGAGATCTCTACATTGGTTGCCTGTGAGGAAAAGAATAATCTTAAAAATTTGCCCATACAAAAGAAGGCCACAAACCTTACAAATGATCATACCGTCTTGTTGCTCCCACTACTAGGCAAATTGCTGGACGGTCAAATTAACAAACAACTTTTGGATTACTTGGAGGATAACACGATTTGTGACCCATCACAATCTGGGTTCTGATCCTCACACAGCACTGATACCACCTTAGTCGGACAGCCCTACAATGGTTCTCGGATTTTCTAAATAACAGAACCCATACCATCTCTCTGGGCTCATTTAAATTCCGCACCATGCCTGACAACGGTGTTCCCCAGGGCTCATGCCTAAGCCCTATGCTTTTCAACATCTGTGTTGGCCTCGTTTCCAAGATCGTCAAAACCTTTGGATTTGAAATTCTGTCCTATGCTGATGACACACAGTTGGTCATCTCCTTCGGCAAAGTCCTGGTTAAGACAAATCGACGTTTTGCGACAGGGATGAAAGCATTTGCAGTCTAGATGTCCACCAACAGCCTACAATTGAATACAGAACTTGGCTTGGCATCAATACCCAAACAGGTAGTTAAGAACCTCGGTGTCCGTCTTGACCAAACCATAACTATGACAGAGCAGGTTCTGACAACCGTTGGCACATATTTTTATATGATGTACCTCTTGAGGAAAGCTCATTCTTTTCCTCTTCTTCAGTAAGGAGAACATTGATATAGGCGCTTTTTATTAGTAGATTAGATTATGGCAACGCTTTATACGCTTTTGCAAATGAGACTTTACTTTTGAAACTCTAAGTTGTACAAAACACAGCAGCCCATCTCTTTTGCAATCTTCCCTCTGGTACCGCTTCCACTCCTCTTCTGAGATCTCTACATTGGATGCCTGTAAGTAAAAGACTAATCTTTAAAATGTGCTGCATTACTCATAAGTCGCTAATGGGGAAAGGCACCGGTACCTCATCCAGAAACCTAAACACTACTGTCCAGTTAGGACTTTGAAATCCAGCAACAAAGCGTTGCTCACTGTCCCACACATTAGAAAGGCAAGAGTGGGGGCAGGTCTTTTTCCCATCTGGGCCGCTCTCAATAGAATGCACTGCCTTATTATATTCGCACGTGTTCAGATCACAGCAAATTCAGAAATTTCTCCAGCCAGTTATTTAATTCAGTGCCGAGATATCCCTCCCAGGGTGATTCCTGCGTGATATTAAATTATATTAACAGAACATAGCAGTAGTGCTGACTCCATGGGGCCTCAGGTATCTCCCCAGAAAAGATTTTTGTCTCATATGAAAAAAATACACTTTCACCCACTCTTGAAAATGTCAGTGTGCTGCATATTTTAGTTGCTTTTTATACAGTGCTGTCGGGATCCTGTTTTTCTTTTATTGGACTGGCCAGCCTCCCTGTCCCCCTTTCTGTTTTGGCAGACTCTGTCAGCAGAATTTAACACACTAAATTTGTGATTACAAGAATTACGGAAAAGTTCTGGTACAAATACAGTCAGGGTGCCACATGCTATCAGATAAGGTTTATGTTGGAAGATGATTTATTATTAGTGAGAAGCAGTGACTTACCACTAGTAATAAGGCCACAAACACAATAAAAAGTTCAGTTAGGGTCTCAACATATTAATCCCTTACTCAACCCCTGGTAGCTGGCAATGAACAGGCAGGCATAATTTAGAAGACTAACTTCTTTCCAAACTTCTGGATCAGTTTCCAGAAGGTCTTCTTGATGGCTAAAAGCGTCCACAACACCAATCCAGGGCTCTAGAAGCTCTGGAAAGCTCTGAGATTGTTCTTGGGATGTTGGCACTACAATTCCCATAATGCACCTGGCCAAATCCTTAAAAGTCTACTGGATGCACTCCAGGATGTGGACGTCTTAGTAGAGATGATTCAGATGGGTTCTGTTAACCTGTAGCCTTTAGGGAGTCCACTCCTTAATCCTTGTGAAGCCAGGCAAAGTCCTTAGGGCTGTAGAACCAGATTGTGCCTCAGGGGCTGTCCTTCAGAGTGCAATCCTTTGGATGTAGCTCAGGGTTCCAGCAGGGCAGTCCTTCAGGTGACCTCTGTTAACCTGTAGCCTTAAGGGAGTCCACTCCTTAATCCTTGTGAAGCCAGGCAAGGTCCCTAGGCTTCAGACGGCAATCCTTTGGATGTAGATCAGGGTTCCAGAAGGGCAGTCCTTCTTCTCCTTGTTGTTTCAGGCAGTAGATCTGAGTTGCCATACAGCTCTCCCATATTTATTCAGTGTTCCTGGGCGTCATGCAGGGGGGCACCCCTGACCAATGGGATGCATGGTGCCACCCTTGTGGATGACCCTCAAGAGCCAACGGGACTTCATCCCCCAACTAGTAGTGTGCCAGGAGGCACGTTTGCAGAGTGGTGGAGAAAGGGGGTTTGGCCTCCGACAACCTCTTAGCAATCCAGCTGTTTGGACTTATTGGAGGTAACATGTGTGGTGGGACCCTCAGGAGTAAAGTGGATTTCACCAACCAGTCAACCAACCTCTCACCAACACAACCATACACACACTCACTCACCTATGCAGCCCCTCATACACACACTAACTAACCCATACAGCCACTGACTCACCCACATACTCATCCATACAGGCAGTCACACACACCCTCACCCACCCACACAGACACTCAGACACCCATACAGGTACTCAAAGAACCAATCAATCACCCATGCAGCCACTCACTTACCCACTCACACATTCATACAGCCACTTAGACACCAACTGACAAACAGATGCAAACATTCATACAACCGATCACTCACCCATATGTTCATTGAGACACCTAATCACTCACTTATACAGTCAGTCACGCACCCACTGAATCATCCATAAAGGCACTCATACACCCACTGATTCACCAATGCACCTTGGTATATATATTAACACTCATAAGCTCTTAAAACACTCACAGTCACTGAATGATGTCAGTAGTGATGTCATGAGTGATATCATTTTAGATGTCATCAGTGATGTCACTGACGATGTCATGAGTGATGTCATATGTGAGGTCATAAGCAGTACATTGCGGGGGCAAGAGTTATAGTTAGCTCAGCTAACTAGAACTGCTGAATTTCAGTGGTTTTGTTCGAGTGAAACCTAAGTCTAACTATAACGTCCCTGTAACCTTTGGTTTTTTCCGTGAATATATATTCTCAAGAAGTATGCTGATTCCAAATTTCAAATGGGTTTCAAGTGATTCATTTTGCTTCCCATAATTCTGCACCATTTAGTACATTTCTATATATTTTAAAGGCTGTACTGTGTTGTAGAGTAAATTGAACAACATATTAGTAGATGATGTTATAGGTGATGTAATGATGTAATTGAACCTGTAATGAGTGATTTCAAATGTGAGGTCATAAGCAGTGAATGGTGAGGGGGCAAGTTATCCTTAAACTTGTTGTAGTAAACTTTAACTGGTGAAGTTCAGTGTTTTTTCAGTTTAAAATTGTATTTTTAACTGACAGTTTCAATCAACTATAATGTTACTTTACCCCTTTTTTTCAACGAAGGTCTAGGGCGTATGTAATGTAAAGTAAGAATTTATTACCAGACAAAACTAACATCACTTTAATCTTTTTTTCAATGAACTTCTAGGGTTTTTTAACTCAAAGTAATATATTATTACAAGTAATAAGTCTACAATTGTGTCCTTACTGGGATCCAAGTACTCAGGTTTAGCACTTGTGTCTCTCAGATTGGTGAAGCAGAGCAGTCCTATGCCTGCTCAGGGCTAGTGGTGTGGTGTAGTAATCTTTATTTGCTAATAGGCAACATCAACACTCAATAAATTATTGTCCAGTGAGTACTTACTCTTTTAAAAAGGAAAAGCACATTTACTACGCACACACTACTAAATACTGCACATTAAAACACAAATATGTACATCTGGTAGCTGTAAATACCTTTAGTGACACCCTCAATTTCCATAGACTTGTTTAGGGAGGGCTGCAGCAAAAACTGCTGAACGCAATTACACCAAATTCGTCTAGAAGCCAGATCTTGGTCTGCAGATTGTGCTTTTTGTGATTTGGTGTAAAAAATCAGTTCAGTAGATTTTGAGAAATTAGGGTTAAAAACGTATTGTATATCTGGACGGTTGGGTCAGCAAGAGTCTTGAGAGACTCTTGCGGATGCGGCAATTTAAAAAATAAAGTGTTCCGATTGGCCCAGGATGCTTTTTTCCCATGGGCCATCTCACTTCTGCGGCCAAGTGCCCCACTCCCCCTAAAATCACACCGGGTGTCAAGGAATGGGGTTTCTGGGGCTGAAATCTGCCCAGGGAGAGGGGGGCTGCTTAGCCCCTCCCCTTAAAAATCATGCTGATACCTAGGGGATCGGGTCCCCAGGCCGAGATCCAGTCGCAGGAAAGGGAGCCTCATTTTCCTACCTGAAAATCACACCAGGCCCTGGGAAATGGGATTCCCAGGGGGGGAAATCAGCTTTGAGATTTGAGAGAGGAGCCACGTGCACCCCCCTTTATTTAAAGAAGTGGCCCTAGGAGATGGGGTCCCCACAGCCTAACAAGGCTCGGGGAGGGGGGGCACACAGCCCCCCTCCTCTTTAAAAAAACAAAGGCCCTGGGAGATAGGATTCCCGGGGCCAGGCCCTTTGACAAGCCCCCCACTGCACACATGGGAAGGGCATATTCAGTGTGGTGTTGGCTCCCTTTGTGGGTGTTGACTACACAGGGACTGGCAGCAGGCTATGGTTTGTAGCCCACCCCCCACTACGCAGCGTGGGGTTGGCTGCATGTGGGGGGTTGGCCACAGGCTTGGCCACAGCCCAGGCCCTGAAGCCAACCCCCACCACGCAAGGCTGAAGGCCATCTGCAGTGTGGGGTTGGCTGACTTTGGGAGGGTTGTCCATAGTGCCTGGCCCTAGGCCAAGCCTTGTGGCCACCTGTGCAAGGCCTTTGGCAGTGTGGGGTTGGCTGCATGAGGGGGTTGGCTGTACTTTGTGGCCAACCCCACACCCTGATAGGGTCAGCTGCCTTTAAGGGGTTGGCCAATGGCCCTGTGACCAACCCCCCCACTGCACATGGCAGAAGACGGTGCAAAGCACAGCGTGGCTGCATTTGGGGGGTTGGCCACAGCCCAGGCCCTGCAGCTGAGCCCCCACTGTGCACATGGATTGCATTTTCCTATCATAATTAAATTCCTGCACAAAAACAATCCTGCATACAATGATGCAAAAGTGCCTGCATTAGCGCTAGGCTGTCAAAAATGTGCCAGTGCTCGGAAAGGACAGGAATGCGACAAATTTTAAATATGGCACATTCCTGCCCTTTCCCTTTTGTGCAGCGCAACAAGGTGACTTATCGTGTTGTGCTGCGTGAAAAAATTATAAATATGGGCTTATTTATAATTATTTCAGGCTGCACATCAAGCCACCTTGCTACACTGCATGAAAGGGAAAGGGCAGGAATGTGCCTTTTTTACCATTGTGCAACACATTCCTGTCCTTAACTTGCACTGGCGCACAATGTGCTGCCTTGCTCCAATGCAGGCACCATTGCACCATGCTGCAAAAGAGCCTGCGTTGTAAGCAGGATTGTTTTTGTGCTGAAAGAGACACCTTACTGCACAAAAACTATCCCCTGAGGCATTTTCCTTTTTCTATGTGTGCTGCAGCATGCAGCAAACACAGAGAGAGCAAGAAACTAGGAGAAACAAAGATATTTCTTCTTCTTGATATGCATCACTTGGGGAGGCATAGCATTTTGAAGCATTCCCAGGTCTACAAGTAATGGTAAATCTGTGAATGTGCCAAAATCCATGGGTGGATGTGTGGGAACACCCAAGCTCGACCCATGGAATGCCTCCCTCAGGCAGAGTATCGAGATTTGCGCTGCATTGCATTACTCTAGATTTATCTGCGTGGCTCAAGGGCTACGCAACTCATTGATATATATGCCCCCTAATTCTTTTTTAAAAAGTCTATAGAGTACTGGGGATATACCATTACTGTGCTACTTAAAGTTTTTTTTTTAAGCGCAGTTCTCTGTAAAGTGCTGTAAAAATATCTAGTAAAATAAATACATTTCTCTACCTTCTCTCACTTTAAAAAAGTGGTAATAGGTAGGGAACAACAATGAAACCTACTATTTGCCTTTATCTTAGGCTCTAACACAGAACACAGTGAAAGTGTGATGAAAACAACATGGCTGCCTTTTACATTTGTAAAGACAGCCATCAGCCAATCACATACTGCCTTCTCATCAGCATGTACCACAGTATACCACAAAGTTACTGCAGTATACCACTGCACAATATATAACTAAGTATTTTAACACTTATAACTCTACCCCTACTTATGCTATTTATACATACTACCAAAAATTACCATTCACACTTCATAATCTATATTCCTGCCACATTACATCCACTTCGGTTCACCCACTTTCATGCTACTTCTGTTGCACTTTCCACCCTCCGTTCTACACCACTCTACTCTACACCACTCCACTTCACTCTAAGCTATTACACTCAACGCCACTCCATTCTATGACAATCCAGTCTGTGCTACACCACAGTACACTACTCCACTCTGACACTAAATTCTATGCTGTTCCACTCTATGCCACTACAATGTACACCACATCACTGTATGCTATTCGACTGTAAGCCACTTCACTCCTTATTCCCCACTCCACTGTACAGCACTCTACTGTACATTTTTACATTGTACACCACTCTACTCTGTGCCATTCCACTCTACGCCACTCCAGTGTATGCCAATATACTCTAAGCTACTACACTCTACGCTACTCCACTGTATGACTCTCCACTCTATGCCTCTTCTCTCTATGCTATTCCACTATATGTCAATCCACTCTATGTCATTGCACTGCACATCACTACGCCCAACGTTAACATTCTATACCACTCCATTCCATGCCATTCCACTGTACACTATTATACTGTATGCCACTACAGTCTACCCCACTACACTCTACCACACTCCAATCTACAGCACTCCACTCTACTTCATTCCGCTCTAAACCACTCCACTCTATGTAATTCCACTCTACACCACTACATTCTATACCACTTCAGTCAACACTATTCATTGTATGGCAGCCACTACACTGTACCTCACTACAGTCTCTTCCACTTCACTGTATGCCGCTCCTCTTTATGCCACTCCACTCTCTGCTATTCCAGTCTACGCCACTCCACTCTATGCTATTCCAGTCTACGCCTCTCCAAACTACAACACTTCATTCTACCCCACTCCAGTGCGCACTATTCTACTTTACGCCACTCCACTCTACTCCACTCCAATCTTACTGCACTCTAAACTGCTCCAGTCTGCGCTATTCTACTATACGCCACTCTACTCTATGCTACTCTAATCTATGCCACTCCACTAAATGCCACTCAAATCTATTCTGCTTCACTATGCGTTATTCCACTGTACAAAACTAAACTCTATGACAGAGAACTCTTTTTCTTTGCCACTCCACCCCACTCCACTGTACACCATCCACTGTATACTATTTCGCTGTATGCCACTCCACTCTACCCCACTCCAGTGTATGCAGTTCCACTGTACGCCACTCCACCTTACACCACTGCACTTTGTGCTATTTCACTTTATGTCACTACACTGTACCTCACTTCACTCTATGCCACTCCTCTCTATACCATTCCATTGTACGCCACACCACTGTATGCCACTCCACTCTACCACACTTCACTCTATGCCACTGCACTCTACACCACTCCACTATATTTTAGTCCACTGTCAGCCACACCACATTACACCAGTCCACTCTATGCTATTCCACTGTATGGCACTCCACGGTAGGCTATTCCACTCTATGCCACTCCATTTTACTCCACTCTACTATATGCTATTCCACTGAAACCACTCCACTCTGCACCACTGCACTCAATGCCACAATAGTTTACCCCACTCCACTCTATGCAACTCCATTCTACTTTATTCCACTAATAAGCCACTCCACTGTATGCCACTTCACTATATACTAATCCACTCTACGCCACTGCACTGTACTCCACTCCACTCTAAGCTATTGAACTGTATGCCACAACACTCTCCCTTACTCCACTGCATGCCACTCTTCTCTACGCCGTTCCACTCTATGCTTCTCAACTGTACGCTATTACACTCTACACCATTCCACTCTCACCACTTCACTCATCGCCGTTCCACTGTATGCTATTACAATCTACCCCACTCCAGTCTATGGCACTCCATTCTACAACACTCCACTGTACACTACACCACTCTACGCTACTCTACTGTATGCTATTTCAGTATACACTACTCTACCAGTACGCTATTCTACTGTATGACACTCTACTCTACCCCACTCTACAACATGCCCTTACACTCTATGCCACTCCACTCTACACCATACCACTGTACGCTGCTCTAGTCTATGCCATGTATATTCACTTAAGACCCCAAAGGTTACAGGGACATTATAGTTAGGCTCAGACTTTACTCATACAAAACCAGTGAAATTCAGCAGCTATAGTTACCTGAGCTAGCTATAGCTTATGACCCTGCAATGAACTGTTTATGACCTCACATATTACATCACTCATGACATGGTCAGTGACATCACTGATGATATCACAAAGGGACTAGAAGAGGTGGAGAATACCCCACTTTATGCCAGCTTGCGGCCCATAGGAATTAATTTGTATCACTGTAGGGCCCTATTATCACAAGGGACTTCAGTAAGCCCCTGACATGTAATACAGGTGGGAGTCAACCCCTAAAACAGTAATGCTTAGTATGTCACAGGACTCAATGTCAATGGGCGGAGCTTCACATTTAGTGCTGTGTGAACCCAAATAAGGAGCCCCTCAATGGGCGACCCCTCTCACTATGGGACGCTGGTTTGAAAAAGGTGGCAAACCCTGGCCTATGTATGGGCTCAATGCACCACATTTCCTGGAGGAGACATATATCAAAAGAATCGATTAATTCTGCCCACTCAGGATAGTCCAACTTGGCTCTAACCACAGCCACATTCCAAGAAAGCACTTTAATAGGCTTTGAATTTGAGCCATGGTCCTCCCGGGAGTAAGCCAAGTTCCCATCACCAGCAGTGAGGCCTTCCCCTCTGAAATCAGGGACAGACATTATTGGCTCCCTAAGGGTTGTGTTTTTCATGGCCTCAACAGAAGATAGTGGGGGTCCAAGGGTGGAGGAGTGGGGGTTTTGCTGGGAAGAACTAAACTGGGGTGGATTTAGCTAAAATTGGATAACAGTGTCAGAGAGGGGACCTTTGCGCAGCTCAATTTTGATTAGTCCTCCTGCTAGCAATTTTGAATTCAATGTTAACTGAATCAGGTCGGAGGACCCTGATTGGGCAGAGGGGGTGTGGATACACCTCGCTTATAGAATATCAGATTGAACACTCAAGTAATAATGTTGAACTTCTCTAATATTGTGAGTACACTTGTTGATGAGGGAGTGTTCATCTTCATGAGTAACTAATGCATCGTCCCTGTGATGTTCTCCTGTGGAAAACCTATCTTGCCTATGTGGTGGGCTCTAGATATTAAATTATTGGGAGAGGCTCCACTCTTTTACTTGGGAGTGGATTTTGTGGAAAAGGAGGAGGCAAGAGGAAGAGGTGGCAGAGGAGGCCTAGCAGGGGACCGGTCAATGTGTGTACTTTGGGGATGTAGAGGTAACCGCTTGGTTTTGTTGATCCTCATGCTATTATCGTTACCCTTGTTGTGCTCAGCAATCAAGATCAAGTAATTTGGAGGAGCGGTAAATGTGGCCAGTAAGGATACAGGTGGAGATATTAAAGATTTCAAATGCCCTACTTCAGCTGTTAGAAAAGTTACGGGCCCTAAGGGTTGTAATCTCTTCTTGGAGCTACTTGATTAGTGTAAGAATTCCAGCAGCATCCGTGCAGGAGCTCCCTCAGAGGGACCCTATCATGACTGATGGTGGGGGGTGACACAAAAAGAGCCCACAGCTGGCTCATCGTTAGGGAGGTCCAAGGTATTAAGGGCCTCATTTATGAGTTTTTTGCCGTAGGGCAGCACAGCAGGTCTTGCTGCTGTGCTGCCCTACTGCAAAAGAAAAGGGCAGGAATGCACTGTATCTATTAGGTACGGCTCATTCCTGTCCTTTTCCCCTGCACCGGCGCACAATAGGCTGCCATGCACCAACACAGGCACCTTTGTACCATGGTGCAAGGGTGACTGCATTGCGGGCATGATTATTTTTGTGCAGGAAGACGAACCTTCCTGCACAAAAACAATTGCAAGAGGCTTTTTCCTCTTTCTATGTGTACTTGCAGCACACATAGAAAGAGAAAAACGAGGAGCAAAAAAGATATTTCTCCTTGTTCTGCCTCTCTTACTCCTCCCCTGGGGAGGCGTACATTTTTGACGTAGCCTCAGACTTACGATTTCTCATAAATTTGGGGCAGTGTCAAAAAGCCATCGATGTTGCTGGAAATGCCCCCAGCAAAACCTATGTAATGCCCCTTTCACACAGTTTTCAGCGTGAAAGGGGCACATATTTGTAAGGCTATGAAAAGCCACATAACGTGACTTTACATGGCCTTATAAATATGCCAGTGGCACATTGCGCCACCAGAACGTCAAAAAAGTGCATTCCTGCAGTGCAATAGTGCCGGTTGGGCTCTAAGTAACTTAAGGCTGACAGATGCACCCCTTAAGGCTGATGCTTCAATTTGAGATCTAGGAAGGGCAGCTGTAACACAGCAAACCTGTTAGAGCAAAGAGGTGATATATTCACAGGGCCTATACCTTGAATAGATTCTACAATGAACTCCAGCAGTGGAGGGGAAATAGGGAGGGTGTGAACATGAACAACCAGACCCTGATTGCTGGCACTGGTGGCCAGTTTATTTTCCTTCCTCCTGTTGACAAATATGAGGCCAACTTTATGATGCGTTTTAGGTAGTTGTCCACCCTGCTCTCCTCCAATAATGACTCAACCTCTTCAATTAGGGAATTTATGTCATTGAAATTTAAGGGCGGGCATGATTTAACTGGGCTCATAGTCAACAGTAGCTTCCTGCTTCTGTTTTTGTTCCTCTCAAGCGTCTTCCCCATACCTAATATTCCCTTGGGGCCCCCAAAAAGGGGGTTTATCGTCAAAGTGATATTTGGGTCACGGGGCCAATCTCACAGGCACGCCATTAGGGCTCATGTGCACCAGCAGAGTGGGCTGGCCAGGGGGGCAGCCACTTCAGCAGAGTCAATTATACAAGGCTGTCCTGTGTAGAGGTAGCCCAAACAGATCGAAGATAGGTTGTTATATTCCATATAGGTACCCTATATAGGCGCAGGTAACATCGCAACCTTTCACCTACATCCTTCCCTACATTACATACATAACGGTGCTTAGACACTGACCTTTTACCCAGATATGACACTGCATTCAGAACGCGGGTTTCTTCCTGGTTCGATTCTCATACATTATGCATGAAGTTTCTTGGAAGCACAGCAGGACTAACAGTAGGATTACCATCTCCTGTATAATATCTCTGTATATAGTTCACGCCTGACGTCATCCTTTAGGCCGACACAGTCACACAGCAAAGTAGGACCCCTGGGGAGACCTATGGGTATATATACATCATGTCTTGCTTAGAAAGACAGAGGAGACCGTGACTTCCTGGCTGACACACTGACCAGAGACGCTGAGGTTCCTGCATGCAGACGCTCCAGCTAGCAGTGGTCTAACATCCCTCGTGGGGTGTCCAACTCGAGAGCAGGACGGGGTCCCACATTCTCTAACTCTCAGGTAATGGGGTGGACTAGAACCTAGAGGGATTCTTGGTATAATACCTACATAGATGCTAGGTACATTTAGGTAAATCTAGTTAGGGAGACATCGTAGGAGTACGCACTTTAATCATGTGTTTTATGTACTTGTATATATTCATGATTTTTGCAAGATGGTAGAACTATACCATCCCTTTACTTTTGTAGTATTGCTAATCATATATCTCTGCTACTGTCTAATGGTTGTTGCAGCCCATATATTCTACACTAGAATAACAACTGTTCAATAAATACTTATTGAAACGCCCTCCTGTTTATTCTGTTTAACTCTCTGAGAGAAACTAAGTGAGCACGAGTGACTGAGCGAAAAGTAGTATATTGTTTCCATGATCCTGGGGGATCAGTGTTGTCATGTTCTGAGGTGGCCAAGAACTATTCTCTCCCCGATAAGAGGAGATTATAGTGGCACTGTGAACTAGCTAATACAGACAGGCTAACGTATCCGGTGGGGGTGCACAGAATCCGTCCGCCACCAATCCCACAGTTTATGTTATCCAAACGCCAGATCCTGTATAGGTAATATAGGAACTACACGACATGGCACCGCCAACGTTGGTTGGGTACTTATTTAACAGTAGAATCTGAGTAGTTCAGTCGTGCTATTCTCAGAGACCCCTACTCACAAAACACCAGAGATGTCTGGAGTGGGTGGGCACAAACTCCGCCACAGCTGAGTAGGCTAAAAAATCCTATTTATTGGCTGTTGGTTAATCAAGCTTGAAGGACACAGTGTTCCTAAATTGTGAAAAACATCTTATCTAAGTTCCCTTGAAAAACTTCTTCATTAGAAAATGACTGAAGACAGTAATAACGGAGAATTAGACCCAATATAACAAAATCTGCCCCTCACAGACGAGGACGATGCAGGCACAGTACAAATTGCACCAAACTTTAGAAATACAGTCACCCTGAAACCTGGTTTATTAGCTTGGGGCGGCATAGTAGTTTTCGTGATTGAGGCACACGAATCAAACAAAACAGAGGTATTTTATTCATGGGTTACATTCCCAGCAGCAAATGCAAGAACAAAAACATTTCACTCCTACACAGAAGGAGATGCACCAGCGGAATATTGTTCGTTTGAGGACATTGAGGTTCCACTCACGTACCAGGAACACTTATAGTGGTTTAAAGGCGCCCTACCACACATAAGAAGAAGACTGAGACTCGGCCCACTCGGAAGAGAAGGGGCAACATGGCCAATTTTAGCGGCCTACACACCACATCCTGACATTGAAACAATGCCACCAGGAGACTTACTCACACAACACAAAGAATTAATAAATATTTACAGAAACTTGACGCAATTCGTCATGAGGACACTTACAGTCCAACCAGCAATAGTTGCAACAAATGGAACTCAAGCTCAGAGTACAGCAACTAAAATCACACCATAAACATTACACGCAGTGATGGGTAAAATGCCCACAAAACATGAACAAATGCCATTCTAAGTAGCTCAGAAAATAACACAGCTAGAGGCAGTATTCCCGAATACTACCCCATATGAAAAACACAGAATGCTAACAATCTGCTTGCCCATGGTGATAACACCACAAATAGAGAATTGTACCACTTGGGGTACAGTCTTTGCTGCCATTTATACCAGAACTCATGATATCCCGTCATTAGCAGTAGTACCAGATGTATTGAGACAAATACAAAACAAGTACGGAGCAGAGCCTGCTCTGAACTTAGGGATGAAGTTACTAGCTAACTATGCCCAGGTATCAGCCATAATATTAACTAATATTAAAGGGGAAGCAGCTTCAGTGGCTATCCACCAAAGCCTGAGGGAGTTCAGTCCTTTAGAACAAGAACACGAATTACCAAAAATAATTGAAACTGCATATGCAGAATTAGGCAGAGACAGTTTGGGTGGGAAAGCTTTAAAACCACAACTGATGGGCAGTCCTGAAAAGGACACTTCTAAGCAGATACCTGCTTCAACAAAGAAGAAGTGGGACAATAAAAAACAACAAAACTTTAAAGAAAACAGATCTCAATCCAGAGGTAGATCTCCTCCACAGGAGCCCTCCGAAAAGAGGTATAACCTTAGGAATAGGGATAATATTAGGAAGCCTGACAGGTATCAGGATACTGATACACGTTCCTCTCGTTCCTTTCAGGGTTCATCGAAAAACTCAGAGAGGGAAGGACGGTCAGACAGACAAGAAGAGCGTACAAAGTCCAGAGACAAGCAGCACGCTCAAGATTACACTTCTAAAAAAGAAAAGAAACCAAAGCAAAAGCCACAGTTCGAAAAGAAGAAGGTTGCAGGTCTAAAGATCAGACATGCCCAGAATTCTGAGGACTCGACTACTGAACGGGGAATGGGCTCTGACGATGCTAGACAGTGCAGCAGAAGTAACAATAGCTGGCCAGAACCTGATGGAATTTCTGGTGACATCAGACTTGAATGATTATATCACGGTAGAGACATCCGATACTAGGGTAAGTGTCCCACATAAGTTATATAAAATAACGCTCCAGATGGAGGGGGACAGATGTAGAACAGTGAGAGGTCTCTTTTGGGAGAACCTAACGTTTGGCTATGATATTTTATTGGCTGAACAGAATTGACCGCCAGCATTCATCATGGATTGCCCTAAAGGAGAAACGATAATTCTTCCGACTTTCTCAGACCATATTCCCAGGCATTTACAACACACTTATGCGCAGGAGTGGGCGGTAGCCCAGGCTCCAGCATTATACAAAAACCATGTTGGATGGGATGAGGATTCAACCCACCACATTATTCCTTTAAAAAATACTCCAACTGCACAGAGGCAGTATCCAATAAAGCAAGAAGCTAAAAAACAGGTCAGGGAGATCTTAGATCAACTTGAATACCAAGGGGTGATTGAAACTTGCACCTCACCAATGAACAATCCTTTGTTTCCTGTCATGAAACCTGACAACACATATCGTCTAGTTTTAGATTATAGACATTTAAACACTTGCACTAAGACATTTGCAGTCCAGAATGCACATAGTGCCACATTAATGAATAACATTGTGCGGAAAAAATATAAAACAACACTTGATATCTCAAATGGATTTTTCTGCCAAAATATATCGCCTGAAAGCAGGTATCTAACAGCCTTCTCAGCGCTAAGGACCCAGCGTCAATTTTGTCGACTCCCCCATGGGTATAGGAACAGCCCGGGGTTGTTTTCGGCTAGAGTAAGTGAGTTACTTCAAAATTTGGAAGAAGAGGCATTGTCCTATGTGGATGATATTTATCTGACGGACGATGACCTAGAGGAACACTTGAACAGAGTGAATACCATAATTTTGGGATTTGCATCTGAGGGCTACAAATTCAACTTTAAAAATTGCCCACCCCAGTGTCCTGTTTTTAGGATAGGGGCTTTCAAGTGAAGGGAAAAGCCTGGTAGCCAATTTTTTAGAAAAATGAGTTCTGCTCCAACCTCCAAAATCATTGAAAAATTTACAGTCAATTCTGGGTTTCCTAAATTTTGGTAGAATATACATTTTAGATTATGCAGAAAGAGTAAAACCTTTCTACAATTTAATAAAACCTGATTTTTCAGTAAAACAATGGACACAGGAACATACAGATACACTTTGTTCCTTACAAGCTGACATGATTGCTTCCAAACACTTACAGACACGCGTAAACGTACGCAACCTGGTGATCCGTATAGTTGCGGGTCAATCTGGGTACACCTATCTAACATATAATGAAGGTGAAACAGTACCAATTGTATACAAATCACATTTGTACACAAATGCTGAGATGCGCTTCGCATCTACAGAAAAGATTCTGACAGCAGTACAGACTGCTGTAGTGAGAGAAAGAGCACTGGCCCATGGGAAACGAATAATAGTAGTGACTCCGGTTCCAACCTTAGAGGCTGCAACAAAGGCAAGCGTTGCTAATGCTAAAGCCTTACATCCGAGATGGATACAATGGGCTAATTCTCTCACTGCAACAGATGTAGAATACAGGTACGACCCAAATTTAAAGACACAAGCATTCCTGCAATACGAACAAGAATATCCTCTACCAAACGAAATAATGCCTCTAGATCAGTATGAATATATCATTTACACTGGCGAATCTGCTCAACCGGCCATAGGGAGTAAGCAACAATATAGCGCGGCATGTGCAATTGTTAAAGGTCGCATGTGAAATGGAAAATTCCACCCAAGTTGCACAAAAACGCAGTCTCTAGGAGACTGCATGGCACAGCTGGCAGAGTTAAAAGC
Source organism: Calotriton arnoldi (assembly GCA_963921515.1). Taxonomy (NCBI): domain Eukaryota; kingdom Metazoa; phylum Chordata; class Amphibia; order Caudata; family Salamandridae; genus Calotriton; species Calotriton arnoldi. Next base: position 205,610 of record CAWUFW010004257.1, on the reverse strand, counting down.
GCTGATACTGGCACTGGTAAATACGGATCGAGAATTCCCTACACTAATTGTGTGCGATTCCTTTTACTGTGTACAGTCAAATAATGAATATTTGCAGTACTGGGTTCAAAACGGGTTCCAAGACGCAAAAGGTGGCACAATTAAGCATAAAATGCTATGGGAACAGGTAGTGGAGTTGAAAGCCGAACTACCAAGGGCCACGTGATACATACACTGAGTCATCAGCGTGATGGCGTTCACGTTGAAGGGAATTCATTGGCTGATGAAGCCGCAAAGGGGGCTGTACGCACGGCTTCAGTAGCTGCAATAACTCGTTCTAAAACGAGAATAGACGGTGAGGTTATGGTAGCTATTAATGCAACCCGCAAAAACAGCGGAGCAGTACCAAAAAGGTTTCCACACAAGTACTCCTACAAGTTAGATGCCAATAACATTCCATTTGCTCAGATTCCTGGAGTGGGGGATAGAGTAATTCCAAACATGGATCGTAGGTTACGTTTAATTCTAGCAGCACACGAAGGGATAGGTTCTGCCCATGCAGGAGTTACGGCGACTGTTTCATTGTTGAAACAACGCTATTGGTGGCCTGGGTCAACAAAGCAGACTAAAGACTATGTCTTGAAATGCGACATCTGTCAGCAGATGAAAGGTTCCACCATAACACGTCCAGCGCAGACACCGCTGTTAATATATGACAAACCACTAGCGTGTGTTTATTTGGACCACTGCGGCCCCTTACAAAGAGATGGGGCTTACAAGTATATCATGGTTGCAGTGGACTCCTGCTCGAGATTCCTATGGGTGCGGCCCCAGCGCTCGGCTGACGCTCGAACTGTTATAAAAGATTTGCAAGTCTTTATAGGGACATACGCAATTGGCACATTACATTCTGACCAGGGCCCTGCGTTTAGCTCTCGGGCTTACAAGGAGGCCATGCGAGGATTGGGTGTAGCATTGCGGTACTCATCTTCGTACCATCCCGAGGGAAATTCGGAAGTGGAGAGAAAAAACCGAGACTTAAAGCAATCTTTAACAGCTAGAGTATTAGGCAGGGGTGAAAGTTGGGTAAAACATCTGTATGGAGTCCAGCGTGCTCTTAACAATATGCTAAGAAGTTCTCTAGGGGGTGTCACTCCGTATGAGGTCCTATTTGGGACAAAAATGTGGGTACCTGATCTTGATTGTGAAGGAACAGTGGGGGATGAAAAGCCTTTTGACATCCATGATCGTTTGGTTGTTTTACAGGATCTAAGTGAATCCAGGACACAACAAAGTAACGTTCATCTGAAGCAGACCGTCACTGGGGAACTCAAATCAGTCACGGCAAGACCTGTCTGGATCCCAAAAGTCGGGGATCTGGTCAGAGCGAAAATAGCGGACAAGAAAGAATTCAGGCCATCATACAGAAAACCTGTACCGGTCCTAGGAATTGAAGGAACAAGAACTGTACTTCTACCGCCTCTTGCCAGAAAAAAGGAGAAAAGATTTGTCTCAATTGACCTAATCAAACCACACTATGTGGCCGATACTAAGTAGTAGGCCACTTGGACTCCAAAGTAGCAGACGCCCTCCTCTCGCTACAATCCAAGAAGTTCAAATGGAAAGACTCATCACGTTCAAAGAGCCTCCAACACGGAATGAAGGACTATGCAACAATGCTACGGAACTCGTTCCTCTTGAACCTGAAATTCAACTTCAAAATCTAACTCAAAATGACAGACAAATAGCTATTAGATCAAATACAGATGTCTACGTCAACATGCCTCGACAAGAGCAAACCACGATATCTACAAATCCTGATGCAATACCAACAATTGATCGAACTGCTTCTGGCTACTTCATAAACTTTGATACGTTTTCTTTGGATCCAAGCGAACCGGAAACGACACCAGCCAAAAAATCACGCAAACAGCAAGTTAAAGACTTTATTCACTTTCTTAAAAGGACTTACCTGGTGTCACCATGGATAGAACTATGGATAATCACCAGGATACTTTTCTTTTTTTTCTGGGTAGGCTTGGTAATTGTTTTTAGTATGCTTATTAATGGGAAATACATTCGACAAAGCTCTGCAGCCCAAAAGGTGAACTTACTTTTAAAACCACACCAATCATCTCATCAAGAAAAAGAGACTTGTCATCAGTGAACATTACGGCAGTTTTTATACCTAATGGTATAGTTTGGGACAAGGTTGATTTCGATATATTTGGTCCGACTGAAATTTTAAGAATTCCTTATTTATTTAAAATATCATTAAGTGATATCATTACCTCAAGTACATTTTCCGATGATAGGGACTTTGAAACTTTTAATAACATGTTATCTGATTTGGAAAAATCTGCTGCGTTTTCTAGTAGTGAAACATTGGAAGACACATCAGATTTCGAGAGTATGTATTGTTATCAACATTATGGTCAGCTTTTTCTGCATAAATCTGCTAATCCTAGAAATGTGTTCACATTCCACCAGTGGGAACATTGTCCAACACCACCGAAAGGTAGTTCAAAAACCTTTACACAGAAATTTCCATATTTTTCGGGGTTTAATATGTCTGACCCAGCCTCATATTATTATAGGGTTTCACCAACATCAGCACAGAAAAATATGGTGACAAACACCAAACAGATTTACTCTGCTTCCTTTATTGCCCAGTTGTCCGAACAAGGTTTCGACTTGTGGAAAGACACCATAGACCTAAAATCAGTCTGGGGTACTAGGGAATGGCAGATACAGGGAACAGAAGCTTTGTTTAGAGCATGCCTCATCCCTCAACAAATCATGTTTTTGAACGAGACAGTGCAACAGACGTCTTGCCTTGGACAAGCCAAGAACAAAGACTTGAACACACCTCGGCTGCCGACTCCATCACATGCAGAGGGCAACATAACATCACCGGAAGAGATTACAGTAGATGACATTATACAATATAACAGATCAGTCCCCGATTGGAAAAAATGGTTGATTTGGCCCACAGACACTAATAGTTGTCAGGCAAGATTCATGGTAATACCGAAGGGTTTAGTATCCATAGGCCAGATCCACATTACGTACAAAGACAACATCCAGGGGTAGTGACATCCTACAGTGTTGGGAAGTTGTGCCTCGATTGGCTAAAAACCTCAACGCTCACAAAGGTGAAACAACACTTATCCTTACTGTCACAGGATGTGGATCTTAGGGATTTTTTAATGGGTCCCAGGAAGCCACGTCAGAAATGTTTCTATTACGCTGTCTACAATGAAATTTGGAAAATATCACAACAAGAGGCCGCAGAGAGGTTACGGGAAATAGACCGTATAAATCCAGAAAAATCTCTAGCAGTGGTAGACAATGGGTTAACTACATTGACCTCCAGGATATATTCCTTAGGCAACATTGTATCTTCTGCGATAGACATACTAGAACAAGATTTGGCCTATTACAACACGAGCAATCTCAGTTACGTTCTATTATGTTGTTAAGCTGGACGCTACAATCTTTGCGTGCAGGGTACGTGCCTTGGCGTTTTATCAACAGCACGTCTCTGTTTTCTGAATACAATCTAACAGATAAACAGATAGAAATGGCACAAATGGGAGCAAAATATACAATGCTGTGTATCGAAAATTCTCCAGATTGCAAGGTTTTCGGCAGAGATACAGGCGCTCATTCATACAAACTGCCCTTTCCATTTCTCAGAAATGGTAAATCGTATCTTTAACATGTCTGATACGACAGGCATTGTCCACCTATTTAAGACCATAAGTTCTGGACTTCTGAGCACCTTTCAGACGGTACTTGGAGTTATACCAAACTTCATACACTCCGTATTCGGAAGCATCTTTGGAGGACTTCCGCTGATCCTGTTTCTAATAGCAGGTATCCTGATTGTTTTCTATTTGCTATGCAATTGACGTCCCAGTCACCAAGGCGATGGAAAGAACACTCCTGGAGCGTAAATACTGTGACCGCATGGTACAACTTCTAGGCACGCCTCGCCTAAGAGAACTAAGTGAATCTTGGTTCTTGTCAATTCGACCGGTCTGGATAGACTGCATCTTACCTGTCCTCCGATGCCTGTTTTGCAGAGAAGAATGCGTGTTAGACCTTTGTTTGACACTACCATCATGTGCGCCACCGGACATGAATGCGTTACTGGACCCGATAACGGCCCATGTTCTGAAGTGTCCTCAGCGTATTCCAATGTTGATGGCGGCATTCCTTGAGCCACCACGGGTGGTAACTTCACCTGTTGGTCTGAACACCGGCTCCTTCTCTGACACCCAGGCTTTGGGCATCGTACAGGCTGCCCCAGCACCAGCTGTGGACAGCGTGGAACATCTGTGCTCAATTGATGTGCTCTGCGAGGTGCTACAGGGGCCGTCTACTGCGGAAGCAAGCAATGAAAATGTTGCGTCTACCAGCCAGGACACATAAACATTTGGACTCATTTTGGCTTGTCGTGTGCTGGGAAAAATTTGCCCTTTTCTAAACAAGCGCAAAATTTGTAACTTTGAGACTAAATTGACATTCTTTTCATTTTTGGGGCATTTATGGCTTTATAATGCTTATAGTGATCCGGACTATATCAACGGACATTTTAGAGCTAGGGCTCGCAGATTTTTTTTAAACGTTTTTAAGTTTTTTTGCAAATTTTTAGAAAGTTTTTAAACATTTTTAATTCAAAAGATGTTTTTATGAACTTTGTGCATACCACTATCTAGTAATATTGGTAGTACAGTAATAGGTTACATATGTCGTCCATTCGGAAGAGGAGTGGGTGTTATATTCCATGTAGGGACCCTATATAGGCGCACGTAACATCGCAACCTTTCACCTACATCCTTCCCTACATTACATACATAACGGTTCTCAGGCACTGACCTTTTACCCAGATATGACACTGCATTCAGAACGCGGGTTTTTCCCTGGTTCGATTCTCATACATTATGCACAAAGCTTCTTGGAAGCACAGCAGGACTAACAGTAGGATTACCATCTCCTGTATAATATCTCTGTTTAAAGTTCAGGCCTGATGTCATCCTTTAGGCCGACACAGTGACACAGCAAGGGAGACCTATGGGTATATATACATCATGTCTTGCTTAGAAAGACAGAGTAGACCGTGACTTCCCGGCTGACACACTGACCAGAGACGCTGAGGTTCCTGCATGCAGGCGCTCCAGCTAGCAGTGGTCTAACATCCCTTGCAGGGTGTCCAACTCGAGACTAGGACGGAGTCCCACATTCTCTAACTCTTAGGTAATGGGGTAGACTAGAACCTAGAGGGATTCTTGGCATAACACCTACATAGATGCTCGGTACATCTAGTTAGGGGGTCATCGTAGGAGTACACACTTTTATCATGTGTTTTATGTACTTGTATATATTCATGATTTCTGCAAGATGGTAGAACTATACCATCCCTTTACTTTTGTAGTATTGCTAATCATATATCTCTGCTACTGTCTAATGGTTGTTGCAGCCCATATATTCTTCACTAGAATAACAACTGTTCAATAAATACTTATTGAAACGCCCCACCTGTTTATTCTGTGTAACTCTCTGAGAGAAACTAAGTGAGCACGAGTGACTGAGCGAAAAGTAGTATATTGTTTCCACGATCCTGGAGGATCAAGGTTGTCATGTTCTGAGGTTGCCGAGAACTATTCTCTCCCCGATAAGAGGAGATTATAGTGGCACTGTGAGCTAGCTAATACAGACAGGCTAACGTATCCGGTGGGGGTGCATGGAATCCGTCCGCCACCAATCCCACAGTTTAAGTTATCCAAACGCACAGATCCTGTATAGGTACTATAGGAACTACACGACAAGGTATCTCTCTCATATTAGTTCCTCAAACTCAGCCACCAACCCAAATCCAAACAGACTGGACAGACGCAGTTTGACAAACTGCACCACGATAGAACAAGGGAGATAACCATTAAATACACTGACTTGGAGAGAATATCAGACTTTCAAAGACCAGTAAACCCCACTTCATAGATCCAAGGGTGGTGGCCCTGCCCTGGCTCTTCCTGGCAATGACGGGCAAGGACGGGCCTGCCCTTGGCCTGGGCTTTGCCTGGGCACAGCCCACTAGTGCCCCTCACAGCGATGTACTTTTGTAGGAATTTGTAGTCCACAGCGGTTGCAGTCCACACTGGTTCACTCCTCCAGCAGAAATGAAGTCCTGGGATGGCAGGCCAAGTATTTCCAAGCAATATCCAGCAAAGGGAGAGGTTAGAGGGCTCCCTGTAGTGCGAATGAAGAGGCTAGATTGACAGTACAACAATGCGCAGCGGGACAGCTAGGCGCTTTTGTGCCAGTAATTGGATACAGGTGTAGGTATCAGAAGGATTTGTGGGACTTGTTGTCCCCAGGGGCTGCAGTGCACAACAGCCTACTCCTCTGGCAGAAACAAAGTTCTGGAATGGTAGGCCACGTATTCCCACGCAATATCCAGAAATATCCAGCAAAGAATATATATATACCTAGTTTCCCTAGAAGGAGTGTTTTTTGTTCAACTAATAACTTTGGCGTTGGTTAACGAATCTTAACAACATTTTCAAAACAATTTAATCATTCATTTCAGCTGCAGTCTGCTGTAAAGTTTTGGGGTTATTCATGAAGCAGGGACTGAAAAAAAAGGAAGGACCCAAAACAAGTTTTCCCCATGCAATTTCCCACAGGGATTTTCAAAACAACTACAGCCCGAACCGCTGAAAGGGATCACACCAAATTTGTCAGAAAACGAGATCTTTGTCCAGAAAGAGTGCTTTTTGTAATTTGGTGTAAATCTGTTCAGTAGTCATTAAAGAAAAAAGAATTATGTATATCTAGATATTCTGATCCACCGTGAATACATCGTGGAGGATCCACGCTCCAACAGCAATGATGTGATTGGCTGGCCACAACCTGAGAGGAAATTTGACTGCCATGTTGTGTATCAGCACTCGTTCTAGTGGAAAATATAGATGAAATATGATATAAGGGTTAGGATAGAGGTATTCTGACCCCATAGTACTGATGAAGGGGTCCGCAAGGGACCACTCATAAGCATGAAATTTCCCGCAAATGTTTTTAGTGAGCGCAAGGATCCATGGATCTACTGCAGTGCTCAGCATGGCCCCCTGTGTAAATACATGACAGATCTTCAAATCCAGAGCCCAATAAAAAAAAAACACATGCACCCACTCACACATTCACTCACACCCCACACAACCACTCTCAAACCTATTCACACATCCATACACCCACTCACACCACCATTGTGAGAAACCAGGGCTTTTTGCAGTACCCCCACAAAATATGAGCCCATTATTGGCTATTAGATGCTCGTTTTCTGACTCTGATTGTCCCTGGGGTCTGCTAACTAGACCCAGGGCTTGTGCGCAGATTAACCTACCTGTAACCACCTAGTGTATGGTAGGCTGTGTTGCCTGCTGTCATTTTAAAGGTAGCTCTGCTTTGCAGGCTGCTTTGAAAATAAAATTATATGCAAATTCGAATTTGGAATTAAAGGTACTTCCAAAGTCTAAAACTAACTTATTTTTACATATAAGACACCCGAAAGGTCTGTCCTAGGTACCCCAAGGTCAGTGTGTAATGTTAAAATAAACAGGGACATTTTAAAAGATGTTCTACCTGCCCTGGTGAGGGAAAAACTGCCATTTTTGTTTTCCCCATTGCAGCACATTGGCTCCATGGCCTAGAACAAGAATACTTTATTAAAGTATAACTATTGACAGGAGTGAGCTAAAAATGATAATTCAAAGACTTAAAAGAATAGTTGTGATAAATCCAACAACTTGCCAATGTTAGATTTATTGAAACTATTACAGAAAAGTTGTTATAGAACTTATTTTTATGATGCTCCAAAATTCAGCCTACCAGCAGGCTCTTCTGATTGGCCAGCCTTTGGTAGGCTGAGCCAAAATGCTCTGAGGAGGTGAGAAGTGGCCTGCATAGAGACAAAGGACATTTGGTGGGAGGATATCTGAAAGCCACAGAGCAAAAGGCAGCAAGGGGTTGGAGTAGCCACACTGGTCTTCAAAGAGGGAATGAAAGTTAGGACAGGGCATAGGCTCATCCCCACTCCTGCATCCCCAGCCAGACAGGCGCCCCAGTAATTGAATTAGCAGAGCAGTTGGAAGGGTAGTGTTAGGAAAACTTAGACACACCAGTGGGTTGGTTTAGCCAGGTATTAACCTCCAGGAGAGAGTTTCTCCATTTTGGACTTTAAAATAACAGTGCTTTCTGGTTCAAAAATATGCCACGCTTTGCAGGAAGCTGTCATACTTCTGGGTGGCACCCTGTACCACATTGCATTGGACAGGGGGGCCCCCCTAATTGTCACCCAAGAACACTAGATAAATATAGGAGAGCTGCCCAGCAGCTCAGATCCCTGCCTTGAAACTACATGAAGAAGAAGGTCTGCCCTGCTGGACCTTTGGACTACGCAATAGAGGACTGCCCTTACTGCACACTTTGGTCTTCAGCCCAAAAATGAATTTGCCTTGCTGTGAAAGTGGAAGGAATTAACACCCTGAAAGGAACAGGTTAAAAGAGCTCCATGTGCATCATCTACACTGAGAAGAACCCAGCTGGACAGCATTCAGTAGACTTTTCTTTTTTAAACAAACTTTATTGAGTTTTGTGGCACATTATGGGCAATGCCCATTACATATATTCCGGATAAAGTACATTATAGAATGGTACCAGTTGTACCAAAAATACAATATTGCCTGTGAACATACAGGCCAACAAATGAACTTGGCACAGGTTATATTGTGTTCCCACTGCAAGGAATGTTCCTATGGATGTAAGTACATGACAGAGATGACTTATCCTAGAATTATATGCGTCCAGTAGACTTTTAAGGATTTGCTAATGTGCATTGTGGGAGACATAGTCCCAATATCCCGAGGAGCAACACACAGCTTCTGGAACCTTGGATTTGTGGTGTGGACACTTTGGAACCCCATAAGGACCTCCTTGAAGAAGATCTAAAAGTCTGAGATCATTTGGAGAATTCTTGGAAAAAAGCTCCATACGTTGAGCAACCCGTCATCGAGAGTCAAGCCGCCGATGTCGAACCGTGACCTGGCCTAAATTTCAGGTTTGTCCTACTGAAAACTCCAGAGCTCAAGAATTTCACAGAGGCCTCTTGCTGAACCAAGCCACCATCATTGACTCAAAACTCGACCTGAAGAGGTGCCTTGCTCAAGAGAAAAAGCTCCAGAAAAACGACTAAGTCAAAAGGTAAAAACTTGACTTGGCTCTACCGCTCATTGTCTCTGACTCGTGTTCCATCGCGGTTGACCGCCAGATGTCCCAAGTTGGCACTTTTCATTTTTAAGCACTAGAAAATGATTACACCTTCAAAATTCATTTTATTGGTGTTGGATTTTTATTGTGTATTATATGTTACTTACCAAATGTGTTGGCATTTTTAAATGATTTGCACACCTGTCTCCTAAGTTAAGCCTGCCTGCTTGCAGCCAGGTAACAAGAGTTGAGCAAGGGAATAATTGATTGGGACCTTGACTGGACCTTATATTGTGATTGTGGCCTTATTACTAGTAGTAGGTACCTACCTGCACCTACTAATAAACCATCTTCCAACACCCACAAAGCCACTCACATATCCACTCACAGACCCACATAATCAATCTGAAACCCACTCAGAGACCCACACAACTACTAACAGGCCTATACAGCCACTCATATGCCAACTCACAGACTGACAAAACCACTCACACACCCACACAGCCGCTCACATACCCATACAGCCACTCACTCACCAACTCACAGACCCACACAACCACTCACACACTCACACACATACAGACAGCCACTCACACACCCACTAGCATACCCACTCACACACTCACAGACCACACAGCCACTCACACACCTACTCACAGACCCAGAAAAACACTCACATATCCTCTCACAGACCTCACAGATACTCACACACCTATTCACACACCCACTTTCACACCCACACAGCCACTCACAAACCCATACAGCCATTCACATACCCATTCATATACCTATCCAGCCACTCACACACCAACTCACACTCCCATCAGCTACTCACACACCCACTCACACATTCATCCAGCCACTCACACACTCACTGACAGACCCACAAAACCACACCCACTGACAGACCCACAAAACCACTCATTGACTCTCTCACACACCTATACAACCACTCTCACACCCACTCACAGACCCACACATTCACTCACACCCCTACACATACTGCCACACACCCACTCACACACACATACAGCCACTAACACACTCATTCACATACCCACTCACAGAGGCATAAAACCACTCACACACCCACTGACAGACTCAAAAAACTACTCACACACTCCCACACACAGCCATACAGCCACTCACATGCCCACTGTATTAAATGTGTTGTTGTTTTGAGTTAGTGCTTTTGGTTGAGAACATATTTTCGGATTCATCACAAATCCTAAATTTGGTGTTTCATATTGGTTGTGTGCTATATATTTGGGAATCAGCGAATGTGAAATTTTAAAAAGGGATTTGAAAACAAAACAAACCAGCGTTTGGTGAAAGAGTTGGCTCTGAAAAGAGCCCTTGTGTTTATAATGTGTAGATGATAATTACACATACAACAGAATGCAGTCTTTTAAGTTGTTGAAGAACTCCCTGTTGTCTCCATCTGTGAAATAGATTCAGTCTTTTCGATATAGTCCATCCATATTGAAGCGTAAGTTGTGGTATACAAAGCCTATGTTGTGGTCTTCGGGGAATGCAGAAACAGTTTTATTGACATGTGTCCTGGATTTCTCTATCTGTGAACAAAATTCAGTTGACCACTGCCACCCCTGTCTTTGGCAAATGTTGGAGAACACCAAGACAGTATGTGGAAACAGTGCCGTTATTTGCCAAAGGTATCCTTCATTGGGATTTCCAGTCCTACCTCAGTAATTGTGCTTAAGTCATTGCCACCACAGTGCACATTCAATAGGTCTGGATTTTGGCAATCCGCAATGCTCTCAACGAAAAGGCAGCAATTGATGCTACTTTAGCCCTCTCTGGCTAACTCAAGCAATGTCTACATTAGGTAACCTACTTCGTTCCATGAGAGACCAAACCACAGAGAGTACTGTTCCCAGGATGATTACCACGTTTAATATAAAATCCAATGTTATTAAAAGAATCATGAAACGTCATCGGGGCTTACTGGAAACAGATCCTGTTATTGGCACTAGCATTGGTAAAACACCTCAAATAACATACAGAAAATCCAAATCACTTAGGGATCACCTAGTCCACAGTCATCAGAGTAAATCCATCACTAGTACATGGCTAGGGACACCCAAAGGTTTTGTAAGATGCAGCACATGTAAAGCGTACAGATACAGTAAAAGCAGGGACAAATACAGCACATACACTGGTAAGACTAAACAGATCACTAAACTAATAACTTGTACCAGTGATTATGTTTTGTATGCATTGGAGTGCCCTTGCGGCCTCAAGATACATTGGGAGCACCAAACTGCAACTCAAGACTAGAATCTTACAACACATGAGGGCAGTGACTAACCAAGATCTTAGCTACCCTGTAGCCAGGCACTATCAGGAGAGACACCAGAGCAACAGCAAACTGATAGAATTCTATGGAATAGACAGAATCTTACAACACCCAAGAGGTGGGGATTGAGAAAAACTGCTACGTATCACGGAATCCTGATATATAATTGAGCTCAACACAAAAATCCCACATGGGCTTAATAGTGGAGAGGAGTTAGCAACTCATATAGGGCATGGCTGACCTTGCAGTATTGTCTTTCTTTACAGTCCGAGTATGTGATTCCAGTCAGCTTTCGCTGTTTTAATTCACTCTCACTTTTTACGGGGGAAAGCATAAGTGGTCGTAATTGGACTATGAATTTGACTACTGCCCACATAGGCTAGTTGTAGCCCATTTGATGGATTCAGTTAGTACTTTTCCATCGTTGTGCCTTGTGCACAACATTAAATCTTATTACGGAGATTAGAGAAAATCTCCCATATCTCCCTCATCCCCCTCTTTTGTGTTTGATACTCTCACATTCTTTTCATTACTTTATTATAACACACACTCTTGTGAGCCTGTCCCCTTTGTTTATGTATAAGGTTTGTGGATGAGTGGTATGATTTGAGTATTCATCACATGCATTTGCAAGTGGCATTCGCACACCATTTCTGACTGTTATTTGGTATTTTACCCAATATCAGTATTATATACAGATCGTCTATTTAGGATAACCAGATACGAAGGGGTACCCTAGATTGTTGGTACAGGATGTCTGGCATTTACTATTTATTGATTTTTATCTGGATTATCATTTGGATGGAGTGGCCATCATATTTCACGTGTCCAACAACAATTTACCATTGTTTGATAATATATTTTCCCTCTCTAATGTGGGCACAAGATTGCCGGGACCGTGCATTCATCACATCTAATGAAATATTGAAATTAACATTGATTGACATGCCAGCATACACACTAGCGATCCTTACTCCATGTCAATTTGGGAGTATTCGCTAGGAAACATCATTGCTCACTAAGTCTTGTTCCTGTATCATAAATCGGGTACATTCCTTGGGGAAACAGTGTCGGACATTGTATCTATTTAACATCATTTGTTTGGTCTTGTATGAATTGTAGCATTTCGAAACATTTAGATGATCAAGTATCCGTCCATGAATTATAATGGAATGACTCATTAATGCTAAGTATGTTTGATCTACAATGTTGTGTGTATTTTTCCATGTGTAAAGTTTTGTCAATTGACAATGAACTTTCTTTATTGACTAACCTGTGCATTTTTTAAGCACAAGCTGATTGTAATTGGAGTATTTTCTCTCTTTCCATGAACTCAGTTTTGTATTTCTATAGGGAATGGTACTCAGGTTCTTCACTTGATAAAGGCTTCACCGAAACGCGTCGTTGTTTGTGTGCACCCTCTGGTGTGCCGCTGTTTTCTTTGGAATTTCCGATAATACTACTTCTCACAAAAACATATAGCGGCTGCCGCCGCTGCTGCAGACACCGCATCGCAGGAGGTGGATTGGTAAAGTGCTGCAGTTTTCAGAAATATATATATATATATATACATATATGTATATATATATATAAATTTATATATACGTGTGTATATATATATATATATATATATTGCAAAACACCACTTTGGCTCTCCCAAATGTCACGCTGTCCTCCCAGCCACACAGAGAGGCCGCGGACCACCGGAACTATAGGCAAGTAATACTTTATTTGCTCCTCACACGACGCGTTTGGGCACCACACGCCCTTGTTCACATGTATATATATATATGGTGCTAACTGTGTTTTTAGGTTTATAGGTTGGTAGGGGTATACGGTGGTAAAGATATTTTTTAGGGATATAGGCTGTATACATATATATATTAGGGTTATAGGGTGTGTATATATATATGTATATATGTATATTCACTGAAAAAACATAGGTTTCGGGGACGTTATAGTTAGAAATTAGCATTTAAAAAACCTTTGAAATTCACTGAAAAAACCATAGGTTTCAGGGATGTTATAGTTAGAAATTAGCATTTAAAAAACCTTTGAAATTCACTGGAAAAAGCGCAGTTATAGTTAGTTGGACATTTCACTCGTACAAAACCAGAGAAATTCGGCCGTTATAGTTAGTTGAGCTAACTATAACTCACGCCCCTGCAATGCACTGCTGATGACGTCATATATTACATCATTCATGACATGGTCAGTGACATCACTGAAGACATCACTGATGACATCACTAATGACATCATCCAGTGACTGTGTGTTTCTGTCAAGTTTAAATATTTTATATATATATATATATATATATATATATATATATATATTCCAAGGTGTATTGAAGAATGAGTGGGTGTATAAGTGTCTGAATGGATGATTTATTAGGTGCGTGACTGACTGTATAAGTGAGTGATTAAATGTGTCTTACTGAATGCATGGGTTAGTGACTAAACTGTGTGAATGTCTGTATCAGTTTGTCAGTTGGTGTGTAAGCGGCTGCATGGGTTGGTGAGTAGCTACATGAGTGTCTATATAGGTTATTGATTGGTTGTCCGAGTATCTGTATGGGTGCCTGAGTGTTTCTATGGGTGGGTGGGGGGTGTGTGACTGTGCATAGATGAGTGAGTGGGTGATTCACTGGGTGTATGGTTCAAGAGTGCATCTGTGAAGGGCTGTATGGGTGGGTGAGTGTGTGTATGGGTATGTTGGTGAGTGAATGGATGTCTCAGTGGTACATGTGTGAGTAACTACATATGTGAAAGGCAGTATATGTGAGTGCTGGAATATATAAATGACTATATGTGAGAGTGAGTGGTTGTGAGAGTGGCTGTATGGATGAATGTGTGCTTGTAACAGTGATTGTATAAGTGAGTAAGTATGTGTTAGTATCTGTATGAATAAGTGAGGTGGTATGTGTATAACTGTATAGGTGAGAAAATGGGAGTGTGATTGATTCTTTGCATGACTGACTAGGTGTGAGAGTAACTCTATGGATGATTGGTGGTATGTGAGTGTCTGTATAGGTGTATGAGTGCATACGATAGTGCTGTATTGATGAGTGACTGCATGTATGAGTGACTGTATGGGTGAATGAGTGGATGTGTGTTTAGACCTAGGAATCAGTGAGTGGGTATGTAGTAACTGGTATTGGTGTGTCTATGGTTTCGAAAATGGTAGTCTGTATTTTAGAGTGGGTGTATCAAAGGTTATATTAGGGTGTGAGGAGACGCATCAGATTATCACTTGGATGATGTCATCAGTGATGTCATCAGTGATGTCATTTGAGATGTCATCAGTGATGTCATCAGTGATGTCACTGACCATGTCATGAATGATGTAATATGTGACGTCATCAGCAGTGCATTGCGGGGGCGCAAGTTATAGTTAGCTTAACTAATCATGTCACTTCAATCAATCATGTCACTTATAAAGCGCACTACATACCCGCGAGGGTCTCAAGGCGCTGGGGGAAGAGGGGGGTGGTGCTGCTACTGATCGAAGAGCCAGGTCTTGAGGAGTCTTCTGAAGGCCAGTAGGTCTTGGGTCTGTCGGAGGTTGGTGGGGAGGGTGTTCCAGGTCTTGGCGGCGAGGTGGGAGAAGGATCTGCCGCCGGCGGTCGTTTTCCGGATGCGGGGGACTGTGGCGAGGCGAGGCTGGTCGGCGGAGCTGGCGGGTGGGGGTGTAGAAGCTGAGTCGTCTGTTGAGGTAGGCTGGTCCGGAGTTGTGGAGTGCTTTGTGTGCGTGGGTGAGGAGCTTGAAGGTTATCCTCTTGTTGACAGGGAGCCAGTGCAGGTCTCTCAGGTGGGGTGTGATGTGGCTGCGTCGGGGGATGTCGAGGATAAGACGTGCAGAGGCGTTCTGGATGCGTTGCAGCCGTCTCAGGAGCTTAGCCGTCGTTCCTGCGTAGAGGGCGTTTCCGTAGTCCAGCCTGCTGGTGACGAGGGCCTGGGTGACTGTTTTCTTGTTTCGGTGGGGATCCACTTGAAGATCCTGCGGAGCATTCGGAGGATGTTGAAGCAGGATGAGGAAACGGCGTTGACCTGCTTAGTCATGGAGAGGGTGGGGTCGAGGATGACCCCTAGGTTGCGTGCGTGGTCGGTGGGTGGCGGGGCTGTTCCCAGTGATGTTGGCCACCAGGAGTCGTCCCAGGCTGAAGGGTTGGAACCAAGGATGAGGACCTCCGTCTTGTCCGAGTTCAGCTTCAGGCGGCTGGTCCTCATCCATTCGGCGACGGCCTTCCTTCCTTCGTGGAGGTGGGCTTTGGCGGTGTGAGGGTCTTTGGTGAGGAGAGGATCAGCTGGGTGTCGTCGGCGTAGGAGATGATGTTGAGGTTGTGCTGTCGGGCGACGTGGGCGAGGGTGCCATGTAGATGTTGAACAGCGTTGGGCTGAGGGAGGAGCCTTGGGGTGCGCCGCAGATGATCTTGGTGGCCTTGGATCGGAAGGGGCGAGGCGGACGCTTTGTGTTCTGCCGGAAAGGAAGGATGTGGTCCAGTCCAGGGCCTTCTCTTGGATCCCGGCGTCGTGAAGGCGTGTTCGTAGTGTGTGGTGGCAGACCGTGTCGAAGGCGGCTGATAGGTCCAGGAGGATGAGGGCTGCTGTTTCTCCGTTGTCTAGCAGGGTCCTGATGTCATCGGTGGCGGCGATGAGGGCGGTTTCGGTGCTGTGGTTGCTGCGGAAGCCGGACTGGGAAGGGTCCAGGATGTTGTTCTCCTCGAGGTAGCGGGTCAGTTGTTTGTTGACGATTTTCTCGGTGACCTTCGCGGGGAACGGGAGCAGAGAGATGGGTCGGAAGTTCTTGAGGTCCTTGGGGTCTGCCTTGGGTTTCTTGAGTAAGGCGGTGATCTCGGCGTGCTTCCAGCTTTCCGGGAAGGTTGCTGTCTCGAAGGAGATGTTGATTATTTTCCGGAGATGGGGCGCGATGGCTGTACTGGCTTTGTTGAAGATGTGGTGAGGGCACGGGTCTAGCGGTGAACCGGAGTGGATGGTGTTCATGATCTCGCTGGTGTCCTCGTCGTTGATGTTGGTCCAGGAGAGCAGGCGGTTGGTGGTTGTGGGGGCAGTGGTCTCGGTGGTTGCTGGGGCGGTCGTGGTGTTGAAGCTGTCGTGGATGTCGGCGATTTTGCGGTGGAAGAAGGTGGCCAGTGAGTCGCACAGGTCTCGCGATGGCTGGATGTCGTTGGTGTTGGAGCTGGGGTTGGAGAGTTCCTTCACGATGTTGAAGAGCTCTTTGCTGTTGTGTGCGTTGTTGTCTAGGCGGTCTTTGAGTGAGGCCCTTTTGGCGGATCTGATGAGGTGATGGTGACTGCGGGTGGCGCTCTTGTGGGCGGCGTAGCTGTCCGCTGTCCGTTCGTGGAGCCAGATCTTCTCCAGTTTTCGGCATGTTCGTTTGGAGGCCTGGAGGTCTTCGGTGAACCAGGTGGCTTTCTTGCTGGTGTGGCTGTTGGGCGGATTCTTGAGCGGGGCGAGGTGTTGGCGCAGTCGTCGATCCACTGTCTGAGGTTGCGGGCGGCGGTGTCGGGGTCGGAGGGTTCGGCGGGTGGGCTCAGGGCGAGGTTGTGGTTAGCTGGTCTTCCGTGACTCTGCTCCAGCAGCGGCGAGGCATTTGTTCGGTGCGGTGGTGCGTGGTGGGCTTCCTGTAGGTGAAGTGGATGCAGTGGTGGTCAGTCCAGTGGGGTTCGGAGGTGTGGTTGAAGGAGACGTGTGGGCTTGCGGAAAAGATGGAGTCTAGCGTGTGGCCGGCGGCGTGGGTGGGTGTAGTCACGAGCTGTCTGAGTCCGAGGGTGGCGAGGTTGTCGATCAGGGTGGTGGAGTTGGTGTCCTTGTTGTTCTCGAGGTGGAAGTTCAGGTCCCGAGGAGGATGTAGTCCGTGGAGCGATGGCGTGTGTGCTGGCGAAGTCAGCGATGGAACTCAGCTGAACTGTGGTCGGGAGTCCGGGGGTCTGTAGATGAGGGTTCCTCTGAGGGTGGTGTTGGGATCGGTGTGGATCTGGAAGTGCATGTGTTCGGCGGTGCTGAGGGTGTCGTCGGTGTTGGTTGAGACTCTGAGGGTGTTCCTGTGGACGATGGCGATGCCTCCTCCGACTCCGTTGGTGCGGTCCCTGCGGGTGATCTTGTATCCGTCCGGGATGGCAATGGCGATGTCGGGGGCTGAAGCGGGATTCAGCCAGGTCTCCGTCAGGAATGCGGCGTCTGGGGAGGTTGAGTCGAGAAGGTCCCAGGAGTTCGATGGCGTGTTTGCGGGCGGAGCGGGTGTTGAGGAGGATGCATCTGAGGTAGTTGGGTTCTTTCCTGGGCGGTGGTTTGGCGCAGCGGGTGCTGGCGAAGCTGCAGTTCCGGCAGGTGAAGGGCCCTTGGGTGCGCTCGGGGTGGCCTGGTAGCAGGCGTGATCTTTTCCGGGGTTGAGTGCGTGGAGGGTGGTGGCGTTGTATCGGCGTCTGTTGATGTGGCGGGCGCGGGGATGCCCGGACCAGGGGTCTGGTGCTGGGTGCGGTCACGGCGCGGACGGGCGCAGAGCAGGCTTGCCTTAGGTGCGCCTTCGGCGCTCAGCGGCCCGCCATAAATGGGGAGGTGGGAGGGAGGAGCAGGGAATGGGGCAGCGAATGGGCAGTGAGGGGCAGGGCCGCAGGGGCGCAGCGGCGGAAACAGGCACAGAAGGGAAACCGAGCACAATCAGGGCATCAAGGGGCACAGAAAGGAAAAAAAAATGAGCACAATCAGGGGCAGCAAGGGGGCACAGAAAGGAAAAACGAGGCACAATCAGGGGCAGCAAGGGGGCACAGAAAGGAAAAACGAGCACAATCAGGGGCAGCAAGGGGGCACAGAAAGGAAAAACGAGCACAATCAGGGGCAGCAAGGGGGCACAGAAAGGAAAAGCGAGGCACAATCAGGGGCAGCAAGGGGGCACAGAAAGGAAAAGCGAGCACAATCAGGGGCAGCAAGGGGGCACAGAAAGGAAAAACAGAGCACAATCAGGGGCAGCAGCAGGGCACACAGACGGAGCTTTGTGTTGGGGGAGCGACCTACCAGTCAAGGTCAGGGGTCGCTCTCTTCACCACGCAGCGGCCGCCATAAATGGGGAGGTGGGAGGGAGGAGCAGGGAATGGGGCAGCGAATGGGCAGTGAGGGGCGGGGCCGCAGGGCGCAGCGGCGGGAAACAGGCACAGAAGGGAAAGCGAGGCACAATCAGGGCATCAAGGGGGCACAGAAAGGAAAAAAAATGAGCACAATCAGGGGCAGCAAGGGGGCACAGAAAGGAAAAGCGAGCACAATCAGGGGCAGCAAGGGGCGCAGAAAGGAAAAAAGCGAGCACAATCAGGGGCAGCAAGGGGGCACAGAAAGAAAAAGCGAGGCACAATCAGGGGCAGCAAGGGGCACAGAAAGGAAAAACGAGGCACAATCAGGGGCAGCAAGGGGGCACAGAAAGGAAAAACGAGCACAATCAGGGGCAGCAAGGGGGCACAGAAAGGAAAAGCGAGCACAATCAGGGGCAGCAAGGGGGCACAGAAAGGAAAAAGCGAGCACAATCAGGGGCAGCAGCAGGGCACACAGACGGAGCTGTGTGATGGGGGAGCGACCTACCAGTCAAGGTCAGGGGTCTAACTATAACAGCCAATCTTCTCTGGTTTTGTACTAGTGAAATGTCCAACTAACTATAATGTCCCTGAAACCTGTGGTTTTTTCAGTGAATTTCTAAGGCTTTTTAAATGCTAATTTCTAACTATAGTGTCCCTGAACCCTATGGTTTTTTCAGTGAATTTCAAAGGTTTTTTAAATGCTAATTTCTAACTATAACGTCCCTGAAACCTATGGTTTTTCAGTGAATTTCAAAGGTTTTTCAAATGCTAATTTCTAACTATAACGCCCCTGAAACCTATGGTTTTTGCAGTGAATTTCTAAGGTTTTTTAAATGCTAATTCCTAACTATAACGTCCCTGAAACCGATGTTTTTTTCAGTGAGTTGCAAAGGTTTTTTAAATGCTAATTTCTAACTATGCCTACAGAGGTAGGACATGTTCAGAAAGAGGAAGAAAAGCACAGAAAGAAGCAAGAGAAATGCAGAAAGAGGCAACAGAAGTCCAGAAAGACGAAGAAAGGTGCAGAAAGAAGCAAGAGGTACGCAGAAAGAACCAATAGAGGTGCAGAAAGAGGCCTTGTTGCAAAGTCATCCTATGCCCCCAACGTTTTGCTGACTGGTACTGGTGGTAACTGACTCTGACTAACAAGGCCCGGAGCTAGGGCTATGCTGAAAGACACTTTGAATACAGTGAAAACACCTACATACACTAGGGTACACTATGTGTTGGGGTACCCCTGTGATTGCATGACCTCCCTTGTAAGGCCCTAGTACATAATAGGGCAGGGGGATTAAAACTACCTCTAAATCAGAGGTGCAGAAAGAAGCAAGAGAAGTGCAGAAATAAGCAACAGAGGTGCCGAAAGAGGCAAGAGAGGTGCAGAAAGAAGCAAGTGAAGTGCAGAAAGAGGCAACAGAGGTGCAGAAAGCCGCAAGAGAGGTTCAGAAACAAGCAAGAGAAGTGCAGAAAGAGGCAAGAGAATTGCTGAAAAAAGCAACAGAGGTGTAGAAAGAAGTAAGAGAAGTGCAGAAAGAGGCAAGTGAGGTGCAGAAAGAAGCAAGAGCAGTGCAGAATGAACCAACAGAGGTGCAAAAAGAGACAAGATGGGTGCAGAAAGAGGTAGGAGAGGTGCACAATGAGGCAAGAGGGGTACAGAAAGAGGCAGGAGGGGTGCAGAAAGAAGGAAGAGAAGTGCAGAAAGAAGCAACAGAGGTGCTGAAAGAGGAATGACGGGTGCAGAAACAGGCAGGAAAAGTTCAGAAAGAGGGAACAGGGGTGCAGAAAGAGCCAAGAGGGGTGCAGAAATAGGGGAGAGGGGTGCAGAAAGAGGCAAGAGGGATGCAGAAAGAAGCAAGTGAGGTGCAGAAAGAGGCAACAGAGGTGCAGAAAGACACAAGAGAGGTGCAGAAACAAGCAAGAGAAGTGCAGAAAGAGGCAAGTGAGGTGCATAAAGAGGCAAGAGAGGTGCAGAGAATTGCAAGAGAACTGCAGAAAGAGGCAAGAGAAAAGCAAAAAAGAGAAGAAAGGTGCATAAAGAAGCAAGAGAGGTACAGAAAGAAGCAAGAGAAATGCAGAAAGAAGCAAGAGAGGTACAGAAAGAGGGAAGACGAGTGCAGAAAGAGACAACAGGGGTGCAGAAAGAAGCAAGGGAGGTGCAGAAAGAGGCAAAAGAAGTGCAGAAAGAAGCAACAGAGGTAGAGAAAGAGGCTAGAGAGGTGCAGAAAGAGGGAGGAGGGGTGCAAAAAGAGGCAAGATGGGTGCAGAACAAAGCAAGAGAGGTACAGAAAGAAGCAAGAAAAGTGCAGAAAGAGGCTAGAGGGGTGCAGAAAGGGGCAAGACAAGTGCAGAATGAAGCAACAGAGGTGCAGAAGGAGACAAAAGAACTACAGAAAGAGGCTAGAGAGTTGCAAAAACAGGCAAAAGGGTTGCAGAAAGAGGGAACAGGTGTGCAGCCAGAGGCAAGAGAGGTGCAGAAAGACAGAAGAAGGGTGCTGAAAGAGGCAAGAGGGATGCATAAATTTGCAACTGATGTGCAGAAAGAAGCAAGAGCAGTGCAGAATGAACCAACAGAGGTGCAGAAAAAGGCAAGAGTGGTACTGAAAGAGGCAAGAGAAGTGCAGAAAGAAGCAAAAGAGGTGCAGAAAAAGGTAAGAGAACAGCAAAAAAAGGCAATAGAGATGAAGAAAGAGGAAGGAGAGGTGCACAAAGAGGCAAGAGGGGTACAGAAAGAGGCAAGAGGGGTGCAGAAAGAAGCAAGAGAAGTGCAGAAAGAAGCAACAGAGGTGCTGAAAGAGGCAAGTGGCATGCAGAAAGAGGCAAGAGAAGTGCAGAAAGAAGTGACAGAGGTGCAGAAAGAGGCAAGAGAGGTGCAGAAACAGGCAGGAAAGGTGCAGAAAGAGGGAACAGGGGTGCAGAAAGAGGCAAGAGGGATACAGAAATTTGCAAAAGAGGTGCAGAAAGAAGCAAGAGCAATGCAGAAAGAACCAACAGAGGTGCAGAAAGAGGCAAGAGGGGTGCAAAAAGAGATAGGAGAGATGCACAAAGAGGTTAGAAGGGTACAGAAAGAGGCAAGAAAGGTGCAAAACGAAGGAAGAGAAATGCAGAAAGAAGCAACAGAGGTGCTGAAAGAGACAAAGAAGGGTGCAGAAAAAGGCAAGAGGAGTGCAGAGAGAAGCAACATAGTTGCAGAAAGAGGCAATAGAGGTGCAGAAAGAGGCAAGAGAGATGCAGAAAGAAGCAAGTGAGAAGCAGAAAGAGGCAAGAGAGGTGCAGAAATAAGACAGTGAGGTTCAGAAAGAGGCAAGAGAAGAGCAGAAAGTGGCAAGTGAGGTGCAGAAAGAGGCAACAGAGGTATAGAAAGAGGCAAGAGAAGTGCAGAAAGAGGCAAGAGAAGTGCAGAAAGAGGCAAGAGAGGTGCAGAAGGAAGAGAGTGAGGTGCAGAAAGAGGCAAGTGAGGTGCAGAAAGAGGCAAGAGAGGTACAGAAAGAGGCAAGGGAACTGCAGAAACAGGCAAGAGAAATGCACAAAGAGGCAAGAGAGGAGCAGAAAGAGGCAAGAGAGGTATAGAAAGAAGCAAGAGAAGTGCAGAAAGAGGCAAGTGAGGTGCAGAAAGAGGTGAGAGGTGCAGAAAGAAGCAAGAGAGGTGCAGAAAGAGGCAAGAGATCTGCAGAAAAAAGCAACAGAGATGCTGAAAGAGGCAAGTGAGGTGCAGAAAGGGGCAAGAGAAGTGCAGAAAGAGGGAAGTGAAGTGCAGAAAGAAGACAGTGAGGTGCAGAAAGAGGAAGAAAGGTGCAGAAAGGAGCAAGAGAAATGCAGAAAGAGGCAAGAGAGGCACAGAAAGGTCTGTGCACCATTAGTACCAGTTTAACACCCACATTTTGCAATAAGTAACACATGACAATTCCAGCTTTGCAAAGGGCCTTCCACCACGCTGTAACACATGACACTGCATTTTTGGGAACATTTGAGCCGTTTGAGCTAGAAACAAGGCTTTTTTTGTTCAAATTTGCAAATTAGGCAGCAGATGATGGAATATTTAGAAAATGTTTAATTATGTGAAAATTGGTGCAGCCGAACAGTCACATAATTCCAGTGGCCCTGCTCATACCTCCGGCTATGTCCAGAAGTGCTCCTCAGTGGTTCCTTCTTTTTTTGTGTCTAATTTTTTGTTATAGTTTAGCTTCTATGGAAACAAGGAAGACTAAACCTGAGGTGACCACTCCACAAAAAACGCCACAATACCACATAATTACTCTCCAAAACACATAATCCCACTCCACATAATTCCTATACACGAAATACCACATACTTTCTATTCACATAATTTCACTGCACAACATACCACATAATTCCGCTACACACAACGTACATCCACCAAAAAACATTAGTAAAAATCTTTTACATTTACAGCGCCAATAGCTCTAACTATCGCAAATGCGAGACCTATTACATTACAAATGCTTCTTTAAGTAGTCGCATTTGCACAGTGGTGCAGAAAGGGGGCTGGGCCTCCGACCAGCGCTCAGGAATTCCACTGCGTAGGACTTACAGGAGGTACCAGAAGGGCTTCTTGGCCCCCAAAGTCCCTCAGGAGTGAAGTGGACTTCATCTCCCAACCAGTACTGTGCCAGGAGGCACTTTTGCAGAGTGGTGGAGAAAGAGGGGGCGTGGCCTCCAAAGACCTCTTAGCAATCCCACTGTGTGGGACTTAGTGGAGGTAATAGGAGGGGTAGTTAGCCCCCAAGGACAACTAGCCCTCCTATTAACTCCAGTAAGTCCCTCTCAGTGGGATTGCTAAACTGTCACAGCAGGCCACGCCCCCTTTCCCACCCACTCTGCAAACGCACTCCCTGGCATGCTCTTGGATGGGGATTAAAGTCTCCTTTGCTGCTGGGGGTCCTTAGGGGCCAACTAGCCTACCTGATACCTCCAGTATGCCCCAGAGAGTGGGATTGATGATAGGTGGACACAGGCCATGCCCCCTTTGTCCACCACTCTGCAAATGCACCTCCTGATGCGCTCTTGGTTGTGGGATGGAGTCCCCTTGCCTCCTGAGGATCCCTGGGGGCCAACTAGCCCTGAGTGGCCCCCCTCCCAGGCCGCTTCTGGCCCCAGGGACCCCATCCCCTGGGGCCTGGCCTCTTTGATGGGGACCGTGGGGGGAGCCCCAATGCCCCCACGGTCCCTGCCGGCTCCCTGACTCCTGCGTGAGTTGGCATTGCTTTTGGGCAAGGGGAGCTGCATTAACATGCAGCTCCTCTTGCCCAAAAGCAATCTGCTTTGCTTCTTGGAAGTAAGAGCAGGTTTCCTGCTCTCGCTTCCAAGAAGCAAAGCAGTGTTTGCTATGGCAGGTCGGGAGCCGTGCTCCCGCCCTGCCAAAGCAAACAGCAATGTCCTGGGGTGGGCACCCCGGGACATTGCAGGACCCGGCCCTGGGGGGTGGCAGTCCCCAGGGCCATTAAGGGCTCCAGGAGGGCGGCCCTGCAGCCCCCCTCCCAACATGTTAATAGCCCGGGGAGTTGGTGGTCCCCCGGGGTCCGCTACGGACCCCCGTATTTACATATTCAATGCCCCGGGGAGGTGGTGGTCCCCGGGGCTTGGGGGGGCCCGTGAGGCCCCGCGGCCCTAAAATGCAAATGCCCCAGGGAGGTGGCGGTCCTCGGGGCAGCATGGGGAGGCAGGAGCCCCCTCACGCATTTTGTAATAAAAGCCCCGGGGAGGTGGCGGTCCCCAGGGCTGCGGTGGGCCGTGTGCCCCCCACATATAATTATCTAAGCCCCAGGGAGGAGGCAGTCCCCGAGGTTGCGGGGGCCCGCACAGCCCGCGCAGCCCCCGCATACATTATAAACATTGCCCCTGGGATCTGGCCTACCCGGGGGCTTATAGAAAACGAAGCACGTATTTGCGCACACAGCGTGAATTCGGCCGATTTTCTAATTAAAAAATGCTTTTTTTGGCATGGGGGTCCTTTTGGGACCCCCTGAGCAGGCCTAGAGGGACAGGGTGTTTCTACCCTGCCCCCTTTTCTTGTTTTTTGATGTTTTTTCTACTGTTTTTTCTACTGTTTTCTTGTGACTCGGTTACAGAGTCACAAAATGGCTGCCAACACATTCTGGTTTGGAGCGTTGGCAGCCAATCAGAATGAAGCTCGTGCTCAGGAGGGTTCGCGTATCCTCCTCGGTACTCAGATATCGATATTTTTATTGTTTGAATTTCTCAGCAACTACTGAACGGATTTACACCATTTAAAAAAAGCACGCTTTCTGAACAAAGACCTACCTTTTTGCCAAATTTGGTGTAATTCGGTTCAGCAGTTCGGGCTGTAGCTTTGTCTAAAGTTCCTATGGAAATTAACATGGGGAAAATGTGTTTTGGGACCCCCTTTTTTCTCGGCCCCCGCTTGAGGAATCACCCCGAAACTTTCAAGACAGGGGATGACCTGAGGGAACCATTAGTTTGGAAAATTTCGCAAAGATTCATCAAACGGCGCCAAAGATATTGGCAAAAGAAAAAATGCTTTTTGAATAGAAACAAGGTCCTAACTATAACTACCGACTGGTGACCGCCAGTAGGTAATACACCCTTTAACCCTAAAAAATATCCTCACCACCCTATACCCCTTCCAACCTATAACCCTATAAATAACCTTACCACCCTATACCCCAACCCACCCTTAAACTCTAAAAACACAGGGCATCATTACGGTGGCGGACGGACTTGAGTCCGTCTGCCATTGATGTGGATACTGGGACCCCCCATCTGTAATGCGGTGGTCCCACACATAAGATTACGATGTATCTTTGACATTGTTGGCTGCAGCACCCGCCGCAATGTCAGAAATACAGGGTTTGCATTTTCCTGCACTACGTGGCAGGCACACCGCGATGCCTGCCACCTGGTGCAGGGAAATGTAGGGGGGTACCATAGGTACCTACCCAGTGCACACCCACCTCCCCCAACACAAGGGGGGCCTGCTACGGGCCCCCAAATGCAATCCCCGCCAGCCTGTGAATGGCGGTTTCACCGCCATACAACGGCTCATGGGGAGGCAGCATCGTAATATGGCAGACGTGCCTGTGAGGCACCGCCACCATATTGTAGATGCGGGTTGGGTCCACCAGGCAATCGTAATGATTGCCTGTGGCGGACCCTTGGCGGACGGACTTTGCGTCTGCGAGCACACCGCCCGCCATTGTAATTTGGCAGGCGGAGTAGTTCTTTACAATGGCGGTGAAACAGCCACCGGCAGCCTGCCGGTGGCGGTTTCACCACCATCGTAATGACCCCCACAGTTAGCACCCTATACTCCTACTCAGCTCTAAACCCTAAGAATGCCTTTACCACCTTATACTTCTACCCCCAAATCCTAAACCTTAAAAATACCCTTACTATCTACTATGTAGGGTGCTAACAAACCAGCAATATCAGCAATGATTAAAAATTCCATAGTTTATTTTGGGGTATAACCCCATAAAACATGCAACAATTCCTAAAATCATTACATTTTCATCTATAAAATAATAAATACAATATTGCTACTAAACACTTAACAAATACACTGAAAGTTGAAAACTTTTAAAGTGGCAAGACTAGTATACATTACCTCATGCATAACTATACACTTGCTCCAGTTGATGAACAAAGTGCAGTGCTTCATCTTAAGGTCTTACCATACAAGAACATTTTGACCAACCCCAAGAGAGAAACTTTGACAATGCATGCAAAAAAATATTTTCTGAGGGATCTGTTTTCAAAATCCCCATTGACTCCCAGATATGTCTCACACTCAATGAACGACATAAGGTAATAATCAATTTTTTCATAGTTAGTCTATATGCTGGATAAAAGAATAAAAAAGTTGTTCAGTTTCGTATAATGGAGGGCAAACTGGGCAAGTGTCATTTGTACAACATGCATGCACCATTTCGCAGAAAAACTGGCAGGACACATATTCCGAATTTATGGTGTTTTTTTATTAAGCGGTACACTTCTATTCATGTACATTTCAAATCTGGAAATCATTTGTAAGATAAAAATGTATTAGTTAGCCCTCTATCACTCTGCTGAATTCAGGTTTTCTCCCTAACAAATCTTGACCCTCAATCTTTAATTTCACTGAATAGTTTCAGGATTTTCCCATAGTTCCCCAAAGTTTAGCCTCTGTAACCAAAATCTAATGTAGCTAAGCCAAGGAGTAGTACAGTGATTATCGAGATAAATCAAATCACTTACCGAAACTTTACACAATTACAATTCACCTACAGACCAAATTCTTATCCAATACAACAGTCGTCTAAGGATGGACACATGATCTGCCCTGTTTAAGGCTAAGTCAAAGCATAATAGATGCAATGGGAAACTATTGGGAAGTTTCACACTGCACGCGCCTTTAGAGGTGCCATGGCCCCATAGACCCATATGTAAGACCCATATAGAGCCCCTCCTAATGCTTTAGCCCTATAGACCTCTAGGGGGGGGGGAAATAAGCCTACATGATGTAACATTGTACTTTTTCACTACTATCGTTGATCTATGTTGTGTGCCAACTTACTCTTGTCTATTTTCTGGACCCAAGACAGGGTATCTGCTGGTTTGCCTCCTAAGTAGTCAAAACTCTACACTCTGTCTAATTGAACTCCTTCTACTAGAATTCTTCCTATACAAGAACAGTGGTGGTTCCGAGACAGGTATTTTGTTGTCCCTGCATTGATCTCAAGACCTCAACAGAAGCAGATATATGAAAATTGATCTAGCAATGTTTGCAGTTCCATAGGGGTTCTTGATATAAGCAGGGTATAGTCAGGAAACATAAGTGCAGGGATGCAACATTTCCCTGATTTGTGTGCATCATTTTGGCATTTGTTCAATCATGCATACCTGGGTACATCTGGCCACTGGGATGACCTGGAGAAGAGGGAGCCTCCCATCTGTGAGGATGTGACATTTAACGAGGACTTTCACTCACTCTGCAGGATGTGCATACCTGGTCAAAGGGAATCAATTCCCCAGTATACATCTGGCAACTCTGACGCCCTGGAGGGAAAGACTTCTCCCATCTGTGAGAACACGCTATTTAGGGCAGGACTTTTACCCATTGCACAGCTAGGCACACAGGCAGCTCCTGGGCGAAATATCACCTGTTTAGCTTGGGAGGTGTGTTTCTCCTATTTCATCCATGACAGACCCACCTAGGTCAGAAACAAAACTGTTCCTTAGTCCCAGTAATGCTACCAATGGGGAAATGGAAAGCAGCAGACAATCAGGGCAGAAAAAGTGAAAAGACTGGTCAGCACACAGCGTAAAACTGTACACTGACTGAGATAGACAAGATATACTTATGGAAAAAGTTGAACGCCTGTTAAACACTATAGAGAAGAGCCTAAGGTCCTGATTACGAGTATAGGTGCTATGCAACACACCTGATAAATAACAGCACCATTGGGCACATTATTTATCAGGTGCAATAAATAGAACCTATTGCGAGTTTATGGGCCATAACACATAAATTGTGGTGTTTAATGCACCAAAATCTGCATAATATGGTAATTACGGTCAATACCTTGTGCTTGCCCCCTGTTAAATTTCAGCAGGTTTGACCTGCCAAAGGAATTTAATACATCTGGTAATAATCAGATACTTTAAACACCATTTAACTCATTCATACCCATGTGTGAACAGGAGCTTATGCACTGGCTGGAATACACCAACCACATTATAATCAGGCCCTATGAGACTAAGATCATTTCTCATCAAACCTAAGACTGTGTGGGGGATATGAGCACTGCCTAGCACCGGACAAAATACAGATACATTAACAGATAGTAGACCTGGTAGTGGTCCTGCCACAGTGGAGAATGAATGGATGCAACCTTATCATGTTCCTTTAGTGCTCAATATTGTTTTCAAGCACTGGTATCAGGGGTTAGCAAGTCCTGATACATATAAGATACACCCTCTGAGTAATAGTGATAGGCCTTTCCAATCACACAGAGAGGTTGAAGTAGAGAAGAGCATTGACCTAGTCTTAGAAGAGATCCTAGATTTAAAAACTACTGTCAATGGCATCTTTAAAACTGTTCTCAATAAGATCGAGGTAATTGCTTGTGCAATTAACAGTGACCCAATGACTAGACCTTGCACTCATGATGAAGCTGATATCCCACATACTGAATAAATTAGCGATAGTCCTTATACAACAAGGAAGGAAAGGGTCAGTCCCAATGTTAGGAATAGTGGTCCTACAGAAAATGCAATACACCAGTATGGACACTTGGCCGGTAGAATGAACAAATATCTAAGCAAAGAACACTCAAACACCGAGTGGGAGAACAAATAGGGCTGAGAAGTGACCAAATACAAAAATCTGTCTGTAGAAACAAAAGTGGTGACTCTACCTTAGAAAGACATATACCTGTCTGAAAGAATGATATTTCAAGGAAGATGATAGTAGAACTGGTCACAAGGGCTCATACATGATTAATGTTTCAAATCAGAGAGAGTAGTGAATCCCTAGTTAAAAAACGTTACTCACTGGATCAGGCAAGTGTGTAATTGTGTAATTGTAGGTCTATTATTTGTGATGACATTGTCACAGCCTCACTCCACACATTCCCAACTGGCAATTTATAACACATCAGACTAATGTCAACAAATAAAACCTTAGTAGCAGAAATGGTTGCATTGGACCACAGATCATTACTCAAAAATGGTTCTATTATAGGTTTGAAGCTCAACCCCTCCTCCAATTGAGGTTATAGACTGTAGAATAAGAGAATCAATGGTAGCAAGATCACCTGTAGGAGCAACTTGATCAGTCCATGAGAGAGAACCAGTATAAGGCCTGTCGGATTTGGACTGATAAACACAACTCACAGAACCAATTCACTCACATGACAGTTTGGTTTCTTGTATCAACGAGGGATTTGGGATCACCAAGGAAATGGTTCATATTTACATTTGGGATCCAATCCAGAGTACTGGTTACACAAGACATGAAATAACATAGACAGGTGAGAATGAACCAAAGATACTGAATCTGTTACTTTTAAGCTGCTATCATGGAATGTGGTGGGAATAAAAGCAAAGCTCAAGCTTGTAAAGAGATATGAATTACATCTATTTCAAGATATACCGGCAATTGAAAATTTATATAGGCTGGTTTATTTTTCCATGCATGTTGCAGCTTTCCTGTTCACAGCTGGCAGAGCATCAGATAGCCTGTTAATATGGTTTAGAACCTCTCTTAGATGATTATGGTTTTGCATGTAAGGTCACTAGACATTTGGATTTGGTTGTGACATTACCACATGGGAGAAAATTCATGAATGCTGTTGATGTAAATATATACATTTGGTCAGTTTGAGAAAAACGTGAATCTGACACTGTGCATCCTTTGAATGCCCTACTACATACATTATGTCCTAAATTACCAGTGAATGAAGCAGGTGATTGCAATGCAACCTTTGAGCCTTCTGATGTACTGTCTTTCCTTTCAATACAGGAAGATTAACAATGATGTATACCTCAAATAGATACTGTGAGCATTAGGATATGCCCACAGGTGGCAAGTCAACTGTATTATATGACTAAGACCGGGGCATTATGAGCTTGTAATGGCTGTTCACACTCTTACTATAAAGCCAAACATAATTTGAAAAGGGGCGATTCTACCAGCAACACTGATTGATATAGAGGCCTTTCATTGTCACAACAGTGACCATAATGCCCTCGATCTAAAAATGCAGGGTGCTGTATTTGGTATGATGGTTGAAGAGGATAATGTATTTGTTCACAAGCTGATTGTTACTAATAGCTGGAGAATGTAAATTGGACTCTTGTAGCCAACAATCTTAAGACCATCGAGAGTATTTACAACTCATTTTGAACTGCTGTAGAACCTTACGAGAACACTGTTACTCTAATCAATCTAGCGCTAATTGATCAACTAAGGGCCATCTTCACAAGTTTATAAAAAAAATCTAGCCAAGTCAAAAACAAATTCTGGTATAACAAGGAATGTAGGAGGGAAGAGACAAGACTAGTTGGTGCAATAAAAGCTAAATCATGCTAGAAATAAGGGAAAGGAGAAAGATCTACAAGGATACCCATAGGTGTATTAAAACAGAATTGGAGGAAAGCCAGTGGATTGAGATGAAAGAAGCAAAGGAAAGGATAGATGCAAGATCCTGCTGGTGTATCTAGGGAACGGTTTTACATCTGTAAATGGTTAACCTGAGACATATGCCTCCCTGGAAGCTTGGCAAGTTTATTTTCTAACTGTATCTGCTCATACTAATGTGTTGACTTCCCTAAAAAGTAGATCAGCAGGGATATCATCCCTTGATGTAGAAGTGATAAACACCCTTGACCATTGGTCCTCCATAAGAGACACAGAGGAAGCCTTTCTCTTCCTGAAAAGGGAGAAGGCTCTGGGACCTGATAGAGTCCCAGATGATTTGTGTTTACCTGAAGACTCTGTCTGCGTCCCCTATATAAATATCTTATCAAATGCAAAAATTAAAGGTGAGGAAATTCCCGAATATTGAAACAGGGTAGAAACTGTCCTCATTCACAAAAAGGGGAGTAAAGACAACCCTGCAAACTACAGGCCTATAAGTCTGATTAACAATCTGCAGAAAATCTTCTGTTAAAAAGTGTTATCTAAATTGAATGATTGGATGGTTGAAAATCACATCTTGACTGACTTACAGACATGATTCCAGTCTAAAGTAAGTTTACTTGACTAGATCTTACACTTCCAGGAACTATGTTAGAAGTATATTCTCCTTCAGCAGGACCCCCTCTACATAGCTTCTGCTGATATGAAGGCTGCTTTTAACCTAGTTCTTAGGAATTAACACTAGGATGTGCTCAAGAATTATGGAATTTCAGGGTCTTAGTTGTCAGTTTTAATGAAACGTCATGCAGGAACATAGGCCCAAGTAAAATGGGGGAACTATAGTGAGCTTACAAGAAGAATTCCTATAGCCAAGGAGATTAGTCAGGGATGCATTTTGGCACCTACTTCATATTGCATTTATATCAACGGGGCGGTAGACTTGCTGAATAGGTATTGAAATGATTAAACATTTGTATTGAATGAATTCATCCTTCTTCTCAGTACTTTTAATTTATTGTGCCTCAGAAAACCAAGGTTAGCTTGATTAGCTTGGTTTCATGCACTGTTGATTTAATTAGACTGGCACTAGAGTATCAACAAGTGAGGAAATTATGTTATTTTAGTTCATTATCATCCAGTTAACCTCTCCTGGATGGTAAAGCTGAGTTATTTATGGAGGAATAATGTCCTCTAGAGCATAGGAGGGTATGTTTTTCATGATGCATATCCAAATGTTTGGAGTATGGACTTACAATGAAGTAAAAAGGTATAAAGGGAACAGAAAAGTAGTCAAATCAGTTCAAGCAAACATTCTGCTGAATGACTCGCATATTATTGAGCAGACCCCCCGTTTATAGATACAGCGTACAATCTTTAAGAATGAAACAATATTTTGTGCTAAAGATGAACAGTTGCAGGTTGATGTTTATGTTTACCTTGTAATGTGACAGATTGAAAAGAAGTGCACCTCTACTGCAATTATAAGCATATGATCTAGCTTCTTTTTATCTAATTAGATCCATTATTTTATATTAAAATATGACCACTTGGAAAGCAGTAAAGGATCAGCATGCCGATAACTCTCCAGACATGTAAGCAACATTAGTAGCCAAACTCAGGACAGCTATAAGAAGGCATGGAAAGACAGAATCAAACCTCAGTGACAGAGTTCATTCTTTTGGGACTTACTGATGATTTGGATTTACAAATACTGCTCTTTGTGATCTTCAGTTTGGTCTACCTTGCTACTCTACTTGGTAATATTGCTATCTTCCTTTTGATATTGACTGATCATCTTCTCCAGAACCCAATGTATTTTTTCCTCAGTAACCTTGCCTGTGTTGATCTTTGTTTTTCCACCACTGTCACCCCCAATATGCTGGTAAACTTCCTCCATGCCCGGAAGACCATCTCCTTCTCTGGTTGTGCAGTTCAACTCTTTTTTTTCAGTGCTTTTGGAATTCTGAGTGCTTCCTTTTAGGGGTAATGGCTTACGATAGGTATGTGGCTATTTGTAATCCATTGCTTTATCCAGTCATAATAAATCAAAAGATATGTGTCCATCTTGCATCTGCCACTTATGTTGTGAGTGTCCTAATTGCAACTCCAGAAACAATCTTTACCTTCAGTCAGTCTTTCTGCAAATCCAATTTAGTCGATCATGTTTTCTGTGACTATCCACCGCTACTAAAGCTGCCCTGTTCTGACACATATGCAAATGAAATGGTGATTTTTCTCTTTATTATTCTAATCTCCATGGGGTCATGCAGCATTACCCTGACCTCCTACTGCTTCATTATCTCGACTATCCTAAAGATTGACTCTGCCACAGGAAGACGCAAGGCCTTTTCTACATGTGGTTCTCACCTTACTGTGATCTCTCTGTTTTATGGAACTGTATTACTTATGTATCTACAACTTGCTTATAACTCTTCCATGACTCAAAGTAAAGTTCTATCTGTTTTCTATACAGTAATGATTCCAATGTTAAATCCAATGATCTATAGTCTCAGAAACCAGGAGGTAAAAAGAGCTTTCAGAAAATGTTTTTTTTGATCGGTAACAATGTTTTCCACTTCCAACCCATGAAATGTCAGAGCAAATGTGGAACCTGTGAATAATGATACAATATCTTAATATATCTTTTTTTAAGTTGGAAAGGAGATTTTATTGATATAATATAAAACATCTCAGTATAATACAGAATACAAGATAAAATCTAATTATATAAACTACTAAGGCAATACGGGAGGGGAGGGAGAAAAGAAAGAAGGGGAGGGAATAAATAACATTTGTTTATATCTAGTTTAACATAACCACTCATATATTTACTAATTCCTAACAAGGAGCATGAGAAAAGAAGTCAAAATGAGGTTAAATGGCATTAATATGAAATACAATAATAAACAAACAATATCATGGGGGTTTAGGTACTTCTTCAACTCGTGGATTGTGAACTTGTGCTGTATTTGCAGACAAATCTAGGAAATGAGTAATGGGTGACCACAAGAAATCTCTTTTCATTGCAAAGGAGATGGGGTGAACATACGCTCTATCTAATCTGTGGTTATAACAAACACCTTACCACCAGGCTCGGTAATAAAAAGTGGAAGCATCCCTGCATGCCATGGCAATCTGTTGGAAAGCAACTGCAAGAAGTAAATCTATAATATGAAAGTTGTTAGAGTGAGAAACCCAGTCATCAGATACACTACCTAGAAATATATTAACGAAAGTAAAGGGGATTTGTGTATGAAAAATGCTATTGTTTTGTCTCCAGACTTGTTTCTTAAAATTGTGGGTATGAGGGCACACAAATAACATGTGCTCATCATCATCATCACTAAAACAGTGATGATCGCTATTGCCTTCTGTGCCAGGAAACTAAAATAAAGGTAGAGTCTTTTTTACTCCATTTCCTCTATGTTGTGGAGCAACACAGAAACAAAATGGTGGGTGTGAGTCCCGTGAGGGGAAATGCGCCGGCCGCAGCCAACAATGAAAAACACTCACCGGCGACAAGAAGGTTGGAAATGATGTCCGGAGTCCTTCACACCTCGAAGGACTCCATTGTTATGCAGCTTTGAAATCGAAGTCTGCAAGGAAAGCCGACACTCGGGCTGAGCTGCCGCGGAGCTCCCTCAGCGAGTGGCCATCTTCTCTTTGCATCAAGCCATGCCCCCTTTGGTGTCAAGCCACACCCCCCTATCTTGATATATCTTAAATTATCTTTCTGCATGAGGGTTGTTGGACCTGACATCCTTTGCATGGTTTTCTGCCAACTTTTTGCCGTCCATCCTCCTTTTTTTGCTGACTTCGTTTTTAATGAGACCATCTTGAGGACAACCGTAAATCTTGTGCAATTTCTTGACCCCTTGATCAAAGAACCGAAGAATAACTGAGATTCCCAAATAAGATATCTCTAGTAACAGATAGGAGCAAAGATGTTAAATCGATTAGCCTCTTTGGAATGACAAGGAAAATGAATTTCTTGCTTAGCGCCGCCGCAGCATCTGTCTCACGGTCACGATGTGAGTTCCACATGAATTGGCGTTCCATTCATTTGGGAATCCCAGTTATCCTTCGATTCTTTGATCAAGGGCTCAAGAAATTGCACATGATTTATGTTTGTCCTGAGGATGGTCTCATTGACTTGATGCAACGACCACCGAAACGTCGACGGCTAATCCATTCTTCTCTTTAGTGATTCTTAAATTGATTTATCTTTGAGTGCTGAATCCTATGTATAGGCCAGACTCGCTGTACTGTTTAATGAAGATGGATATCCACACATTGATAACTAGAATATCTTTTCATATCTGATTTATATGTTCTCTGTTGTCAATGTTTGTTGACTTTTCTCGTTGTTATTTCTGTACTCTTATTTTTCTTATTTATGATATTTGAAATATAGTTTTTTAATGTGGTTCACCCGGTTGATGTAATTGATTTATTAATGTATTTTGGACAATTCAGTTTGATTGATTCCATTGAGTGTTATTAGTTGTCACTCCATAGATATATACATAGAACTACTCAAAACTATTTTGTATTTGAATAAATCACTTGTAGGCATCTTTACCTTTCTAACTTTCTCAAAGCGACATTTCCAGGATTGTAATTAGAAATCCAACCTCACCATTTAAGAGGGCTGTAAATAACATTCACTTTTGAGTGCAAACACCATATCTCTACCTGCTCTCAAACTAAAGTTATCACATATTAAATGTAATAAGGTAACCCGTTTTAGTCAAATGGAGAGATAGACCTTACAGTAGTGGAAAACAAATTTAGAAGTTTTTTCAGTACCACAACATGTAAAACATAAACCCACAGTAATACATTTTAAATAGCACACACCCTGTCCTGTGGGCTTTTTGGGACTATCGTAGGTGTGAATTACAGGTATCAAAAGGAAGGAAGATTTAGGCCTGACAAAAGGTTAATTTTACTAGCTCAAAATGGCAGTTAAAAACTGCACTACAGGCTGATGTGGCAGGCGTGAGGCATGTTTTAAAGGGCTACTTTAGTGGTTGGCATGATGAGTGTACATTAGTTAGTTGGTTAGTATTCGATTTTCTTTCAAATCATAAAAGTACATAGAAAATACATCATGCAATGTAAACAATCGGTATCCCAAATCTCCCAACATTCAATACAATATATACATAAAATCCACTTAAAGATAAAAAACACATAGAATAAAAATATAGCTTGTCTAATCAATTAAAAGAATAACTGTCCTATTTAAACCAGCCGTCTAAAATTAATTTTCAGCGGCCATTAACACCCCCTGATAAAAAACAGGCTAAATAATAACAAATAGTGGGTGTTTTTAACATCTGGAGAAAGTAAAAAGCTTGCCGCACTTGAATAAAATCCTGATTCAACAGAAGAGGCCGGAATGAATTGTGACGCAGCTGATTAAATCTAGGACATATCATACCAATATGGAAAGTAAAAGGAATGGACACTTGATCGCAAGAGCAAGGAGGGAGATCCCAGACTGTACACCAAGCCTCTTTAGGTAGCAAAAGCTAAAGTACATTAGGAGCATCCTATGATATGAAGACATTACCCACAGTGGATAGGGTTCAATACCCTGTACTGTCTTGATTATAATGAATTGTTGGAAGGAAAGCTTCTGAAGGCTAAGGCTTCCTGTTCTGAAGCGGCCCTTTCAAAAAAGCAAGGATTGAAAAACAGCTCAGGTCAACCCAAAGACTTAAAAGCAAGCTTGATATAGGCTAACCAAGAAATACTCATCGCTCCTTACAGCGCCATACAATTGTGTATTATGAGCCTATTAAGCGAGAGATCTTCTTTCAACCACACTGAATATCAGGGGGCGAAGGGCAATCCAGTCTGTTATGTAACCAATGCCTACTTCCTCATGCAACATTTCTAAAGGGATGCTTGCAGGAACTTTGAAGAGGCCCCTAAGGTAAGAGTTTTCGACCACCTGTAGCTAAGGACATGATACATAACCCAATTTTCACAGCCATAACTGGACAGTGACACACATAAAGCTTTGTAGCCCTTTAACATTGCCTCTATATTAGTTTAGCCCAAGCGTCTGGCTAACAGGGAAACCACCGCAGTGGCCAATTTAAATTTCAGCAAATGTTTCTTCATCAGTGCTTTTCAAGAAACCCTGGAGTCTAATATAATCCCCAGGTAGGAAAAGTACTCTACCCTAAAGATGGAAAGACCCTTTGACACAAAGCTTTTTGACCTGGTATTCCTAGGTCCCACTACCATCACATGGGATTTGAGATGGTTTGTGGAAAGGTCCAGTCCTTCCATATACCCTACATACAGCTTTATCAGTCGTTGCAGCCCGTTGGCAGTCCTAGATATGAGGACAGCACTGTCCACATATAAAAGAACTGGCAAACGGCGAGCACGTACTAATGGGACATCTAGATCTTGTACCAACAAAGCCACCTCCAAACCATTAATATACAGAGTGAAGAGAAAGGGGGCCAAAATACACCCCTGGTGCACCCCTCTCTTCAATTCCTCTGATCCAAATGTAACCGTGGCAGAAAGGCCCTCATGGAGAGCTTGCAGGAAAGAAAGCTTAGCCCAGCTATGAACAGAGGACAAGGCAAAAGAAATAAACTGCACAAATCCTTCCAAAACTAGCAAACCCTCTGAAGGATCCGGGATCCTGATGAAAGGATGACTGGACGCTGTGTTCAAGGTTGAAGATAAGTTTAATCTTGTAGGAAGGACCCCATCCAGGCGGGGCATGTCATGGCATCAACAGCCTCTTCTCATATTCAAACTCTACATTCTACACCTCTCACTGGGCAACACAGTGGAGAGTATGACATGCAAGCATTCCTGAGTAACCATGGCACCTAGTACAACAATAGGCAGATGCCACACACCTTCCCTCCTTCAGAAACCAAACAAAACAAAACAAAGTACAGAAAAAGTGTGAATAAAAAAAACATAAGCAACATGAGAACTTATTTTACAAAATCTCTCAAATACAAAGGTTTTGCTCTCAACCTAGGAGACACCCTGGGACTGCTTTCAGACACATTTGCATCTCCATTACATTTGTGTGAACTAGTAGTGGCCGAGCTGAGAGTGCCTCTGTAAGGAACCACTCTACCCAGGTTCCATATGCGATGATCGTGAGTTTTGATGGCATTCTTGAATAATTTAATTACTCTGATGGGTTTCGAGAATTTAGAGCTTAAACCAGGGTGTTTAATAACTACTAAATCTCCCACTGCAACTTTTGTACTTTTGACAGCTTTCCTTGAATCAAAGAGAGTCTTCCTGTCTGCTGCTTTTTAGCCTCTCTCTCCCGCCATACCTTTGTGCTTTCCACATTCCCTGACTTACACTCCAACTCACGCACCCAGGATGGCTCAACTAAGGTACATGGTGTTCTTCCCTGAACAAAACAAAAGGGATTTGCCAGTGGTACTATGCGGAGTCAACCTGTACATATTGACTTTCTTTAGTATCTCTTTCTTCCAATCAAGCCCACAACCTTTGGCCAGCGAAATCACCTCCTTAAGCACCCGGTTAAAGCGCTCAACCATACCATTGGTTTCTGGGTGATATAGAGAGCATTTTTTGTGTTTAATACCACACCTCTTTAAAAATGCTTCCATCTCTCTCGAGACCAACTGTACCCCATTATCGGTCAAAATTGTGTTGGGATAACCTTCCCTGGCAAAAAGGTCTTCTAAAAAATAATGACATTCTTTGTCTCTATTCCACTGGTAAAGTGCACTTCAGGCCATCGTGAGAACATGTCTATGGCAACAATGAGAAACAGTTGATGCCCATTGTAGTGAACAGGACCCAAGATATCCAAAGCTATGTCTTTCCATGGCCCACTCGGGAGATCTCTTACAATCATGGGTTGTACTCTTGCCGTCTTGGACTTCTCACACATGGAACACTCTATACAATCTCTCACCAGTCTCTCTACTTGCAAGTCCATGCCAGGCCACCAATATGAAGCACGCAGTCTTTCCTTAGTCTTGGATATACCTAAATGCGACAAATGAGACAATTCAACCAGTCTACCTCGCAGATTCCTTGGGGGAATCAATCTAGTGCCTCGAAACAAAAGTTCCTTGGACATACTCAATTCATCTTTTACACCCCAGAATTTTCTTGCTTCTTCCGAAGCTTGTCTCTTGGAGTGCCAACCTTGATTAATCAAAGATACAATTTCCCTTAGCACCACATCAGAGGTCAATTCACTCCGCCACTCATCCTCCGAAACGATCTCCTTATCTATCAAACAAACACGGGTGTCATCATCAAAATCATCACCACACATCTCATTCTCACCTCCAACATTCACCAATCTGGACAAAGTGTCTGCCACACCATTTTCCACACCCGGTATATATCTTGTTTCAAAATTAAATTCTTGTAAAGCAACCACCCACTTTGTGATCCTACTGGAGATAGAATCTATCCCTTTCTTCGAAAATACCTCACAAAGGGGTTTGTGGTCTGTTCGAATAATGAATTTGTTACCCCACAAGAATTTCCTGAACTTCCTTATGGCCCAGAATACAGCCAAGGCCTCACGCTCAATAACTGAGTAACGAGACTCGGGATCTTTTAGGGCACGAGACGCAAACATGATAGTCAACAAACCTTTATCACTCTGTTGTTGAAGGACAGCCCCTAACCCTTTAAGACTAGCGTCGGTGGTAATAATTGACACTTTTTGAGGGTCATAACTCTTGAGACACGGAGCACTATTGAGTTTATCCTTCAACAGTTTAAATTCTTCCTCACAAGCATCACTCCATATAAATTCAGCACCCTTTTTAAGGAGAGTCCTCATGTTGGCACTCAGTTCTGCAAAATTCTCAATGAATTTGTTGTAATATTCTATCATCCCAAAGAATTTCAATAACTCATCTCTTGAAACGGGAGCACACATGCGAGTAAGGGTGTCTACTAACTCAGATTTAGGTAACACACCATCAGGGGAAATGGTGTGACCCAAGTAGTTGATACTGGAGATGGCAAACTGACACTTCTCTGCTTTGATCGTCAGATTCGCCATGTCTAATTTTCCAAGCACCACATCCAGATGACGCTCATGTTCTTCCTCATTCTTGCCAAACACCAGAATATCATCCTGATATACACATACGCCTTTGCAACCCTTGAGGACCTTCTCCATTACGCGTTGGAAAACAGATGCCGCTGACACCAGGCCAAACGGCATTCTTACAAATCTGAAGGTCCCAAAGGCGTCACAAAGGCGGTGAGATCTCTGGACGATTCTTTCAACTGGATCTGGTGATAGGCCGACGTGAGATCAATTGTGCTGAATACTTTCGCACCATCCAACAAGACTAATAACTCTGAAATATTGGGGAGTGGATAGTGATCTACTATCACGTTCTTGTTTAGCTGCCTCAAGTCAATGCACAGCCGAAGACTTCCATTAGACTTACGAGCTGCGACGACTGGAGCTAGCCACTCTGTACCCTCTACTTCTTCAATTATACCTCCTTCCATGAGTTTCTTTAATTCCTTCTCCATCTCATCCCTAATTGCCAAAGGTACACTTCTAACCTTGGAGCACGAAGGTTGAGCATCAGCACGAAGACGTATCTCATGCTCAAATGTTTTAAGACATCCTAGGCCTTCCCTGAACACATTGGGAAACTTCTATTTTATGTGGTCAATGGTGACACCGTTAGAAAAGGTGCAAGATTGAACCACATCTGTTTTTCCTTTGACAGGAATGGAAGTGCTACTGATTTGGACAGTATTGACTCTATCTTTCAACAAGATTGGGGTACTGCTACTAGGATCGAGCATCACTCCCAAGTCCCCTTGGTGAAACCAGCTTATTATGCTGTCACCTTTTTCGGATACGTAAATCTTTCCTGAAACATACCGTTGCTCATATTCAATCAGTCCTAAAAAGTAACCCTTCAAAGGTATAGGTTCACCACCATAAGCCAGAGGTTTTATATCTGGCTTCTTCAGAGAAACTTTGTTTGCCAACTTCTTGCTAAAAAAACTCTTAGAGACTATTGTAATTTTTGCACCCGAGTCAAACAAGACTTTGGTAGATTCACCCTCAACAAGG
Source organism: Calotriton arnoldi (assembly GCA_963921515.1). NCBI lineage: Eukaryota > Metazoa > Chordata > Amphibia > Caudata > Salamandridae > Calotriton > Calotriton arnoldi. Next base: position 164,740 of record CAWUFW010004257.1, on the reverse strand, counting down.
ATGGAATCTACCGGACATGTTCTGGTCTTCACTTCTGTGCTTTCAACTTGTACAACAATTTGTCCACAAACAAAATCTTCCTCCTCCCCACCATCCTCTGTGTCAACACACTTGACTTTTGAAGAGGAAGCAAAAACCCTTGTTTTACACATAATTGCAAGATGACCCTTTTTTCTGCACTTTGAACATATATTTTTTAGTGCTGGGCAATTTTTGTCGTTTGCCAAGTTGCCTTCTTATGCTTGGTTTGCTTCTAATTTCACTACTTTCAACCCTCCCCACAGGTTCCTTATAATCCATCTTAATAGCTTGTACTACTACTTGTTTATCTTTTTTAATGATTTCAACACACTTCAATGAGTGTTCCACCCTTTTAGCGACTTGCAAAACTTCATCAAGAGACGGTTCGTCTCCCATCCATAACTCATCTCTTACTCTTTCAATGTTACACCCTACCATAAATTGATCTCTAATCCTTTCATCGACAAGATTAGCAAACTTACAAGATGAAGCCAGTTTCCTAAGGTAAGTTACATAAGTCTCAACTGACTCTCCTTCACCTTGCAGTCTCTTTGCAAAATGGTACCTTTCTAAAATTGTGCTCACTTTTGGAAGAAAATGCTTGTCCAATTTTTTATGCAAATATCATATTTATTAAGCCCTTGAGCCTCAGCATCGTTCAACTCAGGAAGATGATCATATACCTCCTGGCCCTCAGAACCTAGACAATGTAGTAGAAGTGAAGATCTTCGTTCAGCACTAAGTGATGTTCCGCACACTTTTGCATAACGTTCAAAGACCTTTTTCCATTTTTGCCATTTTATGGGAGGATCTCCAGAGGATACCAAGAAAAATGGAGGAGCTGTGACATTTTGCATTCTTCTCTAAAACACTTCTATTTAAAGAAAAACAAAAGTTGATGAAGGGAGAAGAAAAGAAAATATTGTATATTTAGAGCACTTCTGAAGTAGGAAGACTGTCTTATGTGTCTACCACTGTGGGAAATTCCAAAACCTTTCACACATTGTAGGCGTAATAGTAGTGTGCCTGTCACTGGTGACCTTCCTGTGCAGGCGTAATTGTAGTGTGCCTGTCACTGAAGACTTTTCACTCAAAACCAAAAGTATCAGTGGGCCCAAAATAAATAGTTTTAGAGTAGAGGCAACTCAGGCGTGCCTGTAACAGGTGGAGAGAGGAATTAAGTGCGTTGAACAACTGTGAAGTAGTCAAGAGGCTTTTATTCCATGGAAATGGAGGGTTCTCTCAGCACCTTAATGGGAGTTCAAACACACCCAAGATGGCCGCCAGAAAATGTCAGGACAAGTAAGTGAGGTTGGTGTCACTGTTGTTCTCCACTCTGAGTCAGAAAGGCGGTGACTCCCAGAAATGAAGAGGATGGCCCAACACTCGCTCCTGAGAGGAGAACTCCGGTAAGCACAAGTATTCCTTATTCCATGCTTAGAGAACTCTACTGTACAGTCAGCGCAGGCTCAAAACCTTTAGGATGGAGAATGTGCGCCGCTGGCTGACTGGAAAAGGCTCTTTGAAGACGCGCGCTGAAAGTATAAAAGTAAGGGTCCCAAGTGAGGAATGAGCGCCGGGCAGCTCGCAGGACCTTTGAAATGCAGGATGAGCGCCGCTAGCTGACGAGAGAAGGCTCTTTGAAGGTGAGCGCTGATGGGATAAATGTCAGGGCTCCAAAGGGGAATGAGCGCCGCTATGTGACGAGGGTAGACTCGTTGAAGACGCGCGCGCTGTCAGTGACAATAACGGAGAACCAAGGCCTAACTGTTAGGGTAAAGCGACCCAATTTCAAGCTGTGAATGTCCCAAACATTTGGTCACATGGGCAATCAGTCGCCGAAGATGCGCTCTGAGGGGACACAGACACGCAGAAAGCGCGCTGGGAAGCAGAGCAGGGTGAAAGCGGAGGGCAATCTCCTTGAGGGCTTTCAAAAGGGTTGGGGTCGCAGGGAGTAGGACGCAACTAGAAACAGTAGAAAGTAGGTCCACGAAGGTTTCTGTACTCACGACCTTCGGGTAGAAGTTGCGCAGAGTAGAGGTCTTGCCGTTGAGGTCCTTTCACTACACTGGATCACTTGATCACGCTTGTCATCCTGCCGACTACGCCAGTGAAGGATCCGGGATCCTGATGAAAGGATGACTGGACGCTGTGTTCAAGGTTGAAGATAAGTTTAATCTTGTAGGAAGGACCCCATCCAGGCAGGGCATGTCATGGCATCAACAGCCTCTTCTCATATTCAAACTCTACATTCTACACCTCTCACTGGGCAACACAGTGGAGAGTATGACATGCAAGCATTCCTGAGTAACCATGGCACCTAGTACAACAATAGGCAGATGCCACACCCTCCTTGTGCCATGTGTCCTGGAGACAGATAATATCATTCGCATTATGGAGATCAAGACACACCTACTTTTCCAGATTTCCTCTAATTCAGGCCATGTTCCAGATCAAAAGCCTGATTTATAAACAGCAGAAGTGACGCTGGACAAAGCAAGGGGAGTTGAACATAGAGGGACAAGCTCTACTGGCTCCAGTCAGTTCAAGGACTCTAAATGAGTCAGGGGATCAAAATGATTACCTAATGTGATAGGAGGGTCACAAAAAGGGAGGGAGACCTCCTGGGTACCAAGGCCTGTAACACTAGGGATTTCTACACCCCCTTCCTGCGGACAATGAGTGCTGCAGGCCCACAATTAACATTTAATTAACAGGGCCCTGGGTACATGTAATACCACTTTACTAGGGACTTACAAGTAAGTAACGTGTGTCAATTAGGTGTAAGCCATTTTAACTATGTCTGAAGAAGAGAGCACAAGAACTTTAGCACCGGTTAGCAGAGCCCTAAAAGCCAACAAAAACGGCATCAGCAAATGAAGGGAATAAGTTTGGGGTAAGCCTGCAGAGAGGACCAGGTCCAACAGAAGTGAATCTACCACATCTTTGTTACATGTGCTCAGCATGTGGTTGGAGGTTCTCGTTCACTCCGTATTGCCAGTTTCAGTGTCTGCCTGGTTGAGCCTACTTCACAGGAGTATAGACGCTCTGGGAACAAGAGAGGGGTGGCAAGTTGGAACGTCATGGAGAATGTAAAATGGGGTTGTTCTCCTTTGTTCCTTGCGAAATGTCCTAGAAGAGTAGGTTGGGTAAGCTTTATGTTTAAAGCTATCCAATATGGTCACCTCTCCAGTGTGGGTTGCCTGAAGTTCTCAAACCTAGACAGCCGTAACTTCTTTCCCTGTGATATCATTCCCTGATCTCATCATATCTTAGCAGGATTTAACTGGAGAAAAATGCATTGTATCACACATATTTCCCTGATTTTTCATCATGTTCTTCACTCATTTTTGTCCATGTTCTTGTGCCATTTCTACTAAATTTTTTCCTTGGATGTCACCTTCACAACGATTCATGCTGAATTTTCTCTTGACCGGTTTTTAGGGTGATTTTTTTGTGCATTTTTTTAATCATATACTAGTTGAAATACCAATTGCTTTTAAGAACCAATATGATTTCCAAGGATCTGTTTGCACTCTCTGACCTTTTCGTCCTAATAGGGAGCCTAAGAACACATCATTTACCTTTCACTTGTATATTGAACTACATGGTGGCACCATCACTACTGGGTGGGAGTAGCTCCTTCCTTTGGCAATCAAGAGGAAAACTAGAAAGACCTTAATTGCATTGAGGCCTGGACGCCAGTCTTGAAATAGAAGATGAGTAAATTAAAACAAGAAAAACTTTCCAATACACAAAGCACAATTATTAACAAAATAACACTTATTCTGCATCTCAATTAATATTCCCTGCATGGATGCACATCAGCATCAATTTCATAGCTTCCTGGAGGTCAATACACTATTGACACTGTCAAGCAGAACATTCAGATACGAAGATAACCAGTGATTAATTTATAAGAGAATAAGTGTTGGGGCCTAAAGTTTTGCTCAGAAGCCTGCAGCTTGTACAATAGAAGATTGGGATGCCAAATACCACAGCTGCATAGTCTTGATTCCATTACATGTCTCTTTAATCCATCACCAGACACTCACTCTCTCATTTTTTCACTCTTGCAGGCTATTTTTCATCCCTGGTTTCTGCATTTGTCACTTTTTTCCATCTTTTGCTTTCTCCTTTGCTCTGTTTGTGTTTTAACCTCTTTTTCACTCAATAAAATCCTGTCCAGGCAAATGGAGTGCAGGTCCCCAAAAATAAGTGCTGGGAGACCCCACTGGAAAGACAGTGCTTATATTTTGTTTATTTCCCTCAGACTGGTCCAGCAAAGTCTTTGATATGAAGTATAAGCATGAAGGTGGGGCGAAGTTTGGAGAGTCCTGTCAAGAGCAAGCCAAAATAAGGGCACAATGAAAGGATAACCTGTAAGGATATTGGCCATGAAATGGCAGGAGGAAATGCCCCAGGTTCTTAGAGGATATCTGTCACCTCTCTCTAACACTCCTCAATCTGACTGATTACAAGGGATCTCTATAATGATCTGAGGGCACCATTGTAATTCACATCCACTGTCATGGCTCGCTCTCCATCCTCCATCTCAAGCACTATTTGAATGTAGCAAATATTATATGGAATCCAGTGTGGTTGTAGCCACATTGTTGCAAAGTGGAATATTAGTAGTGGTAAGTCGTCACTTACCACTAGTAATAAGGCCACAAACACAATAAAAGGATCAGTTAGGGTCTCAAAAAATCTTTTTCCAAAAGTCACTCCAAACCTGTCCAAGCTTCTGTAACTTATTCTTGAAGTTTCTCTTGAGTGTTCTAAGTGTTCAAAACACAAATCCAAAGAACTGGAATCTCTTAGGTGGTCCTTGGGATGTCTGGACTACAATTCCCACTGTGCACCTAGCCAAACCCTTAAACATCCACTGGACGCACTCCAGGATGGGGACTCTTGGTGGAGATGATGCAGGTGCCCACTGTTAAGCTGTAGCTAGCAGGGAGTCCACTCCTTGATCCTTCTTGAAGCAAGGCATAGTCCTTAGGGCTGTCATCCCAGAATGTGCAGACAGTGCAATCTTTCTGAGTGCAGACCTTTGTGGTGCAGGTGCAATGCAGCAAATCCATATCTATGCAGAGTTTCTGGGCATCTAGCAGGGGGGAACCCCTGACCAATGAGATGCAGGCTACCACCCAGGAGTATGACCACACTCCCCAAAGTGTGGAATATTCTGGTCCCAGAAAGCACTATTCTTACAAAACCCAAAATGGAGAAAGTCTCTCCAGAAGAGTTGATGGGGCTAAGCCAACCCACTGGGTTGCTGAAATCCTATAACACTCCCATTCCACTCTAATCTCTAATCTAATTACTGGCGCTCCTGTGTGGCTGAGGTTGCAGGATGTGGAATGATCCTGTGCTGAACTAAATTGTCATTCTCTCTTTGAAGACCAGTTTTGCTACCCATCACTCTCTTCATGCCATCTCCTGTGCATCAACGGTTCTTCACCCACAGGAAACCCATTGCCTCAGATTAGGCTACTTCACAAGAGAGCTCCGGCTCAGCCTGGGAAGGCTGGCCAATCAGGAGAGAGCAGCTGGAAAGCTGGATTTTGTCTCACAGAAAAAAAAGTTTCATAACATATTTTCTGTGTTAGTTATAGTAAATCTAACAGTGGCAATTAGTTGGATCTAGCAGTTTGATACCTTGAATGACATTTAATCTTGCTCGAGTCAATATGTATACTTAATTACAATACTCCATATTAGCCTATGGAGCCATTCACTACAATGGGGAAAATGGAATTTGCTGTTTTTCCCTCACCAACTGTTATAAAATATATTTTATAATGTCCCTGCTTGTAGTTACAAGGCGCCCTACCTCTGGGGCACCTAGAGGAGACCTTAGGGTTGACAGCAGGCACCACAGTAGTGCATACTCCAGTGCAGGATATCTACTGGGCCATTATACCCCCTGGCCCTATTATATACTAGGGACGTATAGGTAGTTTGTGTTTTCCTTGCCCTATTATCTACTAGGGCCGTACAGGGGTCTGTCATTCTAATTGTAATTATACCTAATTACTATGTACTTTTTATACAGAGCACAGACCCTGGGTCTGGTTAGCAGAGTCCAGGGCACAGTCAGAGTCAGAAAACCAGCATCTAGTGATCAAAATGGGAGGAAGAAGTAGGGGGGCACTGCAAACAGGTCCTGATTTTTCACACAACCCCCTCACCCAACAGCACAGGGGACTCAGGCCACCCCTGGGAGAGTCGCGCTGGTCTGTCAGGTGATGAAGAAAGTGCAGAAATCAACCTTTACAATTGCAGGGCCTATTTTGCTTTACATCCTCCAGCCAAGGTCACTTCATCTGGGAAGCAGACCCATCTCTACAGTAACCGGGCCCAATATAAACTGAAACTTCCCCACAGCTGATTCATTTTCTTCCTCCCTCTTTAGTTTGGGTAGTGAGGTGCTCACCTATGTGTCCCTAATTTTGCTAGGACAACACCTAGCTTACCCAGAGAGGTTACTCAACACTTGAGCAACCCAACCATGACCAACAGGGTCAGGGGCCTAACTTACGTTTGGCCATTGGGTCTGCCTCCCATGCCAATTACAGTGCTGCCACGAAGGTTAGCACCCAGCAGAGGCTACTGACAGCTGTCAGAATCCTGAACCACACCATAAGCTCTCCACTGACAGGTGACTGAGCTGCATTAGAGGCAACTGTGGGTTCCTGGAACTCTCTTGTCATTTAGAGTGGGGGGCTACCACATCCTGTGGTAGATGCCCTTCTTGTACTCTCCCTTCTGTCAGTGCAGGGGCAGACACCTGCTGTTTGACAGCTGCTCGACTGCTCAGGACTTCCTTGGGGTCAGTAGAAGCCTCACCAGTGCCAACTTTGGGGTTCTCCCTTCCTGGGACAGAAGACCCTTGGCTCACTGAAACTCTCTTTAAGAGTGTCTTACATTTACACTTCTTGTTCCATTTTTTTTGGGACCCCTGTCTCCTCACTGTAAGGACTGGCTCCCAGGAACTTGGGTTGGGGGTCTCCCTAGGCGACTGCCCCACTTGGGATCAGACCAACCTCTGGGAGGTCATTGCCCAGGAGATAATCTAAGGGGAGTTCTGCACTGATCACCACCGTATACCAGCTAAGGGTACCCTCCCAGTCTAGGGGCACTATGGCTATAGGTTTGGCCTTGACCTCACTAGGGCCAACCGTTACTCTCCTTGTCTCTCCTTGCTCATACATTTTTGGGGACACAAACCTGTCACTCACTATAGTGGAAGTGCCTACTCCAACACTCAGGAATCACCAGCTTACCATCTGGTCCTGTCTCCCCACTAAATACTAGGAGGACCTCTTCATCTGAGGAGTCCCCCTCTAAGGCTGCACTGTACAGCCCAGTGCTAACCACCTTTTGGAACAAGTGAGGTCACCCCTGAAGAGACTTAACTTATGACAGTCAAAGCACACCCTGTTGCCCAAGTACCTTTTCATCCTAGGGTCCCCCTGCCTCTGCTTATCAGAGTTGGGGTGGGATTTCTTCTCCTCCTGTTTAGGGTTCCAGGGTACTGAGGAAATCTCTGTGGTGGGATTACCACCTCCCTCCTTAGGTTTTTGTGGGTCTAACCCCTCCTTCTTTGGGTCTCCCCCATGGTAGTGCTTTGATACTAAGGTTTGCACGTACTCATCAGCTTTCCGCTCCAGCTCTCTGGGGTTAGAAAGCTTTGAATCTACTAGATGCTGGTGTAAATCTTCTGAGAGTCACCTAGAAAATATGTGCTCCTTTATGACTGAATTGTAGAACCCCTAATAGGTACTTACACGAGTAGCACTAATCCAGCCCTCTCGTGCTTTCTCTAAGATATCCACAAAGTCCAGCCAGCATTGGATGCTGACTTTCTGGGTGTCCATAAACTTCACCCTGTACTGCTCTAGGGTCAGACCAAATTTCTGGACTAAACATTTCCTTATGTGTGGGTAGGATACTTCCTCATCCCCCAATAGGGTCAGGAGCCTATCCCTTCTAGCTATAGGGATCAATTCCCACAGACTTGAACCCCAATATTTGGAGTGGACCCCTCTCATCTCCAGGGGCCTTTCAAATGCAGCCACCCATTTATCAGTGTCAACCCTCTCTATATACATGGATATTACTCGCTTGGGAAACCTAGGAGCAAACCCACTACCCCTGGACATCTCAGCATCTCTTTACTTGTGCTGCCACCATTTCTTCTCTCTTCCTCCCTTGCACACTTCTTCTTCTCTAGTTCCAACTTCCTTTCTTCCAAAGCTATGGAAGCTAACTGAGCCTCAAACTGTCTCTCTCTATGGGACATCTCTGCATTCTCCATGGAGGAGTCTCCCCTTCTCCCACCAACTGGATGCCTGAACATAGTGGTGGAATTAATGGACAAGTTTTCATCCTCCTCCACCTTGACGTTGTTGGAGGGGTCACCCTCTCCTTCACACTCTGGAACTGGCGTTAAGGGACCTAATCAACTATACCTTCTTGATCTTGTTGCCATTATGTAGCCCCCCTGGGCCGACATTGAACCCTAAGCTCGCCACTGTGAGTTTGGTCAGGTTAGCTAGATCAAGCACCATGGTATCCCTAGTTTTGGATCACACAAACTTTACCAAATAGAAATAGAACAAATTTAGAAAAATCAAAAGAATGGATTAAAAATCAATTTTAATCGAAATTTCAAAAACACCAATCTAATCTAATGTTTTGTTCTAAGTCAATTTAGAGGACTTTTAAATATCTTAACTTTAGTTACTGTATGGTGTCCTTTAAACACAAGTACGTATCGTCACCGCTGAACACAAAATGTTGGAAAGTGGATTATTAGTAGTGATAAGTAGTGACTTACCAGGTGGGCAGTCAAAATATCGAAAAATAAATATCGACCTACACTAATATCGAGGTGACAATATCGAAGGGACAGAATATCGATGTTAAGAATATCAATGGACAGAATATCGACCCTCAGGTAAGTAATATCAAATTTTTTTATATCGATGTAAGTAATATCGAAGTTAGTAATATAGATATCAAATATATCGATGTTACTAATATCGATATTTATATTATTGTTATGTATTTTGTTATGTATTTAATATGTATGTGTTATATGTGTTTTTGTTAAGTGTTCTACTTGTCTAAAAATATATGTATACAATTTTTATATGTTAATAATGTTTTTATAAGTTATTTTTGTTTTTTAGTACTGTAGCGGGTAGTGGGTTTATAGGGGAATAGGGTGGGAAGTAATTAAATTATACTAAATTAATTATTAATTTTTAGGAATTATAGATAAATTTTAATTATTTTTTGCGTTTAAGTTCTGTAGCGGGTTGTGGGTTTATAGGGGAATAGGGTGGGAAGTAATTTAATTGTAATTAAGGGGTCCATTACGATGGCGGGCGGAAACACTACCGCCGTGCCGACGGAGGTAAAAACCGCTAGTTACCGTCCGCCATCAAATGCCCGCACTCCCGCCAAATTAGGATGTGAAAAGTCAGGCCAATACCGCCCGCAAGCCTGCGACGCTGCCCGCCATCAAAGTGCGCCCGTTTACATATCGGCGCCAGCCAACGGAGGCACACCGTCCGACGAAATGATGTACCGCCCGGCGAACAAATTACGATGACACAACCAAACAGCCTCATCGGCAAAGAGACACCGCACGAGAACAGGAAGCGGAACCACATAGTCGACCACAGAAACACCAACCCGGCCTACTCCGACATGAATCCTGCACTCCAGGCCATCCCAATGCTGTACCTGATGCAGCACCTAGGAGTGAACGCGCAACGACGACGCAGGTAGGCTGACACACAACAAGGGAATGCAAATACCGTACACAATGCAAGGGCGGAAAAACTGTACAAGGGCCCCCTAGACATCCCTGTGAGGCCAGGACACATCCAACACTGTACCCACACATATCCCACCTGAAAAATATAATCAACCCGCAACATCCTGGGCACCCAACACCCCGGACCAGGAGGCGACGTACCCGGCACGGCCCCGCAGCGCCCCGGCGATGACGCACATGCGCACAATGCAGAGGCCAACGACAGCGCCACGCATGGGCTGCACACAAACACCGCAGGGCCACAACAACACACCACACACACCAGCCCCACCCTGAAGGCACAAGTCACGTGGTCCCCCTGCATCAACCATGACCACAACCGACAATTCACAGTTGCCAAAACGTAGTCACACAAGTGTGCCGAACAGGGGAGCAAAGTGACGTCGGAAGAGGACACACACCTGTGTGCAAAGCATGGAGAAGCACACGGCAGCTGCTACAGAACAGCACAAACAATGGACATTGACCGCAAAAGGCACGCCAGTCACAACAAACAATATCTATACCATCCTGCACGCAACAACAAGCCATGCCATGTCCAAAATAGAGAAACCCTGCCGCCTGAGAACAGGTGTTCACAATCACGGCGCCCACACACAAGTCCCAATGTACAGCGGGAAAGAAGTGACCCACCCACACACGGGAGAGCAGATAGCAGTGAATGTCCTTCCATTCCTACCAATACCAAAATCCTATGCACACATACAAATTTAAACAAGATATGCACATGTCATTCAAACAGCGAATTGTACAAAATTCATGGGTGATGTCATAATTTCTTTATTCTTCCACAACATCGCAGCCAGCCGACACGTGTTTCGTCAGGGAACAGTACTTCCCGACTCTTCAGGGCTGAAACGAGTAGTCCAGACTCAGTATGGTCCCTAAGCCGGTGATAATTCCAACCCGGTAGGGCACAAGTGTACAATGAATTCCAATATCCAAGAGTTTTAGTTATGAGACATCTGGAAGTGGAACAGCAGAATCGCGTGATCGGAATATCAGTGATGGTTCACAATGCCCATAAGAAACAGTCGAAGTCCACTCTGCGTGAAAAACAATAAGTGACTAGTAATCACTGGTAATCCAACAGGGTAAATTAAAACGACCAATACCGCCAGTAGAACATGAATAAAGTCAGTATCAGAAATTTATCATAGGAAGCTCCACAATTCCAAACAAATATTCGTATTTCAGTTAAATCCAGGTAAAACACGTGTGTGTGTTCACCAATGCCATATAATATTTGTGTGTAAAGAAAGATTTGCGTCCTGGCGGCACTGATTCCCTCGCTGGAGTCCATTCCCACAGCCAAATCACATTGCAACATATCCCGCAGGAGAACGGAGCCATTGTAACGACCACAACCCAAACAAAGCCATGCTGAGTCAACCATCCCCTGGCAGATAACGCCGAACATGAAAGAAAGATAAAGCCACAAAATACAATCATACCACTGCGCCATGTGGCTCAAATGCAAGTAATCAGGAAGGAGTCAGACACCACTGGCCTTGACCATTCATAGGAGCATGTGGGATGAGGGCCTGTGGCCGCCTCCCAAGCCATACACAAAGTCCTGCCACCAAACATCCATTCAAGTACACACAGCACAGTCCGAGGTCGCACACAGCAGACAGCCCAGGCAGCCGGAGCACGCCACCACAGCACCCAGCAGCAAAATGGACGGTGCACCAGTACTATACACCTACGCCAGACAGATGCAGCTGTACAGCAATAGCTTGCTACAGATAGTGGGCTGTGCAAATCTGGCTATGCTGAACATAGTTATCGAGTGACTTACCGCATCGAAATGTTCACCTGCGTCATCCCCGTTTTCTACTGTCGGAGGTGCCCGTACCACTGGCCTGTGGATGTATGTCTCTCCAACCCGGCATGTCCAATTGGGGACCTGGTACACCTGTTCTCACCCCTGGACGCCCACGACAGGAACTGTTCAGTGTATGGGGGCATGGCGTTTGTGGCTGCAATAGGACACACACTGCAATGGGACCAGTGTGCCTCCGCACAACGTATGCTGGATTACAGTTTCATCGAATGTCATCCGACATGTCCCATCATGATTCTACGAGGGACAACTTACGAGGAACACGTTGCAACCCACCATCCGCTTCATTGGATGTCAACCACAAATACCACCAATTCGAGGGATGCTCTGCAGGAAGGTATCGCATTCCTGACAACCTGTCAATTCACGGGTCCCCGAATCAATAACCACAATTGAACAGTCATGTGCAACACCGTACCTATGCTTGGCATCCGCACGCAGTGGCCAGTTAGCTGTGCAACAACTATTCCATGCACTCGGAAACAAACACCTTACCATCAACTCCACTGTCATGACACCTGACATTTCCGGGACATGCACCCTGTCCATCACCATATCCCGTGTCCCTGCATGAACACGGGGAGTCCGAGGTATGGGACCTTTGTACAGTGACCACATGGCCAACATTGCACGAACCACCATGCTACAATATGCATGCTGCGCACCTGAACACATGCACCTGTAAGTGCACGCTGAACTGTCAGCTGAATAACTTGAGAACTGTCAACTGTCTCCTGAACTACCGTGCAAGGGCATTTGCATGGACAACAAATGCAAAACCCCACAACATGTCCCCGGACATTGAGTCATGTACAGTAGCCACCATATTGCAACAACATGTGAGACTATGCTGCATGCATGTAGGCTCATGCTCTGATGCCACCTCTGACGCAGGTGTGTCGGAGTCACTATTGTCATAAACCTGTACCATGGGACTTAGATGTACTGTGCTCATGATGTCAAGCTGTATGGTAGGGCAAACCAATACTGTCTGTGTCACAGCCTAGGGCACCTCAGTAATGAGCCAATGTACTGTAGCATAGCAAGGGCAGGGCATTCTTAACTCTGAAGCCTCATTTCCACAATTAACGAATTATCACATCTACCTGTACCCCCTTTTGAATGTGTAACCATGCTAAGTATATCCTCCACATGCATTACGCTGCCACTAGTGTCCACATCCTGCAGCACAGAGGAAGTAAGCTTAAATACATGCCTTAATGCTAAAATCTGTCTCTGGAGAATTATTGATCGCAGCCAAGTACGAATGAGAGAGGATGAGAGTGTGAGAAGTACACGGGACTCGTGCGATTACCATGTAGTCAAGTGAAATCGGATGTCCGCCCCTGAGAGAGAAGCACAACTGTGGAATACACACATGTGGCATGTGAAGCGGGAGGGCCTCTTGGCACAGGTGGGTCTGTGGCACGGGTGGGTGCACACATGCAGTGTCGATACAGACTGTGTGGGGACGAACCCGGCGGGGTACATTACCACTGTACTGGGTATGTGGAAAGACCAGCTGTCTGGGGATGAATGTGGACTAGTGTGTGCACAACAGGCGGGCACACGACCCATGCTGCATCAGGTGTGGACGTTGGCCCTCCCTCTGGGGACATGCTGGATACTGCTGTGCGTCAGCCAGGCCCGTGCCGAGACATGTACACCCCTGGCCATCAGGTGTACCCCCAACAACGTGCACCTGCACAGGCTACCCAGGGCATGGGATGGCAGTGGAGTTTGGTAGGTGGGAGGTCATGGCACCCTGCTCCTGGTCACATCTCGCAGGCAATACATTCTCAGTGTGCAGCAGGGCACGTGTCCTGACAGAAGAGGTGGTGGCACGCAGACCTCATGACAGGTAGTGACGTCACGGAAGATGGCCTGCACCATTAGATCATTGCCTCCCCTCGCTCACCCCACTGATGCGATTGCATCATGGGAGCACGCGCGTGTGCAGCAGCTCCAATCTCTCCCCAGAGAGGCCAAATAGTGTATGGGTGGCTCCATTCGCCCCAGTCACCGAGCTCACGGCAAAATAGGTGGTGGGACGCCATACACCCGCATGGTACCCGGACTCGAGCCCTGGTGTGCAGGCAGAGCTACCAAATGTCCTAGCGAAGTGTGTGAGTTGCATGACACCCGTTGGCGGTGGATGGCTCGGAGGCTCCTCACCAGGAAGCCCATATCACACACCATGGGTCCCTTGCCAATGGCAGCGGATACCATGACATTGCGCGCCGGGGTGTGTCGACATGTCGTCTGGGATGGTGTGTGCGGCATGGGCCGCTAGGGCAGCTACAGCTGCTGTGTGTTGCATGTGGTGTATCCGGACTCCGGAGTCAGCCATGATTCGTCACTGTTGTCCAGGGCACGAGTCGGGGTACCATGCGGGTGTACGGCGTCCCACCACCTATTTTGCCGTGAGCTCGGGCTGGGGCGAATGGAGCCACCCATACACTATTTGGCCTCTCTGGGGAGTGATTGGAGCTGCTGCACACGCGCGTGCTCCCATGATGCAATCGCATCAGTGGGGTGAGCGAGGGGAGGCAATGAGTCTGATGGTGCAGGCCATCTTCCGTGACGTCACTACCTGTCATGACGTCTGCGTGCCACCACCTCTTCTGTCAGGACACGTGCCCTGCTGTTGCCAGATGCGCCACTGTCCGGGGGGTGGGTGAAGGTCAGGTATGTCAGCCTGACAGTGGCCCAGTACAAGGACCACCTTGACTGTGGGACAACTATTGGACATACTGGTGTAGCCCACCCACGCGCTAATGTAGGCCCTCCATGAACTATGTCAACTGCGGAAAGGTGTCGCCATGGGCAAGAAAGTCATTGAGGGAGGCTGACTGACCCACGCACAGATGCTGCACATGCCCAACAGACACAGCACTGAGTGCAGCAGGGCTCGCAGGGGCAGCTGTGCCTGGTGTGAGAGACACTCCATCCGTCATCCTAGTGCCGACACGTGTTGCACCAGTGGAAGTAGTTGGGAGGGCGGGCATTGGCCTCCGCCTTGCTGCAGAGGAGCCAGAGTGCACGTCCCCTGTGTTAGCAGACATGGACACATGACCTCTGTACTCAGTTGACGCAGCAATTGTCGTATGGGCCTGTGAGTCACCCAGCACACGTCTTCCCCCTCCGATGCGCCTGTCACATTAGTCTCACCCAGCTCCTGTGCAGCTGCACCATCCAATGCCTCACCACTGTTGACCGTCCCCTCTCCCTCAGCACACATGGTAGTTGACACATGAGGGAGAGCGAGGTGGCCTCACTCATTTAGCATCAAATCCACAGACATGTGCAAGGGAGCCAGCACATAACATTCCCAAGTGCACATGTTGCATGGTACCTGTGCAAATGTATACAGCAACCACAATCAACACGTAATGGCTGTCGTACAGGTAATGAACCCGCCAATAGGTGACACATGTGTTGTGCACATGGAACAACACCCGGACTGTCACCCTGCGGCCATAGCCACTCATCGCTGTGTACACACCCACTCTCCTGATGGTGTTAAGGATGACCACTACAGAATTAGGCCAAGGACATACCTGCATGGAGCAGAATGTGCCGTCACACACACTGACTGCAACATGACAGTCCACAATGACCATGAGCCCATGCCAGACAACTGTCCATCGCACGGGCACAACTACTGTTGCACAGTGTGCCGGATGTGTGAGTATCAGGTATATGTGGTGAGGCATCGCACACATGTGTTTAGGACAAAATCAGAGTATGCACAGTACCACACACATACATGTGACTTGCCACTCCAGCTGACTACAGGCTGTTCCTGAGGCCTACGACTCTTAACGCATTGGACTATGCTGAGTGCCCAAATTACATCTTGACCCTCAGGAATCGCATATGCATGTGAGTTGCACCCAGCACAGTGTACACTCACAACCCACTGCATCACACAACTAACATCACATTACCCAGAACATGGGTAGGCTGTGGACACATGCTGACTCTCGCTGCAAAGGACACAATCCCACAGTACTGTACACCTGCCTGCTGCTGATGCCCCTACAAACGTCCATCCGCAACAGGCTGTGTGAGTGTCAATAGCAGACCATTAGTGGTGTCATGCAGCGCCGTGCCAACCTGTCAATACGAGGGAGCATCCCCCGATTAGTCGCCGCAACATGGCCATACATACGGCAGATGACGTCACCTTCTTCGTGGGATTGGCTGCACTGTCGGTTACACGTACACAGAAGCATCAACGTGGATGCAATGGCTCATCACAAGGCCTTGGGCTGGTGGACTTCCAACTGCAGGGATGGTACACATGAGGGTTGGAATATCACACATAATCTCCACAGCATGACCCACATCACCAATGACAGTGGCATGATGCTGACCCATCCTAAATGAACAGAGACGTGTAACAAAGGTAAGATGGTATGGGACATGGCATAACAGCATGTGTACACCACACGTGAATTCATGCTGGTGGGAGTGTGTACACAGTACCTGTCCATCCCATTCAATTCCGGATGCCAGCACTTAGAGCAATGTGTTGTCTGCCCACATCTACTGTCCATTGTCAGGTAGACCGACACATGGCTCACAAGGCTACACATCTTTGTGGGTGGACTCACTGTGTCCAACACTGCGCAGCCCTCAATGTACTCGCCCTGTGAATGGCTCACCCCGCAATGGAGGACACAATCAGTGCCACCATCTCTCACACACATCCCTATCACAAGGCCTGGAGTGTTCAATCGACAGAGCTGAGTTAGCGCATATCAGGAGAGTTGTGAAATAATGACACATGTAACCCACTGTACAGTCAGTGTAGTTTCCTTCTAGGATTGGGCGGTCAATGTGC
Organism: Calotriton arnoldi; assembly: GCA_963921515.1. Taxonomy (NCBI): domain Eukaryota; kingdom Metazoa; phylum Chordata; class Amphibia; order Caudata; family Salamandridae; genus Calotriton; species Calotriton arnoldi. Next base: position 148,168 of record CAWUFW010004257.1, on the reverse strand, counting down.
AGCCCAGGTCTGCCGAGACTGAGAAGGCCAGCAGGGAGCCAGCTAGCCATTCACACAAGCAATAGCTGCCCAGACTCATGCATTGCCAAGTGTCTGCGTCACTGGATGTCTGACATGAAAATGCCATGTACCACCACTCGGGAGGGACATGCATGGGGAAACACCAGGGAGCCTACATACCCCTTCCACCTGTAGTTAGCATGGTAAGCGGTGCATGTTGGAACCCCACAGGCTCAGTCTCATAGTGCTGCGGATGAACGACATGTGTGTCCCCCACATGCACTCCCACACACACTGTAGTTGTCTTACACACACATGACTTTTGCCGGTATTCGCCTTGGGCAGTGTGCGTGGAGCTCGGATTCCAGGAACTGCAGCTCCTCGCCGGTGAGTGGACATGGACATGTCATCAGAGTCGTTGACATTAAGGTGGACAGGTGGCAGCAGCAGCAGGTGTTGTTGAGGGGTGGCAGTCAGCAGTCCCTGGCAGCTGTGGTAAAGCCTGTCACCCTCCCACACTGATATAGCCCCCTTGGGGCTGTTTCTGCGTGACCAAGTTGCTGCGATTGGTGTACCGCTAAGCCTGTGTACGTTGTGTTGTTGGTGTGTGCCATACTCACCCAGCCTCGGAAGTGGTGTCAGGCACAGCAGCTAGGTATATTGCTGTGGTGTTGCCGCTTCCCACATATGCAGTCTGAATCCATCATCATGCCTATCAAGCTAATATGGCCTCAATCCCCATGTGCATGCTCATAGCAATGGTATGTGTCAGTGGTCCTTGCTACTGGTAAGGGGATCTGTGTAAGAGTAATGTTGCTGTGCTGTCCCTGCTTGTCAGCTGTTCGTTGATACTATTCTTTGACAGTGATCTCTGTTTTGTGTAGGTGTAACTGCCATGTTGTGTGTTGCATTGACATGTGTCCACTTCCATCTGTCCTAGGAGGAGACCAAACATACATCGCCCCTACCAATTGCTGTCAGACATGGAGGATGTGGAGGTCATCCGGAAGTTCCGTCTGGACCGGCCCACCCTGCATCGCCTCTGTGCCATGTTGGAACCCCACCTTCATCCTCGCAGGGTGTATCCAACTGCATTCACCCCCACGGCTAAGGTGATGGCTGCACTGCATTTCTTCGCTACCGGTTCATTCCAACACACGGTGGGCAGTGGAGGTGGGATGTCCCAGCCCATGTTCAGCAAGGTGCTACGGGATGTCCTGTCGGCTATGATGCGGTACAGGAATCGGTACATCAGATTCCCCAGGGCCCATGATTTGCCTGCAGTGAAGGGTGCTTTCTATGCACTCGGATGCATCCCCCAGGTTGTTGGTGCAATTGATTGCACCCATGTTGGCCTTGTTGTACCACAGGCCATGGAGCACATCTTCCGTAACCGGAAACATTTCCACTCCCTGAATGTGCAAGTGGTGTGCCTGGCGGACATGATAATTACCCACGTGTGTGCGAAGTTTCCCGGTTCCACCCATGACTCGCACATCATGCGCCACAGCATCCTCCCACGTCTGATGACCAATCTGCAACCGGACCGTGCGTGGATTGTTGGTGACTCTGCATATCCTAATGGGCCTTGGCTGTTAAGTCCACTATGCAATCCTCGTACACCAGCTGATGTCAGGTACAATGAGGCACATGGGAGGACCAGACGTGTGTTGGAGCAGACATTTGGACTCCTGAAATCCAGATTCAGGTGCCTGGACCGCACCGGGGGTGCACTGGCATACTCCCCACAGAAGGTGTGCCAGATTGTTGTGGCATGCTGCATGCTGCACAACCTCGCTATTCGCAGGCGGATCCCCCTGATAGTGGATGACGGTGATCAGCCAGGGCCCCCGCCTGCAGGCCAAGCCGTGTCCAGTGACGAGGACAGTGGAGAGGAGGAAGCAGTGAATGAGTGTCAGCAGCTCATCGCCCGCTACTTCACTTGACGGTGAGTGACCATGTACGACGGCTGATGTCGCTGTAGTTGTGTATGTGTATGTGTGCATTGACAGGGCGGCCTATTGTTGACTGAGTGCTGTGTGGCAATGGTCCATGTCCAGGGTAGTATGCCACTGAGAGTGGCTGTGACATTGTGCCCTGTTGCTCTGTGAGATGTGTGTACATTGCTTTGGCCTGATGACAAGTACTGTGTGATGAGTGTGTGACATACACAGTCAATGGACTCTTGTTCTGTTTGTCACCCCTAGGTCCCTACAGCCTCTCCTGGCCTATCGACAGAACACACTACAGATGAATTTCTGAACATGCTGACGTTTGTGCACCATTGATAATAAACATAGCAGATGACATAGGATGTGATACAGGTGTATTTATTTAAAAGGTGACATGTGATTGTGGGAAAGGTGATCAAGAAGGTGGTGCATGCTGTACAATGAGTGGACGGTCCTGTCCGCGTGATGGTCAAGGTGTACCCATGTTGTCCTGGGTCCGCAGTCCAACAGACATTTGCCACACGACTGGCAGTGTGGGGTAGGATGGTAGTCCAAGTGAATGCAGGTGGTGGCCACCATGGCTGGCTGACTCACTGGCATTTTGAGCGTGCGAAGTCCTCCCTGGACATCTGTTGCCTCTTCAGACGGCCCCTTCCACGTTTGGAAGGAGGGGGTCGTGGTTGTGGACTACTGGTGGTGGCTGAGGATTGCCCACTCGCTGTGGACGCTGGGGAACTGGATGTTGCACATCCCTGCGCCCCAGCAGGTGGTGGCATAGGTGGTGTGGTTGGCCTTGAGTGGGCCCTCACCTCCACCACTAGCTGGCCCATGAGGTCCACAAGTCAGCCCATGTGGGCGTCCATGGACCTCAACACCCCAAGGACTTCCCTCGTGTCGGAAGCTGACCTGGCCCATTGTCCCTGGGCCTCTTCATAGGCCCCAAGGACTCTGGCTATTTGCAGCAGGGCTTGGCTCCCAGGCTCTGTTGGCATTGGCCTGACCCTGCTCCTCCCACCTGGACTGCTGCCACCGGCCTGCCCACATTGGTCACCCGGGGCCTCCTCCTGGCTCCCAGGGTAGATGTTGAGGTTCGTGCCACCTCTTGGGATGGCTGAGTGGTGACCACAGGCCGTGGTGGTGTTGATGGTGGTGATGGTTGCGGCGGTGTTGTTGGCCGCAATGACCTTGGCAGCAGGGGCCTGGGACTGGTCACCAGCCCTGGGAGATGGGTTGGTGGGTAGGAGGGGTCCTGGGGTGCTGTTGCGCCCTGCCGCGCCAGATGTGCCAGCTCGGGGGTCCTCGTCCGTAGAGGTGTCCAGGCTTTCCACATCCGTGAGTCCGTGTGGGGGGCTTGTGGACTGGCTGTGATGGCTGGTGTCTCCATCCGAAGCATCATGCTGGTCATCACCTGTGGGGCGGAGACGAAATGTTATTGTGTTGCACCTTGCAGGGTTTGTGTTAGTTGTCTGACATGCACGGTTTGTGCACAGTTGTGCACTGATTTGCCGGATGCGTGTGTATGGCTCTACGATGTGTGTGCGTGATCAAGGCAATGGAATAGTGTGATGGGTGCATCTGGCATGGGACGGATTAGATATGCCAATTGGTGTGTGTTGCAGTACCCCTACATTTTGTGGCTTTTGTGGGAACGGGTACAGCCCCATGGACGGTTTTGTGTTGGAATATGGTACTGTGGTACATACAGTGACATGTGGGTGCAGAAGGGGACATGTGTTTTGGCCACACGACACTACAGAGACAAAGGTGTGTGTATGTCTGACTTAGCCAGCATATCTGCTCACTGTTGTCATTTATGGGCATTCCACAGCAGGCATTGTGGTGGGTGTGTGATGGTTGTATGCCACACAACGTATTGCAGATGGGACAATTCCTTGGTGTGCGTGCTACTCTCACCCATGTGCAGCACTGCAGTGCTCTTGGGGTGTTGACTGCATATTGTATGTTGTTACTCACAGTGTGACAGTGTGACGAGCGCTTCAGACACAGCAGACACATTATTGGTCATCGGCAGGACTCTTTGCTGTACTACCGTCTATGGGGCAACTGTTTAGATGATATACCTTTCATGCCACTGGGGCTGGATGATGGGCTGGATGAGATTTTGAATGTGCATTGTGTGGCTGTGTGGTTCATGGGTCCAGTGGTGTGGGTGACATTGCTGGGGTTCCACTATGTTGCATTTGGACGAGATAGACTTACATGGGTGAAGTTGTACTATGTCAAGAGTAGTGGCAGACACGACTACATGGACAAGACTTGGATGGAGTTGCTGATATGTGTGATGACTGGCACAGTGCACGCCATGTGGGTCTGTACTCCAGTTAGACTTGTGCATGCTGACATGACTCGTAACGTGTTTCTGCATTTGAGATGGCTCATGTGGGATATGACTCTGTAATCGATGTCCGGGTGCACATTGGTCACATGTTTGTGACAGGGAGCAGTGCTACCTGTCGCTCTGCTAGGTGACATGTCCCACATGTTAGTCGTAGTACAGTCCTCCTGCCTACAGACACCCCGCCCTGTACAGTAGTCTACCCAATTGTTGGTTTTGAGGGTGAGATGCAATGGCTACCACATGGTTGTGGGAGGGAGGGTTGCTCCATCTTGCTGGTCTGTGGGTGTGGGGGCCGTGTTGTGAGTCGTGGTGATGGTTTGCCATCCACAGACAGCCCTCCATGTAGGGTGACATATCTACCTGTCGGGTGTGGGTGTGCACTGCAATGGCTGACACATGGGTGTGGGGAGTGCTCCATCTTGCTGCGCTGTAGGAGTGGGGGGCTGGGGGGGACTTCTGCAGTCCCCCCTCCGACACTCGGAGATTGTGGTACGGCTCCTTACCTGTTACTTTATGGTTGGTGCAGCTATGGCTGTCACATGGGTGTGGGTGTGGGTAGTGCACCTTCCGGCACATCTGGGGTACAGAGGGACCTGGTGGGAGTTGTGGTGCTGGCTGACTGTGCACATGCCCCCATGGTTTTGTTTGTTGGTACCTTTGGGCTGAGTGTGTGTGAGTGTCTGTTGCATGTGTGAGAGATGTCTTGTGTGTTGTGTGCTGCACATGGGGGTGTTTGGCCCTCGGTGCTATGGCATTGTGTTAGTGCATGTCTGTACATAGCGGTGTGCTGGTATACATTTGTTTGTACTTACCAGCCTCCACTCCCCCTGGTATTCCGATGAGACTCTCCGGATTTAGTATGCCTCACACCTTCTCCTCCCACGCCTTGAAGGTCTTGAATGGCGCGGGTGGTCCGCTGCCAGTCGTGTCAGCCAGCTCCCGGTTCTTGGCCTCCTTCTTCCTGACCAGTCTTTTCATGTCCTGCCACCTCTTGGTAATTTCCCCCCGGTTGCGTGGCACGTTCCCAACTGCATTCACCTGGTCTACGATCCTTTTCCACATCCTGTTTCTGGTGGATACTGGTGTCTGTTGGACCTGGTTCCCATAGATTTGTGAGTGCACCTTGATGACCTCGTCGACCATGACCGTCAACTCTGTGGCAGTGAACTTGGGCATGCGTTGTGTTGCCATGGTGCGTAGTGTAGTTTTTGTGGTGCTGGTGTGGTGTGTTTGGTGTGTGATGTGCAGGGGGTTTGTGGTGCCGGTGTTTAGGTGGTGGTGGTGGTTGTGGTGATGAATGTGATCTGTGTGTGCGTGTGGTATGTTGCTTTCCTCTGTGTCTCTCCGTGTTCTCTGCTGAGGTGTTGGCTTTGTCGTGGTGCAAGGGTTTGTGGTCTGTGAGGGGGCTGCTTTTGTACTCACCTATGTGGGTGTGTCATGTTGGTCTATTGTTTTCAGGTGTGTTGGGCGTGGTGTCCTGGGATTCATGCTCATTCTATATTTTGGCAGGGGGGTGTGTCTTTGGGATGGGTTCTGTGTCTGGGTATTTTGGCGTCGTTGACTGTGTGGACTTGTTGGCCGTGTTGTGTGTATTTGTTTGTGCCACCACTGATTTCTATGCACGGACGTGGCCGCCAGGCCTTACGCCTTTTCAGTTGTTCTTTTCTGTTATTCACCGTTGCGGGCGGGAAATGTGTTGGTTTCCCGCCCTCATGTCGGGGGGATCATAATTTGACGGGCGGTGTGAGGTCCGTCCGCGCGGTCGTATTTGGCTTTTTCGGGCGGTATTGCGTCCGTGGCGGACGGTTTGTCTTGGACTCTGTCATGGACGGGCGGTATTCTGTTGATTTTTTCCGCTGCGGGCGGTGGTTGTTTGGCGTCATCATAATTGCTAGTTCGGTATTTTTACCGCCGGTCATCGTAATGGGCCCCTAAGTCATAATTTATTTTAATTAATTGGTATTGATAATTATATTATTGTTAATTAATTAATAATTGGTAATTAATTTTTATTAATTGGTTATTAATTTTTATTAATTGATTAATTGATCATTATGTTAAGTGTATTATTTTATTATTGGAGTGTGTTGTGCGTTTATAGGGGAATAGTGTTGGAAGTAATTGAAATCTAATTAAGTAATTATAAAATGTATTGTTGGGTATTGATAATTAATTTATTGGACATTAAATATTAATTGGTAATTTTTGTAAATTATAATTTTTTTGTTATGAAAATTAATTTATTGTTGTTTTATCATTCATTGGTAATTAATGATTATTAAATATTATGTATTGATAAATGTAATTAATATATTAATAAGTAATTATTAATTGGTAATTAATGTTTAGTAATTATTATTATTGCTATAAAAAAGCATTTAATTGTTCAATATGTGTTAATTGGTAATTAAGTTTTAATAATTAATATGTTTTTTGTTATTAAAAATATTTTATTGTTCAATATTTATTATTTGGTAATTAATATTAATTAATTATTATTTATTGGTATTTATTATTAATTTATTGTTAATAAATTTTTCCTTGGTAATTATGTTTTTAATAATTATTTATTGGTATTTGTAAATAGTTTAGAGTTATTTAATAATTAATTCATTAATTATTTTAAAAAATTATTTTATTTATAAGTATGTTATTTTTAACTTCTACGCTATCCAACACTTTCCCTACTGTTGCACTCTCTGGAGTTGGAATAGTAATTTTTACCCCTACGCTATCCAACACTTTCCCTACTGTTGCACTCTCTGGAGTTGGAATAGTAATTTTTACCCCTACGCTATCCAACACTTTCCCTACTGTTGCACTCTCTGGAGTTGGAATAGTAATTTTTACCCCTACGCTATCCAACACTTTCCCTACTGTTGCACTCTCTGGAGTGGGAATAGTAATTTTTACCCTCCCGCTATCCAACGCTTTCCTACTATTGCACTCCCTGCAGTGGGAATAGTAATTTTTACCCCTACGCTATCCAACACTTTCTCTACTGTTGCACTCTCTGGAGTGGGACTAGTAATTTTAAGTTCTACGCTATCCAATATTTTTTACTGTTTTTTTGGAGTTGTAATAGTAGTTTTATTTCCTCCGCTATTAAATATTTTTGTATTATTTTGGTTAATGTAGTATATAATTAATTTTAAAAATATTAAAAGTAAATTTAATTTTTTTAATTTGTTACACATAATTATTTAATTTTTATTTATGTTATTGTTTTATGTGTATGGATGTATTTGTAATTTATAATATTTTTTAATAATTTATAATTTATTAAAATAATTATTAAAACTGATTATTAAGTAAGTATATATATTATATATTAGATGTATATGTGTAATTAATGTTTTATTAAATTATATATATTACTTATTAATTTTAAACATTATAAAATATTTTTAACTATGTTTATTTTATTTATAAGTATTATTTAGTTTATTTTACATATTTTTTTTAACAAAAAAACCCCGATATTTTTAATGACGATATTTTTGACATCGATATTTTTTTTTCGATATTTTTGTACTTACCATGTTGTAGATAGCATATCGATATTCTTGACATCGATTTTCTTGCTCCGATATTTTTGAAGGTCGATTTTTTGACCTTCGATATTTTGTCAGTGATCCGACTTACCACTAGTAATAAGGCCAAAAACACAATAAAAGGTTCAGTTAGAGTCTCAATAAATTAATCCCTTGCTCAAAGCTTGGTAGCTAGCAACAACCAGGCAGGCTTAACTTAGGAGACAGGTGTGTAAGCATTTAAAAATACCAATACACTAAATAAGTAAGTCACAACACACAGTAAATATCCAACACCAATTTATAAAAATAGGAAACATTTCTATCTATAAAATAGCACCAAAACTACAAAAATCCAATGTAGGGAACCAGAGACATGGATTTTTACATTATAAATACTTTCTGGTGCTTAAAAACATATAGTGCCACTTTGGGACATCTGGTTGCACGCAAAGTCAAAGTTTGAGTTTGCCCAAAATAGAGCCCTGGTTGGAAATACTAAGGGGTCGATTCCGATTCGGGCCGTAAAAAGCACCGACCGACTCGGAGCCGGAACTTATTCCGACCGACACGTACCTGTGGCGCCCGACACGCCAAGTACGATGCAAAGCGTGCAAAATCCGACCGACACGTACGGAACCCAAGCCGAACGACCGAGCCGCACGGAAAACAGCAATCCGGCCGGAAAAACACGCGAATCGAACCGACCAACACGCACCCGGAACAAATCCGACCGAAACGTACACGCAAACTCCAAACCGCAAAGTACGATGCAAGGCGCGAAAACCACGACCGAGTCGGACAGAGGACAAGCCTACGACCGACACGCATACAAAACCGAGCCGAAGTAACACAAAACACCGCGACCGACGCGTACGCAGCATAGAAAACTGCACAAACACAGCGTGAACGAAACGGAGAACACCGTACGAGACAAATGCAGGGTCCGACTCGGTCACAAGAACGTTTCCAACATGCACAGACAGTACAAAGGAAAATTAACACAAAAAAAGGCCAAACAAGCAATTACAAAGCCAATAAATACTGGGGGTGGGGTGGGGACAGAGAACAAAGACACACCCACAACTCCACCCATATAAAGGACACAAATCCCAACCATGAACCTTTGCAAATGCCATTCCACTGCCAGCACCCAACAGACAGCAACCACACACCCACAGCTCATCCCTCACACAAGCCACACACCATCAGCACACCAACAAATACCTACCTCACATACACCCAGCAAAACACACACCCACACACCCTCACCTGCACACCAACACACACATCACTCACCATCACCACCCATCACCATGCCCCCCAAGAAGAATCACAAGTTCCTAGATTGTGAATTGGAAGTCCTGGTAGACGAGATCCTCAGGGTAGAGCCACAGCTGTTTGGCACACTGGTCCAACAGACCCCCATCTACCAGAAAACCAAGATGTGGGAGAGGATCATCAACAGGGTGAACGCACAATCACCATGTCTGCGCACAAAGACCGACATCCAGAACAGGTGGTATGACGTGCGCAGGAGGGTCCGGGAGCTGCTCAAGAAAGACTACCTCCTGAGCCAATACACCGGCAGTGGCCCTCCTGCCAAGCCAGTATACCTCAGGCCCTGGGAGGAGAAGGTGCGGGCCATCCTTCCGCCAGTGAGCGTATATGGACTAGAGAACATCCCAGAGCCTGGTGAGTACACAACAAATGTACACAATATTCTGCCACAATACACACACACATCACTGTCAAGGGGAGAGTCAAACCATGCACTCATAGCAATTACACAGCAACCAGAACAGAATCATCCCAAAATGTGTATGTCAGTCAGATAAACACAACACATGCCATCTCAAAGTTACATTTAACCGTGCCATCACATGTACAAACACAACCACAACTACAGCTAGGCAGTGGCACAAATAGAACTAACAAACACATTCAGACATGTAGCCACCACTACAACACCAACACACAATGAAGACCACTGAAAGGAAGGAATTCTGTGTATGCTGGCCAAGTCAGTGTAGCCAATAGCATCATGGGAGTCGTAGTCACACATATTGCCCCCCCCCCACAACTGTCCCATCAACACCACCATGAACCAAGCGCACATCACAGGGAGTGGAGAAGGACTCACAAGATGGCTGACACTGGCTACTGCTGTGGGGAGCACAAGGCCCTGCTGGCAACTGTGCACCAACAAACAGCAGGACACCACTGACTGACATCCTGAGAGACAACTTCCACTCCCTGCAATGGAAGCACGTTCCATGGTGGGATATCTGGCTGGCTGGGTGGGAAGGAGGACTCGCACCACTGACCATAGTCACAAGCACCTCCCCTCACACACACCCTCAACACATACTCCACATAACCCACCTGGGAGAATGCAATGCCACACATCCTAACTCAAGATCCCACAAAGAACCTCCACCCTGGGTTATGTCGTGTGAAGCACAGGGACATTCTTGGGACTTTCAGCCAAACAACTGCCAGGACAACACTCCCAGCCATCCTGTCAGCACAGGCAGCCCACCCCACAGGGAAGCAGAGTCAAAAGGAAGGAAGGATGGGCATGCTGGGAAGGGGGTGGAGGCAATAGCATGATGGGAGTCGTAGTCACAGCTCTACATCCCCCACCACATGGCCCAGCAAGCTCACACTCACGCATGCACATCCCACAGAGAGTGGAAAGGCCCATCAAAGATGTCTGACACTGTTGCTGTGTCGTGGGGAGCACAAGGGCATGCTGGGAACTGCACACCAACCAACAGCAGGACACCACTGTCAGCCATCTTGCCATTGCTCTCACACCCACACACACTGAACTCCCCACAAAAGCAAGTAAGTATGGGAATGCTGGGAAGTGGGGTGGAGGCAATAGCATGATGGGAGTCATAGTCACAGACATAGCTCACCCCCACAACTGTCCCATCAACACCACCCTGAACCATGCTCACATCACAGGGAGTGGATAAGGACTGACAAGATGGCTGACACTGGCTACTGCTGTGGGGAGCACAAGGCCCTGCTGGCAACTATGCACCAACAAACAGCAGGACACCACTGACTGACATCCTGAGAGACAACTTCCACTCCCTGCAATGGAAGCACGTTCCATGGTGGGATATCTGGCTGGCTGGGTGGGAAGGAGGACTTGCAGCACTGACCATAGTCACAAGCACCTCCCCTCACACCCCCCCTCAACACAAACTCCACAGAACCCACCTGGTAGAATGCAATGCCTCCCATCCTAACTCAAGATCCCACATAGAACCACCACCACCCTGGGTTATGTTGTGTGAAGCACAGGGACACTCTTGGGACTTTTAGCCAAACAACTGCCAGGACAACACTCCCAGCCATCCTGTCAGCACAGCTGCCCACCCCACAGGGAAGCAGAGTCAAAAGGAAGGAAGCATGGGCATGCTGGGAAGGGGGTGGAGGCAATAGCATGATGGGAGTAGTAGGCACAGATATTGCTCAGCCTCACAACTGGCCCATCAACACCACCCTGAATCATGCTCACATCACAGGGAGTGGATAAGGACACACAAGATGGCTGACACTGGCTACTGCTGTGGGGAGCACAAGGGCATGCTGGGAACTGCACACCAACCAACAGCAGGACACCACTGTCAGCCATCTTGCCATTGCCCTCACACCCACACACACTGAACTCCCCACAAAAGCAAGTAAGTATGGGCATGCTGGGAAGTGGGGTGGAGGCAATAGCATGATGGGAGTGGTAGTCACAGATATTGGTCACCCCCACAACTGTCCCATCAACACCACCCTGAACCATGCGCACATCACAGGGAGTGGAAAACAACTGACAAGATGGCTGAGACTGGCTACTGCTGTGGGGAGCACAAGGCCCTGCTGGCAACTGTGCACCAACAAACAGCAGGACACCACTGACTGACATCCTGAGAGACAACTTCCACTCCCTGCAATGCAAGCACAGTCCATGGTGGGATAACTGACTGGCTGGGTGGGAAGGAGGGCCGGCTGTCAACCAAATACAACCAATGCAGACCATGTTCACACCCCAACAAATACATAGAAATGCCCAAATAATGCAGGACAATGTGCCACACCAATATCAACCCCTGACTGTGACGACTTAGGACAATGCAATGTACAGGCCCGCACCCAGAGGCACAGTCACAACTGTCAGGTGTGTCAACCATTGATGCCTGCAGAAACATAACATACATTGTGTGTGTCTCCCAAAAACAGGTGATGATGGGGACACAGCAGCAGACGCTGAGGAGTCCCAGTCCCAGGCACAAGAGGATGCGGAGCTCACTGGTGTCGTACAGCCTCTGCCCTCCTCGGACGAAGAAGACCAACCTGGCACATCCGGTGCAAGTCTACATGCAGCACCAGCAGGACCACCAGCTGCAGCACCAGCAGGACCACCAGCTGCACCCCTGCACCCACCCCTCCAACGACTGTCACCACAAATACCATCCCTGCCGACATGGACAGAACAAGGAGCAACACCAGCACAGGGACCCTGGACCAACCTGGGGCCATGGACACCACCACCACCACCAACCCCCAAGGTGGACCAGGGTCATCTGTGCGTGCCACTGCACGCACTGCACATGTCGGCAGGGGTGGTGGGAGGGGTGGGAGACAGAGGTCGCTGCTTGCAGAGGTTGCTGGTGTGCATGATGACCCACAACTGGTACGCATAGCTGATGAGTACCAGTCCAGCACCGGAGATCTCAGCCAGGTAGTGGGGCTCCTCAGAGACATGAAACAGCAGCAGGCTGCCCATCATGCCCGCTTGGACTCTCACATGTACCGAGTGGATTCACACATGTCCCGCGTGGACTTACACATGTCCCGCGTGGAGTCCAAGTGGGATGCACTGCATGAGATGACGGCGGTGCACAGGGACATTTTACAATGCCTCCGCCAGATGAACAGCAACCAGTCCACACCTCCCTGTGTGCCAACAACATCTGGTGCTGAACAAACTGCAACTGCCACAGGGAGGGAGGATGACTCTGGCGGAGAGTCCCCTGCACCGCAGCAGCCTGTACTTGAGGGGCCCCCCCAAAGAAGAGGGGTCGTCCGAGGAGGGGCAAGTGAGAGGCCGATGGCCAAGCGCAACTCCCAGGAAGCCTGAACCTGTTCTGGATGTTCACCTTTGTGCACAGACTGTTCACCCTGTTGACGGCAACACTACTCCCACACATTGCATGGGGAGTACAAGTTGGACCAATGTCTCAGACAACTGTGGGCCCGATACTGGGGAATTTGTCTACCAGGACTTTCAATTCACCTAGGAACTTCTGATTGCAAGATTTATGTACAGCACTACCCATCCTATGCACTATTCACACAAATGTATCACAATAAACACACTAATACACCATACTTGCCTCTGTTGTGATTCCAACGTGGGTGCTGTTATGGGGATGATGAACTGCAAAATGTCACTGTGTATGCGAACTGCAACAGCAAGTACAACACAGGCATGTGAGTAAAGGCAACATGACACATATGAGGGAGACACACCACCAGGGCTACACAACACATACACACCTAGGCCATCTGACTCATTGCCTACACTGATGTTGCCAGGGAAGACGGTGCAATGCACAGACACCACACCCATTCCCAGTTGTAGTCAAGTAGCCCACAGGTGCAGTAAGCAAATGGCAGTCAAATGTGTGACCACAGACAACGCACATCACAAAGTGAAGCACAGGTTTATTACACAGTTGCAACATGTCGTAACCACTACAGATGCAAGGTAATCCCACCTGGCAGCGGGCACACAGTCAACAACTGTAGACGGAAGGAAGTCCATGGGTGTGGCGCACATCACCTGTAGGGACACAACAGCTACCACCCTGGAAGTGCAATCACGTTGTCGGTGGACACAGTTGACCAAACGAATCTGAAAGTACCCTGTGAAGGACAGAAATGACACACAGTCAAAAGCAATGGAGAACAGGACAGAACAGCAAAACTCATGCACAATACATGTTACAAGATACCCACCCAGAACCAAGTTAGCATGTCAACACTGTTGGAGAGTACAGCCCACCTGTAAGCACACATCGCTACACACATCCAGTCAAGTAGCCCATGGACACACTCCAACAGCACCAGAGCACCACCTACACATATCATGCCAACTCACATCATTGACATGACACCTCAGGATACTCACATTCAGCTAAAGAAGTTGGTGATGAGCTGTGTGCGGACATCACCCTCATCATCATCATCATCATCACTGGCATCGAGGTCCAGGCTAGGATCCTCCACAGGTGGCGGATGTTGGTCATTGTCATCCTGGATGAGAGGCAACTCCTTCCGCACTGCCAGGTTGTGGAGCATGCAGCAGACGATGATAATCTTGCACACTTTCGCAGGGGCATATGGGAGGGACCCTCCGGTCTTGTCCAGGCAGCGGAAGCGGCTCTTCAGGAGACCAAATGTCCGCTCAATCACTCTCCTGGTCCGACCATGTGCCTCATTGTAGCGCATCTGGGCTGGTGTCACAGGGTTCCTGAGGGGTGTCAGCAACCACGGCATGTTGGGGTATCCCGAGTCACCTACGGACAGACAAGTGCACATTAGCTGACTTGGAAAAGTGGGCGGAATACTACAGATCAGATCACACACAATGGCACAAAGTCAGTACACACCGACAAGCCAGGCGACCCTTGACCTTACCAGGTAGGTCGCTCCCCCGCCACACAGCTCTGCCTGTGGTGTCCTGCCCGCTGCTGCTGCTGGTAAGCTCGCCCTCTGCTTGTGGCCTCGGTGCCCGTTTTCCGTCTGTTTTCCTCGCTGCTCCCACTGTATTGTGTCCTTTTTCTTTCTGTTTCCTCGCTGCCCCCATTGCTTTGTGCCCATTTTCCGTCTGTTTCCCTCGCTGCCCCCACTGCATTGTGTCCATTTTTTCTTCTGTTCCCTCGCTGCCCCATTGCTTTGTGCCCGTTTTCCGTCTGTTTCCCTCGCTGCCCCCACTGCATTGTGTCCATTTTTTCTTCTGTTCCCTCGCTGCCCCCATTGCTTTGTGCCCGTTTTCCGTCTGTTTCCCTCGCTGCCCCCACTGCATTGTGTCCATTTTCTCTCTGTTTCCCTCGTTGCCCCCATTTCCCTGTGTCCTTCTTGCCTTCTGTACCCCTCGCTGCCTCTCTCCACTCCCGCCGCTGCGTCCCTGCGGCCCCGCCCCCTGACTGCCCATTCGCTGCCCCTGCCTCCCAGCTGCTCCTCCCTCCCACCTCCCCATATATGGCGGCCGCTGCGCGGTGAGGAGAGCGACCCTTGACCTTACCAGGTAGGTCGCTCCCCGCCACACAGCTCCGCCTGTGGTGTCCTGCCCGCTGCTGCTGCTGGTAAGTTCGCCCTCTGCTTGTGGCCTCGGTGCCCGTTTTCCGTCTGTTTTCCCTCGCTGCCCCCACTGTATTGTGTCCTTTTTCTTTCTGTTTCCTCGCTGCCCCCATTGCTTTGTGCCCGTTTTCCGTCTGTTTCCTCGCTGCCCCCACTGCATTGTGTCCATTTTTTTCTTCTGTTCCCTCGCTGCCCCCATTGCTTTGTGCCCGTTTTCCGTCTGTTTCCTCGCTGCCCCCACTGCATTGTGTCCATTTTTCTCTCTGTTTCCCTCGTTGCCCCCATTTCCCTGTGTCCTCTTGCCTTCTGTACCCCTCACTGCCTCTCTCCACTCCTGCCGCTGCGTCCCCTGCAGCCCCGCCCCCTTGACTGCCCATTCGCTGCCCCTGCCTCCCAGCTGCTCCTCCCTCCCACCTCCCCATATATGGCGGCCGCTGCGCGGTGAGGAGAGCGACCCTTGACCTTACCAGGTATGTCGCTCCCCCGCCACACAGCTCCGCCTGTGGTGTCCTGCCCGCTGCTGCTGCTGGTAAGCTCGCCCTCTGCTTGTGGCCTCGGTGCCCATTTTCCGTCTGTTTTCCCTTGCCGCCCCCACTGTATTGTGTCCTTTTTCTTTCTGTTTCCCTCGCTGCCCCCATTGCTTTGTGCCCATTTTCCGTCTGTTTCCCTCGCTGCCCCCACTGCATTGTGTCCATTTTTTTCTTCTGTTCCCTCGCTGCCCCCATTGCTTTGTGCCCGTTTTCCGTCTGTTTCCCTCGCTGCCCCCACTGCATTGTGTCCATTTTTCTCTCTGTTTCCCTCGTTGCCCCCATTTCCCTGTGTCCTCTTGCCTTCTGTACCCCTCACTGCCTCTCTCCACTCCCGCCGCTGCGTCCCCTGCGGCCCCGCCCCCCTGACTGCCCATTCGCTGCCCCTAAGGCAAGCCCGTCTGCGCCCGTCCGCGCCTGGACCGCGCCCAGCACCAGAACCCCTGGGCCGTGCGCCCCCCGCACCAGCCTCGAGGACTGACGCCAATACGATGCCACCACTCTCCACGCTCTCAACCCCGGACGGACGCACAACTGCTTCAAGGCCGCCCCGAAACGCACCCATGGTCCCTTCACCTGCCGGAACTGCAGCTACACCAGCCTCAGAGCCACCGAGGCACCCGCCAAGAAGGACCGCAACCACCTCCGATGCATCCTACTGAACACCCGCTCCGCACGCAAACACGCCGTCGAGCTCTGGGACTTGCTCGACACATCATCACCAGACGTCGCCTTCCTGACAGAGACCTGGATGAACGACTCCTCCGCCCCCGACATCGCCATAGCCATCCCAGACGGCTATAAGATCACCCGCAGAGACCGCGTCAACGCAGTAGGAGGAGGAATCGCCATCGTCCACAAGAACACCATCAGGGTCTCGACCAGCAACGACAACACTCTCAGCACCGCCGAACACATGCACTTCCAGATCCACACGGACCCCAACACCACCCTTAGAGGCACCCTTGTCTACAGACCCCCTGGGCCCCGACCCCAGTTCAGCGACTCCATCGCCGACTTCATCAGCACGCACGCCCTGACCTCTACCGACTACATCCTCCTCGGAGACCTGAATTTTCACCTGGAGAACAACAACGACAGCAACTCCACCACCCTGATCGACAACCTCGCCAACCTCGGTCTGAGCCAGCTCGTCACAACACCGACCCATTCAGCCGGCCACACGCTCGACCCCATGTTCTCCTCAAGCTCTCACGTCTCCTTCAGCCACACCACGGAACTCCTCTGGACCGACCACCGCTGCATCCATTTCACCTTCCAGAAACCCACCACACACCACCGCACCCAACAGATCCCACGCCGCTGCTGGAGCAAAGTCACCGAAGACCAACTACGGGCAACCTCGCTCTCAGCCCTCCCTCCGACCCATCCAACACCGACGACGCTGCCTGCAACCTCAGACGATGGATGGACGACTGTGCCAACACCCTCGCCCCGCTGAAAAAACTCACCTACAGTGACACCACCAAAAGAGCCTGCTGGTTCACCTCGGAACTCCTAGCTTCCAAGCGTACCTGCCGGAAACTAGAGAAGAAATGGCACAGTGATAAGACACCGGACAGCCACGCAGCCCACAAAGACGCCATCCGTAACCACCACCACCTCATCAAGTCCGCCAAGAGAATCTCCTTCAAAGACCGCCTCGACAACAACGCACACAACAGCAAGGAGCTTTTCAACATCGTGAAGGAACTCTCCAACCCCAGCTCCAACACCAACGACATCCCGCCGTCGCAACCCCTGTGCGATTCCCTCGCCACCTTCTTCCACCGCAAGATCGCCGACATCCACGACAGCTTCAACACCCAGACAGCCCCAACTAAGATCGATGCACCAGACCCGCCGCACACCATCGACCACGACCCCCTGCCAGCCTGGGCCAGCGTGAACATCGAGGACACCATCAAGACCATGAGCACAATACACTCCGGCTCCCCGTCAGACCCTTTCCCGCACCACATCTTCAACAAAGCCAGCAGCTAAGTCGCACCCCACCTGTGCAACATCATCAATCTCTCCTTCGAGACCGTGACCTTCCCAGAGAGCTGAAACACGCAGAGATCAACGCCCTACTCAAAAACCCAAGGCGGACCCGAGAGACCTCAAGAACTTCCGGCCCATCTCCCTGCTTCCGTTCCCAGCCAAGGCCATCGAGAAGATCGTCAACAAACAGCTAACCCGATCACCTCGAAGAAAACAGCATCCTGGACCCATCCCAATCGGGGTTCCGCAGCAACCACAGCACTGAGACTGCCCTCATCGCCGCCACCGACGACATCAGGATCCTGCTGGACAACGGTGAGACCGCAGCCCTCATCCTGCTGGACCTCTCCGCCGCCTTCGACACTGTCTGCCACCGCACTCTACGCGCACGCCTCCACGACGCAGGGATCCGAGACAAGGCCCTGGAATTGGCCACCTCCTTCCTCGCCGGCAGAACCCAGATAGTCCGCCTCCCACCATTCCGATCCGAAGCCTCCGAGATCATCTGCGGCGTACCCCAGGGATCGTCCCTCAGCCCAACACTGTTTAACATCTACATGGCCCCGCTCGCACGCATCGCCAGACAGCACGACCTCAACATAATCTCCTACGCCGACGACACTCAACTGATCCTCTCCCTCACCAAGGACCCCTCGCCGCCAAATCCAACCTCCATGAAGGAATGAAGGCCGTCGCCGATTGGATGAAGATCAGCCGACTAAAACTGAACACGGAGAAGACAGAGGTCCTCATCCTCGGCTCCAACCCCTCAGCCTGGGACGACTCCTGGTGGCCAACGACGCTGGGAGCAGCCCCGACACCCACCGACCACGCACGCAACCTGGGAGTCATCCTCGACTCAACGCTCTCCATGGCCAAGCAAGTCAACGCAGTCTCATCCTCCTGCTTCAACACCCTCCGCATGCTTCGCAAGATCTACAGGTGGATCCCGACAGACACGAGAAGAACAGTCACCCAGACCCTCGTCAGCAGCAGACTTGACTATGGGAACGCCCTCTACGCGGGAGCCCCGGCCAAGCTCATCAAGCGACTGCAACGCATACAAAACGCCTCCGCACGCCTGATCCTCGATGTACCACGCCACAGCCACATCACCCCCACCTGAGGAACCTGCACTGGCTCCCCGTCGACAGAAGAATCTCCTTCAAACTCCTCATCCACGCACACAAGGCACTCCACAAGACTGGCCCAGCCTACCTCAACAGACGACTCCTCTTCTATGTCCCCAACCGCCGACCTCTCCCTCGCCACCGTCCCTCGCATTCGAAGAACCACCACCGGCGGCAGATCCTTCTCCCACCTCGCCGCCAAGACCCGGAACACCCTTCCACTAAGCCTACGACAGACCCAAGACCTGCTGACCTTCAGGAGGCTACTCAAGACCTGGTTGTTCGACCAGTAGCAGCACCCCCCCTCTTTTTTCCCCAGCGCCTTGAGACCCTCGCGGGTAAGTAGTGCGCTTTACAAATTCTGTGATTGATTGATTGATTGAGGCACGCTGGTTCTGCATCTGTGCCATCATCCTGGGGATGCGACTACTCCTCATCACAAAGGCATCGTGTGCTGAACCAGGGAAACGGGCACACACGTGTGTGATGGTCATATCTGCAAGACACACCACCAGTGCATTGACCGAGTGGTAGTGCTTGCGGTTACGGTAGGCCTGCTCCTGGGCCTGTGGTGGTACCAAAGCCACATGTGTCCCATCAATGGAGCCAATGACATGCAGCATCCTCCCCAGGGCATAGAAGTCACTCTTCACGTCAGTGAGTCGTCGCAGTCTGGGGAAATAGATGTACCGGTTCAGGAATAGCAACATTGCCACCAAAACATCGCGGAGCACACGGCTCAACATGGTCTGTGACATCCCACCAGCAGTCACCACAGTATGTTGGAAGGTACCGGTGGCAAAGAAGTGTAGGGCTGCCATCACCTTCACCTTGGGGGTCAGCGCTGTAGGATACGGCCGGCCAGGCTGCAAATGTGGGGCCAACTGCACTGCCAAATCCTCAATCAGCTGCCTGGTGAAGCGGTACCGTCGGATGCTGTCCCGTTCCACCATCGTTGCCAGGTCTGGGAATGGTCGATGGACAGCAGGAGCCCTGCAGTGCAGAGGAGAAGTAAGCAAGATTGTCAGTCAGCCCACATATGCGGCATTGAACACACTCAATATCCCAACATACATCATTATGAGGCACAACTACATGAAGTGTGCAGTTCCGTAAGGACATATATGGTACATACATGGCCAACATCTGTCATCACGGTCCAAAAAGTGGCATCAATAAGTCCCAGGTTGGCCCATTGGATATCATGAGGCCGTGTCACAGTTCCCATCTCCTGCTGCCGTGTCACAATCACCCCCACAGTGACATGTGAGGACAGATGTGCCCCAGGCATCACAGCTCAACGACAGGTACATACCCAGGGACCCTGTATTGCCACATGGACACTGGCATTACATGGAGTATCATGTATACACCACAGCAAAACAACTATGACCCCCACAGGTAGTGGTCCCACTTGCCACTGCAGGACAGACATGGACGTCTGTGACACACACACGCACAACATCAAAGTCCATGCACACACAACGTGGATGTGGAGACTGTCTCCCATTGTGCACATGAAATCAGAGACATTGTAAACACTACATGCACACAGACTGTGGAGGACCATCACTATTGTACCACTGGGACACCCTGGCTCAAACATACCATCCCACATGGGACTCACGGGGTATGTGACATGACATACACATACACCACCGTGAAATGTGACCATGGCACATGCACAGATATGAACAGTTGCACATCACAGTGGTCATGTACACGTAACACCCAGGATCCTGTCCCCATGAACACGTGCACAGCCTGGGGGTGGCTGCCCCAGGTGACACCCACAGGACAACATGTACACCAACATACACACAATAGGAAATGCAGCCTTACATGCCTTATCATACAGTTTGGACAGGCTGTCGTGTTGTAGGTGTGCCCCTCACTCCCTGGGAGCTATCTGTGGCTGGCATATGTCCATCTGAGACAGGCATGGTGACATATGCCAGTCACTTGTACAGGGATGCGTTGATCAGCAATGGACCGATCCGGTGCCCCGGCCGGCCCATTGCATTCAATGTGCGTGGTACAGCGTTGTACCCCTGTGCGCGTTGTACCGCAATGGACCGATCGGTGCCCCGGCCGACCCATTGAATTCAATGTGTCGCGGATACGCATTGTACCCCTGTACGCGTTGATCAGCAATGGACCGATCGGTGCCCCGGCCGGCGCATTGCATTCAATGTGTGCGGGTACGCGTTGTACCCCTGTACGCGTTGATCAGCAATGGACCGATCGGTGCCCCGGCCGCCCATTGCATTCAATGTGTGCGGGTACACGTTGTACCCCTGTACGCGTTGTACCGCAATGGACCGATCGGTGCCCCGGCCGCCCATTGAATTCAATGTGTGCGAGTGCGCGTTGTACCCCTATGCCGCGTTGATCAGCAATGGACCGATCGGTGCCCCGGCCGGCCCATTGCATTCAATGTGTCGCGGTACGCGTTGTATCCCTGTACGCATTGTACCACAATGGACCGATCGGTGCGCACCCATTGACAATGGCCTTGCCTGGCAACGGACGCGTTTCGAAATTCGAGCGAGTCGGTTGCTGGAAATTCAGTTGGTCACCCACAACAATGTTGCAAAATCATGTATGTCATGAAGTTGAAGATTTGAAGGATGCCGTGGGCGTGTATTGGTGCTGCTATTCCATGGATTGGCCAGATTCAGAAGATGCAAACGACTTGGACCTATCACTTTGGACACAAGGGACAGTATCTGCCTCTCCAGCACATATATATTGCTGGCTGTTCCCCTGAGAGCTCACTTGCCTGCACTACATGCTCCAGGACGACATCTGCCACTGCACTGCTGCTGTCTCTGCCCCTCTGGACCCTGCAATGGCACGTACTGTGGAGAGAGCCCCAGCCTTCAGCCTTGAGGAGAACCAGGCCCTGCTGGACAGCCTACTTCCACAGTACAGCAAGCTGTATGGGACACCAGGGAGCAGGTGAGTGTTCTGTGCACTGCCTTTCTGAATGTGCATTTTGTCTGAATAGCAAGGCTGAAAGTCTGCACGCCACTGGCTAGCAGGCTCACTGAGTAGTTGTCACCCCCATAGTGTGTAGTGACATGCACTGGACAGGTATGGTGCAGTGACAGTGCATTTGAACAAGGTTTTACTTCCCATGCAATGATACCATGTAGTGACGTCTGGCAAACTGTCCATGGGCAGCGTTGCACTGCCTGTGTACATCATGTGCCCCTGTGAACGAGACATGTATATACAACTGTGTCATGCACGGATATGTTGCATGTGTAGTTATGGCCTTTTCACTTTGTCATCCTGACAGGTTAATGCCCATCGGAAGCAGGAGATCTGGAAGGACATCGTCCGGGCTGTCCGGTCCGTGGGGGTCTACAAGCGCCGGATCCGCAACTGCCAGAAGAGGTGGCAGGACCTTCGGGGCTGGACCCGGAGGATTACACGGGTCCAGCTGAAGCTGTCGCCTCCTCGCAGGAGGGGCGGAACACGGACCCTGACCCCCACATGCTCCAGATCCTGGCGGTGGTGTTTCCAGACCTGGATGGGCAGCTGAAGGCCAGACAGCAGCATGGAGGGGTGAGTCAAAGACTGCACTGTGAACTCTGTATTACATGCTTTGTGCCCTCCTCTGGCCTGGTTCAAATGCCACAGTACAGCAGTCATGTTGTCCAGGAGCCATGTCCCTCTATTGTGCACTGCCCACTCCTCATCTGATACCCAGGTGTGGCCCTTACATTCAGGGAATTGTGTCACTTGGGACTGTGTCCTTGCAGTTTGCTTCACTAAAGGTGGGGGACAGCATCTGTTTCCCTAACTCTGTTGTGGGCATCATGGGTGGGTCCATTGTTCACACAACGCCTGTGTTCGGACATGTAATCTGCGTGTTGCTTTGATATGTGGTCCACTTGCTGAGCTGAGCCACCACATGTGCCTGGGGTATGTGGCACACACCCATGCAGCGGGTGGGAACAATGTTTGGGCCCCAGGAGTATGCAGATTACGTGTGTCACACATACATAGCCAGCTATCCACTGTCCAGGGCTCATCCCTCATTCATGTGGGGCAGGACAGTCATGCCTACTCCAGGCCATGCAATGCACTCTGTACTCCCACTCCCGTGTATCAGCTGACACATTGTGCGCGGTGATTTGACCCCTCAGGTGTCTGCCTCTGTGTCAGTGTGCTGTGGATTTGTTGCCAGGACTGCTGGGGTGTTTCTCGGTAGGGGCTCAGCATGCCACTGGAGATGTGACCATAGGAGACGATACTTGTGTGTCACATAGGTGTTTGATCAGCTGCCCGTGCAGACTGGGGTATGCGAATGTGAAGTTCAGGCAGCTCTTCCCCATTCACAGCATATTGTGAGGGGCTCAGGTACAGAGGGTAGTGTCACAGGTCTCCCATATGTCCAATCGGTATGACCTGGACAGATGAGGGTTAAGATGATGTGTTGTGTGGGGGATGTACATGTGCACTTGTGCAGCTCCAGGACTTGCATTCCCCATGACCTACTATTGTGACACAGTGCAGAGTGTTGTTGTCTGGCTGCCAAGTCATACATCACTGAGACAGTGATGTATGACTTAGCAGTCATGCCTCCACCATGGCATGTGTCTACTTATTGGTGATCCTGCAGGGGAGTGACATGTGCTACATGCACACCATTGTGGCGATGGCTATCAGGACATGGGTGCATCATGGTGTCTGTCACTGGTATGCATCACATGCATTTCCTATTTGACTCTGGGCGTCCCTTTCATCCGGAAACCTGTACTGACTCAGTGGCAAGAGTTGTGATGTGTGCATGTCCACATGCTACACCGTGTCCTCTGCACTGTCCAACTACTGTGTAGTTGGTGCATGTGTCCACACTGGGGTGTTGCTATCCAACAGACACCAGACAGATGGGTGCAAGGCCATGTGGGATGTGAGTGCCATGGTTGGCATCAGACTGACAATTGGCTTCTCCTGTTCAGGTAGGGCACTTTTAGCAATGTACAACTAATGATGCCAGGGCTTGCTCTGTAATGTGCTGTGCTCACAGTGGTGTGTGCGTTTGGTGCAGGTGACTGATGTCTGTCTGTTTCCCCATTGTTTGCAGATACATCCACGGCCACGGAAGGGGACAGCTCCACGGACCAGGAGGAGCCGGAGAGCCAGACTGGGTCAGCAGCCGAGGAGTGGTCGGAGGGACCCAGTGGCACGGAGGGTGAGGGGAGCCACACCGAGGAGTCCTCAGCACCATCCACCTCAGCTGAGGACCAGAGCAACTCGGAGGATGACTCCCTTATGGAGGCGGGTGTCAGCAGCCACCACACCCCAGCTAGTGTTGCTGTCCCCGCCAACACCAGCACCACCACCGCCCTCCCATCGGCTCCCATTCCCCAGGTCCGTGGAGGCTCCCATGTTCGGGAGCGTGTCTCCTTTGGGCCAGGCACCGCACCCCCTGCCTCTGTGTCCCCTGCTGCCCTGAGTGAGGAGTCTGTGTACCTCCTTCGCCAGCTCCATGTAGGGCAGACAGCCATGCTGAGTGTCCTCCATGAGCACACCGCTCTGTTGACTCAGCTGGTGTCGTTCATGGAGGGCATCTCATCGGGCATGTCTGACCTACAGAGGGGCAATAGGTCCATGGACTCCTCCCTGACGGCAGCAGTGTCCCTCCTCAGACAGTCCCTCACCCCTCCTACCTCTGCTCCATCCACACTCCCCAGCACCTTACCCGTCCCAAGCACACACACACCGGCACAGGCACACACCAGCACACAGACACACACGCCACAAACAAAACGCACATGCACGCACAGTCAGGGGACTGAAACCAGACTCACAGGGGATGGGCCCCTGGAACACACACACGCATCCACGAGCACTGCGCAGTCCTCAGTTGCCTCTCCCTCCAAAACACCCTCCCTTGCCTCACCTGCAACCCCAAAGACCCAGCGGCTCTTCCTCAGTGACCTCGGCCTCTTCCCCTCCGATCCAGCTGATACAGCATTCAGGGGAAGAGGAAGCCCACCCACACGGAGCAGAGTGCCCCTCGCCCCCGGACACCCTCCCCCAGGCGCAGACAGACTGAGGCCCCCACCCGCAAGTCCCCCGGAGTCGTAAGAGCAAGACCCCGCCGCCGCCCTGCAGCTCAGGCACCAGGTCTCCTTCCTCCATCCCTCAGGCCCCCACTCCACAGGTGCCCCCGCCACACCCTGCCCCAGGTTCCCCCACCCACAGATATACCATCCCCAAGAGGTTCCGGCCTTCTCCCCTGCCACTTGCTCTCCCGGCACCACACCCCCGCTGCGCTTGTCTGTGCCACTGATGTGGTGAGGGTGTCCTCCCCTCTGTCCAGCCCACCTTGCCTGTTCCCCATTCTCCTCCCCTGGTGGTAGGCACTGCAGTGGAGTCCACTACCACCCTGTCTGACTTGGGCACTGCAGTGGCGGACGTGTCCACTCCATCTGCAGGGTCCACTGCAGTCGTGCCGGCACACACGACATCTGAGTCATGCCCCCAGTTGTGCCGGCACACACCATGTCAGACACCTCCACTGCAGTTGTCAGTGGCTCTCCAGCACCCACCACCCCTTCCCTGCTTCCTCCTGGTGAGCCCTGATCCTGTCCCTGCGGTGCCTGGCCTGCCCCCGGTTGCCCCTCCTAGTGGATTGTCCCTGGTTTTGAGCAGGCATGCGTAGGGTGACATCTGCCACTGTCACCCTGTTTGGACTTTTACAATGGACTGGCCATTGGCCTTTGTGTTTTTCTGGACTTTGTTTTCATTACACACATATGCTGAATAAAGCAACTTTCTGTTCTCTAGTGCTTATGCTTCTGATGTACATGTTGTTGATGATGCTAACCATGCCCTTGCTGCAGTGATGGTGATATTTGGTCTCATGATAATGAAGTGTTACTGTGCAGGAACCCATGTGGTCCAGGGGGAATGTGTCCTATCCTGTGGTGTATCCATGTCATCCATAGCAGCATCTGAGGGTGTCATGTGTTCAGTATTTGGCAATGGGATTTCCTACTTAGATTAGCTATTTCACATCTGTGGCTTCCACCCCTGCACATCTGTTGTGCCTGCCATTGTTCAATTCGTCTACTTCCCTGACCGTGTGGCCATCTCCACTGGACATGCAGGTTTGGGCATCAATGGGGAAGGACTCATCTGTGTTGTCAGTGCAACATTGCTATACAAGTGTGTTGTATCTGTGCTGATGATTCCATTGGCACTTCCATGACCAGGCTGATGTGACGGGAGCCCTCATTTGGTGCTAATTGTTGATTGTGTGACCAAGTGCTCAGCTGACATGATGGGGCCCTACTGAGGCAACATATGGCACAGCTTTCCTCACACAGGAGTGGAGTCCCCTCATGGCAGTGTGTACTCCTGTGACATTGCCTGCGCCCAAGGTGTGTGTTGTATGTGCATGTCTGTGTGTTCACTTCCGTTTAGCTGTGCATGCTGTGATCCCTAGTGTTGTACCTGTTTGTGATGCTTGCTGAGTTGACCTATGTTCCCTCAAAGTCTTCTCCCTGGGTTCTCTGTGATGTGGGTGCATGGCACATTACTGGTCATCAGGGTGTCACCCATAGGTGTGTTTGCTGTCAGGGCTGAGTTTGTGTGCAGACGCAGATGGGTCACAGTCAGGTTTCCCTTGGCACTTGTTGTTTGCCCCTGTCATGTGATTTCCAGTTTGTGTTATCTTTCAGTGATTGTGACACGTTGTGTGTGTGACTGCTGGCACTCCTCAGGGTCCGGGCTGCAATGTTGGTTGTTGTCTATGTGTGTTCTTTGTGGGTGACCTTGGCTTCTTCATTGGTGTGTGACTGTGGCTGGGATCCCATTGGTTGGTGTGGTATTGCCGTCAGGTCCATGTACAGCGTAGTGTGCAGTGTGTCAGACATTCAGGAGTCTTGTTGAGTGGCCATGTGTGATGTGTTTCTGCACCTTGGTTCCCACCCACCACCCTGGAATAGTCATGGGTGCATGTGCAATGTCACCAGTGCATGTGTGCTTCAGTGCTGCACATTGTTGGAGGTTGAGGGGTGTGGTGTTGAGTGTGTGCAGATGAGAGTTGTTGCCCGGCGAGGCCCCTGCCTCCATGTTGGCCTTGGCTTACTGGCCATGCTGATTGATTTGTGCTTGTGTAGGTGTGATGGTAGTTTGTTGCTCAGGACACATGACTGTGGTTCACAGTGTGAACGACATTTAGCTTTGTCATCACAGTGGGATTGTAATGCAGCCCAGGGTCACCACATTGTGGGGGCCCTGGAGGTAGTGCTGTGGTGTGTCTGTGTCTTGCTGTGTCAGTTGCTGTTCCTACGTGCCTGTGTGACATGTGTGATTTGTGCTCCCTCTCATCTGACAATGCCTGCTTGCCCACATAGGGGATTTGGATCCATGAGTTACCTTTGTGTGGCACTGTATGCACATCTGTATGATTGGTATTCAGGTCTCCTCATGTGTTGTGTGGTTGCCTGGGGACACTGGCACCCCCTCACCTGTTGTGTATGATGTGCAGTGTGGGTCTGCCTGTTTGTGTTTGTGCATCTGCACCACTGCATTGGCATATCTTGGGTGTGCCATTGGCTGTATGTAGTTTGGTGGCTTTCCCCTGCTGTCCCTGGGACTCCTAGGTCATGGGTCAGCACAATGATCATGGTTTGTGTGTCCCATTGCTGCCATGGTATGGTATCTGTTCACCTCACATCTACAGTCTCCACAGGGTATCTGCATTTGTGTGCCCATTGGTGCAAATATGTGGGTCTGCATTCTGATGGTCACTTCTGTCATTGTGTCATTGATGAATGTTGACAGTGTCAGCCCCCATGGGTGTTGTTTGTCTGCACATGGCCAAAGGTATGTCTTATTTGCACTGCAGTATTTGGCTCCCCCAATTTATGTTGCAATGGGACACATGCACTACTTTGCCACTGATGTGTTTTTTGTTCTGTGACCAGGAATCATCCATGCCGTTTGGCAGTTTCAGCTCTTTCTTTGTCAACACTTACCTTTTGGTCACTGTGATGATGGGGGTTTGGATCCCATTGCCACAATGTTCAAAATGTGCTTCAGCTATGGACCCCACACTTACCTTTTGGTCACTGTGGTGATGGGGCGTTAGACCCCATTGCCACAATGTTCCAAATGTGCTTTAGCTATGGACCCCACACTTACATTTTGGTCACTGTGGTGATGGGGCGTTAGACCCCATTGCCACAATGTTCAAAATGTGCTTCAGCTATGGACCCCACACTTACATTTTGGTCACTGTGATGATGGGGGTTTGGACCCCATTGCCACAATGTTCAAAATGTGCTTCAGCTATGGACCCCACACTTACATTTTGGTCACTGTGATGATGGGGGTTTGGACCCCATTGCCACACTGTTCAAAATGTGCTTCAGCTATGGACCCCACACTTACCTTTTGGTCACTGTGATGATGGGTGTTTGGACCCCATTGCCACAATGGTCATGGCCTGCTTGCATTGTGGGGCCACACACATATATGTGTGGCACATGTGCTAGGGGTCACATTGTATGTTCAAAGTCATGTTCAGTGTTGTAGGCATTTGACACAGTCTACACACGCTTGTCATGGTGTTGGGGGATGTCTTTTCTTGCATTCCCTAGGTTGTGGTGTGCTGGTTGTGTCATGCATTGTCCATACTATGAGTGGGGGTGGTGTTGGTAGTAGGCATCCAGCCCCCCATGGGTGGAGGTGGTAGTAGTGACAGGCATCCAGCCCCCCCTGGGTGAGGGTGGTAGTAGTGGTAGGCATCCAGCCCCCCTGGGTAAGGGTGGTAGTAGTGGTAGGCATCCAGCCCCCCCTGGCTAAGGGTGGTAGTAGTGGTAGGCATCTGGCACCCCCATGGGTAAGGGTGGTAGTGGTGGTGGGCATCTGGCACCACCCTGGCTAAGGGTGGTAGTAGTGGTAGGCATCCAGCCCCCTGGGTAAGGGTGGTAGTGGTGGTGGGCATCTGGCACCCCCTGGCTAAGGGTGGTAGTAGTGGTAGGCATCCAGCCCCCTGGGTAAGGGTGGTAGTGGTGGTGGGCATCTGGCACCCCTGGCTAAGGGTGGTAGTAGTGGTAGAGCATCCAGCCCCCTGGGTGAGGGTGGTAGTGGTGGTAGGCATCCAGCCCCCTGGCTAAGGGTGGTAGTAGTGGTAGGCATCTGACACCCCCATGGCTAAGGGTGGTAGTGGTGGTGGGCATCTGGCACCACCCTGGCTAAGGGTGGTAGTAGTGGTAGGCATCCAGCCCCCTGGGTTAGGGTGGTAGTAGTGGTAGGCATCCAGCCCCCTGGGTAAGGGTGGTAGTAGTGGTAGGCATCTGGCACCCCCTGGCTAAGGGTGGTAGTAGTGGTAGGCATCCAGCCCCCTGGCTAAGGGTGGTAGTAGTGGTAGGCATCTGGCACCCCTATGGCTAAGAGGTGGTAGTGGTGGTGGGCATCTGGCACCCCTGGGTGAGGGTGGTCGTAGTGGTAGGCATCCAGCCCCCTGGCTAAGGGTGGTAGAGCATCTGGCACCCCCATGGCTGAGGGTGGTAGTGGTGGTGGGCACCTGCACCCCCCTGGCTAAGGGTGGTAGTAGTGGTAGGCATCCAGCCCACCTGGGTAAGGGTGGTAGTGGTGGTGGGCATCTGGCACCCCCCTGGCTAAGGGTGGTAGTAGTGGTAGGCATCCAGCCCCCCTAGGTAAGGGTGGTAGTGGTGGTGGGCATCTGGCACCCCCTGGGTGAGGGTGGTAGTAGTGGTAGGCATCCAGCCCCCCCTGGCTAAGGGTGGTAGGCATCTGGCACCCCCATGGCTGAGGGTGGTAGTAGTGGTAGGCATCCAGCCCCCTGGGTAAGGGTGGTAGTAGTGGTAGGCATCCAGCCCCCTGGCTAAGGGTGGTAGTAGTGGTAGGCATCTGGCACCCCCTGGCTAAGGGTGGTAGTAGTGGTAGGCATCCAGCCCCCTGGGTAAGGGTGGTAGTAGTGGTAGGCATCCAGCCCCCCTGGCTAAGGGTGGTAGAAGTGGTAGGCATCTGGCACCCCCATGGGTAAGGGTGGTAGTGGTGGTAGGCATCCAGCCCCCTGGCTAAGGGTGGTAGTAGTGGTAGGCATCTGGCACCCCCTGGCTAAGGGTGGTAGTAGTGGTAGGCATCCAGCCCCCTGGCTAAGGGTGGTAGTAGTGGTAGGCATCCAGCCCCCTGGGTAAGGGTGGTAGTAGTGGTAGGCATCCAGCCCCCCTGGCTAAGGGTGGTAGTAGTGGTAGGCATCTGGCACCCCCTGGCTAAGGGTGGTAGTAGTGGTAGGCATCCAGCCCCCTGGGTAAGGGTGGTAGTAGTGGTAGGCATCCAGCCCCCCCTGGCTAAGGGTGGTAGTAGTGGTAGGCATCTGGCACCCCCATGGGTAAGGGTGGTAGTGGTGGTGGGCATCTGGCACCCCCTGGGTGAGGGTGGTAGTAGTGGTAGGCATCCAGCCCCCCCTGGCTAAGGGTGGTAGGCATCTGGCACCCCCATGGCTGAGGGTGGTAGTGGTGGTGGGCATCTGGCACCCCCTGGCTAAGGGTGGTAGTAGTGGTAGGCATCCAGCCCCTGGGTAAGGGTGGTAGTGGTGGTGGGCATCTGGCACCCCCTGGCTAAGGGTGGTAGTAGTGGTAGGCATCCAGCCCCCTGGGTAAGGGTGGTAGTGGTGGTGGGCATCTGGCACCCCCTGGCTAAGAGTGGTAGTAGTGGTAGGCATCCAGCCCCCCTGGGTGAGGGTGGTAGTGGTGGTAGGCATCCAGCCCCCTGGCTAAGGGTGGTAGTAGTGGTAGGCATCTGGCACCCCCATGGCTAAGGGTGGTAGTGGTGGTGGGCATCTGGCACCACCCTGGCTAAGGGTGGTAGTAGTGGTAGGCATCCAGCCCCCTGGGTGAGGTGGTAGTAGTGGTAGGCATCCAGCCCCCCTGGGTAAGGGTGGTAGTAGTGGTAGGCATCTGGCACCCCCTGGCTAAGGGTGGTAGTAGTGGTAGGCATCCAGCCCCCTGGCTAAGGGTGGTAGTGGTAGTTGGCATCCGGCCCCCCCTGGGTAGTGGTGGTGGTGCGCATTCAGGCCCCTGTGTGCATATGTGGCATTGGTGATGGGCATCCCGCCCCTATGGTGCTGCTGTTGCTGGTGTAAGTAAATTCTGCATCCCTCTGTGTGTGTGTGATGTGTCGTGTACGTGTTGTATGTGTTTTGTGGTTGGTGTCTGACTTACCTTCTGCGCCGTACGCGTCCGTGCCTGTTCCGGTAGTAAATGTAGAATATTGGTATGATCGGGACGAAGGGATTCATGGTTGGTTCGTGTCGTTCGTCCTTCTCGTTGCTTCGCGTCGTCCTCGTTGCTTCGCGTCGTCTTCGTCGCTGGCGTGTTCGTCTCGTAGCCGTGGATTGTGTTGTGGCGCGAATCGGAGCTTATGTGCGCCTCTCCCGGATGCTTTGACGTGCCGTGCGTAGCGACGGGTTCGGCGCGTACGGGAAGCGCATCATACTTGGTCGGCCTGACGGAGCTGCATTTTCCCTTCCGTGTGACTCGATTCGGCGTTTCCGGATTCGCCTCGGTCGGAGAACAGGACCTGGATTGGGTGAGTACGACTCGGCCGGATTTTGTGCTGTTGTGCGCATCGTACTTACTCGTTCGGTGTGCTGTACGGATTGGTCGGGAAACAGGCATTCGCATGGCTTTTTTCCCGACTGAATGGTATTGGGTGCGCCTCCGACCGAGATCGGAATCGGCCCCTAAGCGGGAGGCCTCGGCCAAAATTTTTACTTCAGGCTTAGAAACGTTTCTGGAGGACTTCTCTCTCGATGTCGATTGGTCCCCTTCAGCAGCCCAATTTTGATGCAAAGTCATCAGATTGCTTCTCTGTAAGGTATCGGTCAAATCCTGGAAGTCTCGAGCTTTCGGTAAGATGAACCTGAAATCCAGGGCGGGTCGCGGTTGAAGGTAGCCGGATTGACTATCGACGTCGGGTAGGTCACCTTATGGCACCTTATCCAAAAGTTGCTCCATGCCTCTCCAAACCTCTGGAACTTCTTCCTGAGATTCCTCTTGAGGGTTCAAGGTGTCCAAAACACAAATCCAAGCGTCTGGAATCTGGCTGGTCGCAGCCATGATACCCTCAGCTTCAACTGCACTGATTGGTGAGGAGGGATAGTAGGAGCCGCCGGGGCATCCGTACAGATGCTGCTGTAGCTGCATCTGTTTATCCAACACAGAGCCTCTTCTCACTTTCAAGCACAGGGGATTAAGTTGAAATAAGCAGCAAAAGGGGTAATAACTGCTAGAAACAGAAACTAATTTTACCATTTGCTTTCCTGGCAGCTTTCCTGGCATTTCCACTGTGTTTTATTGAGGACCAAGACAAGAACTAAGGGCTAAGGATAAGGATGAAGGCACCAGGAGAACTCAAAAGCAGAGTACTCATAGTGGCAAAGAGTCAAGTTACACAGCTCCACATCCATCATCGCCTTTACACACCTGGCGGCAAAATACTGTAATGGCCTCCCCCGGCACCACCGCACAGCTCCCATCCTGCAAGAATCCAGTAAGGACCTAAAGACCTGACTCTTTGATTAATCCTTCTCAGCAGCACCAACCCCCCTCCCCAGTGCCTGAATAACCTCACGGGTGATAGGCAAGGCTTTACAGATCCTATTTGATTGATTGAGTCCAAAGAGGTCATATACAAGTATGCACACAGGATCATAGAGGTTGCCTAGCTTTAGGAAAATAAGCTGTAATATTCATCCCATCAAGTTCACGTTTAACCAATCTGCACTCCGACCATTATCCAGGAGCTTCCTCTGACACCTTTATCCCCATAGACCTCAGTCTGATAAATTGCCTGCCTTCCCACTCACTGATGATTAAGCCTACAAGTGCTAAAGCACTACTCAGCTCAGTTCTTGCAGTTATCAGGTCTCAGAGTCGTTGTAGGGATCATCAGTCTCCACTGTTTCCCTGCCAATCTAACTTAAATATGCCAGATTCTTTAGAAAGAGCATGCATGGGTTTAACCTTTGTGCAAAGTTATCTGCTGTAGGATATGGGGCTGTATAAGCACCACAGTGGGCAGGGGGCACCTAGGGGAGGGGGATTTAACCAGGGTTCATGATAACTGATATAGAGTCCATCCAGGGAAAAAGAGTGGACAAGTCTTGTCAGCACTGTGGTGAGAGTCTGAAAACCTTTATTATAAAATATGGGGGTGAACTCATCATAACAAGGAGCCTTATTCCATTGAAGTCTAGCTATAGCTGAATCAAATTCCACTATTATGATAGGTATCTACAGGCATTCTATTGGTTAATTGTGAGGACATAAATGCCTGAGGCCATAAGGAAATCAGCTAATTACTTTTGGAGGCTGTGACCTGTGGAATATAGATCATTGTAGAATTCTTGAAAAGCTTAAGCTATTTTCCCATTGTCTTCTGTCACTGAAGCAATGTAAATCTTGATGGAATGCATTCTGTTTCTGTTTATTTTCATTTTGGCCAATAGTCTGCTTGCTCTGTTGCCTTCATTGTAAAATGTCTGCAGGGTACAAAGCAGGACCTATTCCAACCGTTTTCACATGCAGACGTTTGAGCTTTGTGTGTCTCTGTCATGTGTGCTGATTCAAATTCCCTTACATTATCCTCCAATTCAGTGCATTTGTCTTGTTTCTATTTGTTATAATTTAACCAAATTTGTATTATTTTCAAATTAAAACATTAAACAGCAGCTGCAAGGATTTGATACAGAGAATGAATAGTGCACATAAAATGTTAAAGTCAATTAAGCATCTAATAAATAGAGTGAAAGGCAAGCAAATCTACATACTAAATAGATAAAAAATGACAAGCCAGCAAATACATTGTTGGAACTGGGGGTCTTCAGTTGGCAGAGGTATGCACCTTTGTCTAAATAGGGACCCTTGTTTCTAGTCATAGTAAGGGGGATACACACTCTAGATAACCCCTGCTTACCCTTTTCACAGCTTGGCACGAGCAGACAGGCCTATCCCAAAGGCGATGTTCAGTGATAACACCACAAATGGACACCACATCAGTTTAGAAAAATAAAGTATCTTAGGGGCCCATTACGATACCCGGCGTAAAAAAATCCGCCAGGCATGGAAGCGGCAAAAATCCGCCCGCACACACCGTCTGAACACCGACCACGCCATTACGATTACACAAACCGAAAACCGCCATCGGCGGAAAAATCCACACAAGATACCGCCCGCCATCGTCCGAGTCGGAGTCAAACCGCCCGCCACGGACGGAAACACGCACAACAACACAAAACCGCCCGCCCTCACGGCCGACACACCGCACGTGAGATTACGATCGCACCGCCATGAGCGCGGGAAAACTACAAATATACCGCCCGCCAGCGCAAACAACGCCGATGAGAATCGACACAGCAGAAGCCATGGCGCCCACGTCCCTGCACAGAAACCATCCGCTCACAAAACCAATAGCACACCATGGCCAACAAGTCCACACAGCAAGGCACGCACAAATACACAAGCACAGTACACATCCCGAAAACACCCCCGGACAAACAAAAACTACAAAGGCCAGAACCCCAGACACAACACACCTGAAAACAACAGACCATGAGGACACACCCACATAGGTAAGTACAAAAGCAGCACTCCCACAGACCACAACCCCTTGCAACATTGCAAACCAGAGAGGAGAGGAGAGGACACAGTGACACAGCAAGGACAGCAGCACACCACAGAAACGCACACATCACAACCACCACCACCACCACCACCACCACCACCAAACACCGGCACCACAAACCCCCTGCACATTACACAACACACACCGCACCAGCACCACAAACACCATGGCACCACAAAGAATGCCCAAGTTCACGCCCATTGAGCTGACGGTCATGGTCGACGAGATCATCAAGGTGCACCCACAAATCTATGGGAACATGGTCCAGCACACACCACTAGCCACCAGAAACAGAATGTGGAACCGGATCGTAGACCAGGTCAATGCAGTCGGGACCCTGCCCAGGAACAGAGGAGAAATAAACAAACGGTGGAATGACGTCAAGAGCCTGGTCAAGAAGAAGGAGGGCAAAAACAGAGAGCTGGCTGCCGTCACTGGCGGAGGGAATCCCGCGCTCTTCAAGACCTTCAAAGCGTGGGAGGAGAAGGTGCGAGTCATCATACATCCCGAGATCCTCGCCGGATTAGCAGGGGGAGTGGAGGCTGGTAAGTACAAACTAATGTATACCAGCACACCGCTATGTACTCACATGCACTACCACCATGCCACAGCTCCCAGGGACAAACACCCCCATGTCCAGCACACAATACACAACACACACATGCAACAGACACCACCACACACAGCCCAAACAGAACAACTGTAAGATGCGTGGGGACATGTGTACACTCAGCCAGCCACGTAACCACCAACAGGTCCCCAAATATGCCAGAAGCGCCACAACGAGCACCCACCACACCCATGTGTCCGCCACAGCTGCACTAACTGACAAGTAACAGGTAAGTGGCAGGAACACAAAGTGCAGTGGGTGGGACGGTGGACAGCCCAAGTACAACACACACCAGGCCCCTAGTCCCACAGCACAGCAAGGAGGAGCATCCCCCACACCCCACAGCCACGTATCAGCCACCGCAGTGCACAACGACAGCCGAAAGGCAGACATCACGGTCCACAGCAATCGGTGTCAGTGGGTGTCCAGCCACCCCACGACCCACAACACCCCCCACCCCCACAGACCTGCAACATGGAGCACCCCCGCTTAGAACCATGTGGCATCCAGTACAGTGCACGCACGAACAACCTGCAGGTGGGAAACTGGACAGGGCTGGATTACTGGAGGCATGAGGACCGGAACACGACCAACACATGGGACATGTCACGTAGCAGACGAACACGCAGCACCGCCCACCGTCACGAACAAGTGAACAATGTGCACACGGACATGAACAACAGACTCACACCCCACATGACCCATCACAGACATAGCAACACCCAAGGAGCCACGTCTGCATGCACAAGCCACACTGAATATAGTACCACACGGCAGCCACTGTGCAACTCATCACACACAACCGAAACACCATTGAAGTCCTGTCCATGTAGCCCCTACTGCCTGTCAACCACACACCCCACAACTACGCCTATGTAAGACAAACAACACTAGACGCAACAGAGCGGAACAACATAAATGCACACGAACACCACTGAACCCATCAAACACACAGACACACCATGCACATACAACATACCATCCATCCCATCCATCAGCCCCAGTCTCATGAAAGGCATGTCATCCGCACAGCTGCCACACATACAGCAGTCACGCTAAGATACATGCCCATGACCAACCATGTGCCAGAAGTCAATGAAGCGCATGACACACTGTGAGCAACAACACACAACATGGGCCACACCCCCCGAGCACTGCAGTGATGCACATGGCACAGGGCAGCACGCACACCAAGGAGATGGGACAACTGCAATACGTTGGCTGGCACACAACCATCACTCACTCATAACGATGCGTCCAATGCCATGTCCAGTAATCACAACAGACAGCAAATATGCAGGCCATGTCAAGCATGCACACACCTCAAACCATGCACTGTCATGCTGCCACAACACATGTCACGTTCGGCACCCATGGCTCACAGCATGTACCCCAAAAGCATATTCCCACCCAAATGCGAATCTGGGGCATGGCCCCCATGTTGCCATATGCGTTCCTAAGCGTTCCATTTGAACCCCAAAAGCATATTCCCTCCCAAATGCGAATCTGGGGCATGGCCCCCATGTTGCCATATGCGTTCCTAAGCGTTCCATTTGAACCCCAAAAGCATATTCCCTCCCAAATGCGAATCTGGGGCATGGCCCCCATGTTGCCATATGCGTTCCTAAGCGTTCCATTTGAACCCCAAAAGCAAAGTACAAACCAGACCCAGGATGGGCCAGGAGCCCGCATACACCAGAGTCACAATAAGTAGGGGCACAGCAACACACCCATCGGCATGGCCAATCCGTCCCATGCCACATGTGCACAGCACACAGTCCCATTGCCAAGCACACACAACTACAAATGGTACAGCCACACACACGCCTCTGGGAAACCCATGTACGAGATTGCACGAACTGTTAATGTCAGACGACAAATACATACTTCGCAAGGTGCAACACAATAACAAATCTCATTCTCTCCACAGGTGACGAACTGCTGGATGCTGGGGATGGAGCCAGCAGCCAGCACAGCCAGCCTACAAGCCCCCAACGAGGACACACGGATGTGGAGGATCTGTCCTCCTCTTCGGACACGGACCACCAAGCTGGCCCATCTGGTGTGGCAGGGCCCAGCCGCTCCCCAGGACCCCTCCTACCCACCAACCCATCATCCAGGGCTGCTGAACATTCCCAGCCCCCTGCTGCCACTGTCGTTGCGGCCACACCCACGGTCATTGCGGCCACTACCACTGCCGCAACCGCCACCATCGCCGCACCGACCACCACCGCCGCCACCACCACCACGTCTTCGCTGGCACCAGCCCCAGCGCAGGTGGTGGCCCGGCCGACTGGATCCACCCTGGGAGCCACAGCGAGGACCGTGGTGAGCAATGTGGCTAGTGGGCAGGCCGGTGGCAGCAGGACTGGTAGGAGGAGCAGGGTCAGGGAAACGCCAGCCTCCCCTGGGAGCCATGCCCTGCCTCAAATGGCCAGAGTCCTTGGGGCCTATGAAGAGGCCCAAGGACAATGGGCCAGGTCAGCTACGGACACGCGTGAGGTGCTGGGGGTGCTGAGGTCCATGGACGCCCGTATGGGCCAACTCGTGGACCTCATGGGCCAGCTGGTGGTGGCGGTGAGGTCACAGCCAGGGACAGCAGCTCCCCTCCGCCACCACCTGCCGGGGCGCAGGGTCGAGCAGCAGTGTCCAGTTCCCCTGCGTCCACAGCCAGTGAGCACACCTCAACCACCAGCATGTCGCAAGCAGGCACCCCCCTCGCAAACGTGGAAGGGGCCGTCCGAAGAGGAAACAGATCTCCCGGGAGGACTTCGCACGCTCCAGACGCAAGTGAGGCAGCCAGCCAGCCTTCCTTGACCAGCCACTGCATTGACTTGGACTACGATCCCACTCCACACAGCCATCTGGATGGCATGTGTGTGTTGGACTATGGACATAGAACCAGTGGGTACACCCTGAGCATCACGCAGCCATGACCGACAGCTCATTGTCACTGCACGCACCACTTTTGTCATCACCTTACACACAATCACATGTCACAGTTTGAAATAAATGCACCTCTTACACAAACTGCTGTTTGTGCCCTGTGTTTTATTTGTACGGAATACAACGGCCACCTTGGGCGGAAAGGCACCTGATGCGTGGCATGGCAATGGAACCGGAGGGCCTGTAGGGACCTAGGGGTGGGAGACAGAACAGGAGCACATTCAATGAGTGTGTCACACACCCATCACACAGTACATGTCAACAACTACAAGCAATGTACACACATCGCACAGAGCAATAGGGCACAATGCCACAGCCACCAACAGTGGCATACTACCCTGGCCATGGAGCGTTGACACACAGCACGCAGTGAACAAACGGCCACCCTGACACAGCACACACACACCTGCACAGATACAGCCACATCAGCCGTCGTACATGGACACTCACCGTCAAGTGAAGTAGTGGGCGATGAGCTGCTGCCGCACATTCCCAGCTTCCTCCTCTCCGCTGTCCTCCTCACTCGAGCTGTCCTGGTCTGCGGGCTGGGGCCCTGGTTGATCTCCGTCATCCACGATGAGGGGATCTGCTTCCGAATGGCCAGATTGTGCAGCATGCAGCACGCCACCACTATCTGGCACACCTTCTGTGGGGAGTACGCCAGCGCACCCCCGGTGCGGTCCAGGCACCTGAACCTGGACTTGAGGAGGCCAAAGGTACGCTCGACCACACGTCTGGTCCTCCCATGTGCCTCATTGTAGCGATCGTCTGCTGGGGTGCGAGGATTCCTCAATGGACTGAGCAGCCATGCCCCATTCGGGTACGCAGAGTCACCTGGGTGTGAGGGACACAGAGAACCGTTGCTATTCCAACTGGACAGGGGACAGCATCGCACAACCAGCACGCTACACCACTCCACATACTCACCGACAATACAGCCACGATCCTGTTGCAGATTGGACATCAGTCGTGGCAAGATGCTGTTGCGCATTATGTGTGCGTCATGGGCCGAGCCTGGGAACTTTGCACACACGTGGGTGATCACCATGTCCGCAAGGCACACCACTTGCACATTCAGGGAGTGCGTGTGCTTCCTGTTGCGGTACAGGTGCTCAGTGGCCTGTGGTGGAACAAGGCCAACATGTGTGCAGTCAATGGCTCCAACGACGTGTGGGATTCTGCCAAGGGCATAGAATGCACCCTTCACTGCCGCCAATTCACGAGCCCTGGGGAAGCGGATGTACCTGTTTCGGTACAGCATCATGGCTGCCAGTACATCCCTCAGCACCTTGCTGAACATGGGCTGGGACATCCCTCCTCCACTGCCCACTGTGTGCTGGAATGACCCAGTGCCGAAGAAATGCATGGCGGCCATCACCTTAGCCGTGGGGGTGACAGCTGTCGGATACACCCTGCGGGGACGGAGATGGGGTTCTAACATGGCACACAGTCGATGCAGGGTTGGCCTGTCCAGCCGAAACTTCCTAATGACCTCTGTATCGTCCATGTCCGCCAGCAATTGGTATGGGCGGTCAATGTTCGGTCTCCGCCTAGGGAAAATGGCAGTGGACACATGTCAAAGCAACACGACACATAGCAATTTCGCATACACATCACTGACATGACTGAGCAAGCACATGAGCCACAGCCCAGCTGTCAAGCTGGGACGGCACGGCCACAATACACTTACACAGGTCTCCCAACAATGGCAATGGCTAGTGATACAGACCACTGCCATGTGCATGCACATGGGGATCTAGGCCCCAATGACTTGCGGGGCGTGCTGATGGGGACTGACTGCATATTCGTCAAGCGGCAACGCCACGGCAACATGAATGTCTGCTGAGCATGGAACTGCTTCCGAGGCTGGATGAGTATGGCACACGACGACGACGATGTGGGCACAGGCTGAGCGGCCAAAACAAGTGGGACCTGTGGCACGAGGGGATATGAGACAGTAGTAGGTGTCAGCACTGCACCCTATGTACAGCACTGTACGGATCACACCTCCCGAAACATTGACAGGTGTCCACATTGACAGCCCCATGCCAAGACGGCTGTGTGCTTGCAGTCACACGTCACAGGTGAGAGGTTACATTGCACGTGCCAGGTGGCAGACGTACATAGTGGGAGCTGGCATGTGTGTGCATGTGTCTCCTGTTCAGGATCCACCAGATGGGCGCTGACTCTGTACTGACCATTGGACACAGCATGTTCCGTGGAAGGCTTGTGTGTGTGGGATGGTGGCACTGGATGTGCCTCCGTTGGGTGGGGGGCCATGCACAGGGCGGGTACGTCGATGATTGCGCATTGTTGGTCACGGTGGGTGCACCCACTAAGATGTGTTGCCCTGTGTTCAATTCCTATGTCCGCATGATGATGGACTGTAGATGTGGGCAGACTACACATTGGTCGATGTGCTGTCTATATGCATGTGCCTTCACACCAGGCACAGCTGCCCCTGCACATGTGACCCCTGCTGGACTCGCTGCTGGGTCTGTGGAGCTGATGCACCTTCTGTGCGTGGGGCGGACAGCTCTCCTCACTTCCCTCATTGCGCATGTCATGACTTTGCCGCAGGTGACATGGATCATGGAGGGCCCACATGTACGCGTGGGTAGGCTACACATGATTGTTCACTGGTCGCCACCCCCAGTCAGTGTTTCGAATGGGAAGGTTGTCGTGCTGGTGGTATGTTCGATGTGGCGGATGGGCGGGCCTAGGTGCGGGCTTACATTCCGGACATGGGGGGTAGTTGGATTGGCGACTAGTTGCAGTACACACGGGACACGTCTCTTCCTTTCCACATCTGGGTCATCCCTTGTACTCACTGACAGTGATACAGTCATCTTCGCCCCAGCCCTCATGTCCTCCCCTCGCTCCCCCAATATGCATGTGCACCTGCGAGGCTAGCGCTTGCACAGGCAGCCCCAAGCTC
This sequence comes from Calotriton arnoldi, assembly GCA_963921515.1. NCBI lineage: Eukaryota > Metazoa > Chordata > Amphibia > Caudata > Salamandridae > Calotriton > Calotriton arnoldi. Next base: position 107,111 of record CAWUFW010004257.1, on the reverse strand, counting down.
GCACCAGAGAGGGCAAGGAGTGTATGTGTGGGTCCAGTTGCACGAGTGGGCTGTCTCAGGGTATGATGTGTTGCGGGACGCCGTCCACCTGCGTGGTGCCCCAAATGGAGACCCGGCCTGCATGGACTATGCATCACAGTCTTCGCCTTCCGGATCCGCCACCTGCGACACCCAGTGGCTGTGGCTGCCCTTGCGGCCAGGCCGCGTCCGTCTGTGACTGATGGCCCACACATTCACTCTTTGGCCTCTCTGGGGAGGGCTCGGGGGTGGTGGCGCACGCGCTTGCACTTAGTCGCAATGGCATGTGGCGTGGTTGGTATTATGGGCAATGGATGGGATGGTGCGAGCCACCTCCCGTGACGTCAGTGCTGCTCGTGCTGTGGTGCGTCCCCCTACACTTCCATTTGACTTGTGCCATGCTAGACGTTGAGGTTCTATTGCCTGCGTGATATGACCAGGAGGAGCGCGAGGAGACCTCTCACACACCATGCTCCACTGCCATCCCGTGCCCTGTATCGCCTGTGCGGATTGACTATGTTGGGGTTACACCTGGTCGACTGGGGCTGTGTGTGCCTTGTCAAGGGGCATGGCGGGCGCACAACAGGATCCAGCTTGTCCACAGAGGGTGGGCTGAGGTGCGCCTGGTACCGCTTTGTACGTGTGCCCGGCTGCTGTGCACACACGTGTTCACTCCCCCCGACAGGTGTCCTCTCACAATGCCCAGGGAAGCGGTGGTGTACTGTTCATGAGCCCTCCCAACACGGCGTGCTCCAACTTGGCATGTGCGCATCTACCCGTCACACCCACCCACCTGAGCACTGCATCCATACGACTTCACACGACACATGTGTGTCTTCCACAGTTGTGCTACTCATTTGCGTTGACATCCAATACCAGTGGACTACATGGTCATGTCACGACTGCCGTGTACTTCACATACTCTCATCCTCTCTCATTCGTACTTGTGAAATGAGTCAGCGGAGACAGTTTTGGTTTCAAACATTATATTGAGTCTTCTGTCCTCTGTGGTGCAGTATAGTGGACACTACTGGCAGCGGAATACATGTTGAGGATATACTGAGCATGATTGCAAATGGGATAGGGTGTGGGGTTACATGTGATTGGCTGTTGCATGTGGGATGTGGGCTTCAAAGTGACATCTGCTTGGCCAAGGCTGTGCTAATGTACATTTACGTATAGCTGCGGAGCTGCGGACTTTGACACAGACGGTATACATGTAGCCTACCAGACCGCTTGGCATCATGGGCACAGTCCATCTCAGTTCCATGTGACAGGTTTGCTGCGGTTGTTCCTCATGCACGCGTGCATGTGAGATGACATCAGGGCATGTGCTTGCGTGCATGCAGCGGCGTGCCACTTGTTGTTGCACTGTGGTGGTTACTGGACATGTCACAGTCACTGGGGTCGTGTTGTTGTTGTATGCACTTGTCGTCCATGCAAAGGTCCTGGTATGGGATTCCCGGGGCGGGGGTGGGAGGGGTGCAGCACCCACAGACTCCAGGCGACCTATTCATGTCCACTGAGCGGTGTGTGTGTCCATGGGCGCTGGATCCATGTCGTGTCCTGGTTGTTCATGCAGTTCCGTCCATGTGGGTGCGATACACAGACCCCATGCCACTGCCTCCCACGATGCATGCGGTGTTCCTGGATGTGATGGGGAACAGTGTGCATGTCCCGGTCATATCCGATGTCATGGCGATGTCGTTGATGGTGTGGTTACAGTTGCCGGTCGTTTGGTATGGCTGTTGTGGTGGTGACTGGCCAGTCCGTGCGGAAGCTAAGCATGGGTGCGGGGTTGGACATCATAGGTCAATCGGGGAACCTGCGTTGTGGTCCGACGAATTTACAGGTTGTCAGGTATGCGATGCCGTCCAGCAGGGCTTCCATGTCATTGGTGGTGTACATGTTTGCCAGCCAATGTAGCGGATGGTGGCTGTCAAGGTGTTGTTCGTAAGTTGTCCCTTGGAGGACCATGATGGGGCATGCTGGGTGACATTCGATGTAGCTGTTCTCGATGATCCGTCGTGTGGAGGCACAGTGGTCCCATTTCAGTGCGGGTGCGATGTTGGCCACATACGCCATGCCCCCATAGGCAGAGCAGGCCCTGTCGTGTGCGTCCAGAGGGAGGAGTAGTGGTAGCAGGTCCGCCTTCAGACATGCCGGGTTGGAGAGGCATATCTCCACGGGATGCTGGTAGGGACACCTCCGACAGTAGAAGACGGGCATGACGCAGCTGAACAATGTGATGCGGTAAGTCAGTCGGTAACTTACGTTCAGCAGGGACAGGAGATCGCATCCCAATATATGTAACAGGTTGGTTTTGTACAGCTTGAGCTGTTCGGCGTAGTTGGGTAGGTGTGTTGCTGTTGCCATTTCGCAGCCGTGCGTTGTGGTGGCGTGCTCCGGCTGTGTGTGCAGTCTGCAATGTGCACGCTCTGAGGTTGCTGTGAGCTCTGTGTAGTCGTAGGGAGACAGGACTTGTGTTCTGTTGGCTTGTTTGGAGGACACGGGCCCTCATCCCACATGCTTCTCAGACAGTTCAAGGTCAGTGATGTGTGACTCCTTCCAATTAACTTGCATGTGGCCGACATGGGGGAGTGTTTTCTTCTTTCTTCCCCGTCCGTTGTGTGCTTCTGTGATATGCGCTATCTGCCCTGTGGTCGGTCTCCTCGGCATGCCTGTGTTGGTCTATTCTTGGACAATGGCTGTATTCACCGGCTTCTGTCGTAGGGCTGTGGTTTCGGAGTTGGAATGGAAGGTCATTCAGTGCTGTCTGCTCTCCCTTGTGTGGGCGGCAGGCTGCCTTTCCGCTCTGCGTTGGGCCTTGTGTGTGAATGTTATTCTTGGGCCACCTGTTGTCGGTCCCGGGCTCTTTGGTGTTCCGTTTTATATGTCTTGTTCATATGTGCAGGGTGGTATGGGTGTTTCAGTGTGGTACTGGCGTTCCTCTTCCCGAAGGGGCCCTGCTTCTCCTAGTTGGTGTTGCCGCCGCTGTGTGCTACGCCATGTTTGTTACACTGGGGTGTGTCCTGCTGTTGCGTGACTTCACTGACATGTGTGCGTCGGTTGTGTGGCGTTGGGTGTTGTCCGTGAATTGGGCGTTGGGGACATGTCTGTGGCAGGCCTGTCACGTGTCATGTGCGTTCGGGGTGGGGCTGATGTGTGTGCTGCTTGGTTGTGTCCCTGTGTCTGTGTGCGACGCATGCATGGCGCTGCGGTTGGCCTCTGCGTTGTGCGCATGTGTGGCGGCGTCATCGCCGCTTTGGGGCCGTGACGGGGTGGTTGGTTCCTAGTCCCAGGTGGTGTGTACACATGTGTTACGCGATGTTACGATTTGGCCTGTGTGTCATATGTGGATGCAATGGTGGATGTGTAGTGTACACGCGCTGGTGGGGGGTTGTCCGCTTTTTCCGCCCTTGCACTGTGTGCGCTGTTTGCGTGCACTTGTTGTGTGTGTGCCTACCTGCATCTCCGCGGTACGTTGCGTCCTTGGTGGTGCATCAGCAGGAGCATGGGGCGGGCCTGCAGTGCTGGATTCATGCTCGGGGGAGCCGCTTCTTCGTTGTCCGTGCTCGGCGTCCGTGTTCCGCTTCGGTTTGTCGTACGGTATCTCTTGGCCGTGGGAGCCGTTTGTTTGCGGCATCGTAATTTATATGCCGGGCGGGACGTGTTTCGTCGGACGGTGTGTGTCAGTTGGGCTGCGCCGCTACGTGTGCGGACGCACTTTGATGGCGGACGGTGTTGCTGGCTTGCCGGCGGTGTTTGGCCTACTTTTCGCATCGTAATTGGGCGGGCGTGTGGACTGCTGCGTGCCGGCGGTAACTGGTGGTTTTTGCATCCGCCAGCACGGCGGTTGTGCTTCCGCCCGCCATCGTAATGAGCCCCTTAATCTAAACTCAACAAGACCAAAACGACAAAAATCCAACATACATGTAGCAAATTAGCACTCAAAATCAGTTATTTCCAAATTAAAGCTTGTAGAAAACAAATAGCTCCACCTGGGGCTATTACGACGTCGTGACAGCAATTAATACAAAGTACAGCGCCGAACGCGAGGTGCGCGGCGTTGGGCATGGAGTCACATAGACCCCCAAACAAATGGTAGCTTGGAAAAAAAGTCTCACGACGATGCACAGCATTGTGGTGGTGAGGCGTGGGTGCCAAGGTCGAGGCCGGATACCAGGCTGCCACGGCAGAGGCAAGGCGATGTGTCCACAAGGAGGCGACATGTCAAATCCAGGACAGGGGAAGTCGGTTGCGTTGGCAGTGAGGGGTCCGTTCCGGTGAGGCTGTGCGAAGTCGGCGAGTTCATGGAGTTAACCATGGCGGTTATTGGTGCTGCATTAGCTGGATGCAGGTGCTGGCAGTGGTAGATTTGGTGCGAGTGCTGTCGTCGATAAGACCAATAGCTGCAGGCATCAAAGGGCGTCGGAGCTGTGTTGCAGGCAAGGCAGTGCGTAGTGCGCTTTCATGAGCTGTGCCCCTGGCCTGGGTGTTGGTCGTGGCATCACGGCGGCATCACTGATGGCATTGGAGATTGTTTTTCTAGCTTTTCTTAGGTTTCTTCCAGCTCTCAACAGCAGCAACAACCTCCAGAGGCCCAAACCTTGAGCAGGCACCTCCTGGCAGGTCAGAACTCACAGCAGCAGAGGTTAGGGGAGCTTGGGTGAAGTTTTTGTGTCCCTGCGACTTCAGAACTGGAGGCCAGCACACACAAGCCCTTGGAAATTCTTCTTCAAGCAGGTTCCTCAGCAAAGTGCTAGTCTTTGTCTTTTCCTTAGTAGAAGCAGAAACTGCAGGCCAACCCCACACAGCACACAGCAAAGGGGCAGGACTCACAGATCTCCAGCTCTTCTCCTTGACAAAGGTTCCTCCTGAGTCCAGAAGTGATCTAAAGTTCTGAGGTTTAAGGTCCACTACTTATACCCCATGTTGTCTTTGTTCTTCTTTGTGCAAGGGTATCTGAGCCCAGTCCAAACCAGTTCTGTCCTCAATGGTGCAGGATGACCACAGGGGGTGGGGACAGCATTGTGCAAGGGAGACAGGCCCTATTCAGGTGCAAGGAAAACTCCACCCTCTACTCTAAATGCAGCCAAGGTCTATTCAGCTCAGCTAAGAGTCATCCAGGAAAGGCTAGGCACACCTCAACCCTTGTCACTCCAAAACCAGACAGTCAATCCACAACCAGGCAGAGGCACAAAGAATGGTTAAACAAGACAATGCCTACTTCCTAAAAGTGGCATTTTCAAACACACAATTTAAAAACCATCTTTACTAAAAGATGTGTAATTAGATTCTGAGTTCAGAGAGCCTAAACTGTATTCCTCTATCTTGTCCCAATGGGATGTTAGACTTGTAAGATGTTACATAGTATCTCCCATGTTATCCTATGGTGGTATTTCACTATCAGGACATGTCATACACACCAGTACATGTCCTACCTTTCACATACATTGAACCCTGCCTATGGGGGTACCTTACATGTAAGAAAAGGAAGGTTGGAGTCTGGCAAGTGGGTGCACTTGCCAGGTCAATATGTCAGTTTGAAACTACGCACAGACACTGTGGTGGCAGGTCTGAGTTACATTTGCCAGGCTACTTGTGTGGATGGCACAATCAGTGCTGCAGGCCCACTAGTAGCATTACATTTCCAAGCCCTGGCAAATCTCACACTCAGTGTTCTTTACTAGGGGTTACCAGTAAATCAGAGATGCCAATCATGGATAACCAATCATGATATCATTGTACACAGCGAGCATATGCACTTTAGCACTGATCAGCAGTGGTAAAGTGGCTGCAGTCCTAAATCCATCAAAAACAGGTCATAAAAAGTAGGAGGAAGAAGCAGAAAGTTTGGGGATATCCCTTCAACAAGGGCCATTTCCAACATACGCATAATAAAAAAGGTTAAAAATGACAATTAAGCAAATACATCTATTGATTTGTTAAAAACTGTTTTGCAAGCAGGTACATACAATAGATACTGAAAACATCTATCAAATAGTTTTAAAATGTTTTGCAGGCAAATACAGACAATTGATACAATTTGAGTACAAAACATAATGCAAAAACCCACTAGCTCCTTACAGCTTCTAACTAGCAATCAACAACAACGTACTAACCTTCCTATAGTTACCACTTTTCAAATTGCCAAATATTGAACACCATAATGCCCACTGGAGTCATTCCAAATCCCTCCTAAACCAATCAATGCAAGTTCACTTATTACCTTCCTCTAGATTCTCTGGAGATACCAGAGAGGCATTCAGCGAATCAGAGTCAGAGTCTGGGGTCAACAATCAGCCCACAAGGTGTTCCTATGAATGTGCCCTTTCAATCACTCCCGCCCTCTGTTTAACTCCCAGAAAAACACAGCACTCTCAAGTCTCACCCATTTAACCAGTTCTTTTCTCCATCTAGACATCCGAGGGGCACGCACCGACTTCTAGTGCATAGTGACTTCACGCTTTGCCAGAATCAAAGCTAAGTCAGTAAATCTAGTAGTTATTTACCTCTTTTTGGACTGAGGATTTCCCCCAAGGAGGCAGGCCAAGGGAGTACAAGGGACCACCTGTAAAGTTATTTCATTTACACAGCCCATAACTGCTTCCCAGAACCCCACTAAGGTCGGGCAGGACCATATCATATGAAACAATTCTGCCCCAGACTCCCAACATCCCAGACTTTTCCTAGCTGCAGATTCTTAAAAATAGTTAATCATGCCAGGTGTAAGGTAGGTTCTATGCAGAATGAAAAAAAGTAATTAATTTGAACCTTGCATTATGCGAGTCTTCAGGTAAATGACCTAAAATCCTCTCCCATTCCATATCTGCAATCTGGAGTTCTAGGTCTGCTTCCCATTTCACTTTCAATTCAGTGAGGGAGTAAGAACACCAACACACATAGCGTGATCTAGACACTAAAATGCCTTTATACTGCCCATCACAATACAGAGCAGCTGACACAAGTTGTCTTACTGGCTCAGTTCCACTGTACCTCAATGACTTCTGCTCGTGGCAACCACTGCTCTGTGCAACAAGAATTGGCGACCAGGAACACCATACTCTTCTGAAAGTTCTTCAAACTGGAACAATGCTCCATCCCAGTATAAGTCACATACATGATTAACCATATAGGCAGCCCACCACTTAATGACCCCAAGGCACCTCCACGAGCCACCATCTTCATCTGTTTAAGTGAGAGATCGGGTGAACAAGGCCCCAGGCAGTCGCCGCCGGGGAATCAAGAGGACATGCAATAACTCCTACACGACAGGCGGCAAGACAACTGTACCCTCCCCTTAATTCATTCTACTATAAATCCACTGGTTTAACCACTGCAGGTGGGCCGCTAAGTATTAGACTTAAGGTCGGGTACAGCTAGCACACCCTCCACCACAGGGCGCTGCATTTTAGACAGAGCCACCCTACACCTACCTGCTCTCCAGATTAGCTCCACAGTAGACTCTCCAGATCCCAGAACAACCGGGGAGGCACCAGCAGTGCCAGCATAGCAACGAAATAAAGCAATCTCGGGAGTGCCACCATCTATGCCACTGCAATTTTGTCAGCCACAGATAATGGCAATGTGATCCCAAAATTGCTCCGACAGCTGCCCCAACATTACAGTTCAGCAAGTCTTGCTGGCTATGGTATATTTCAACCCCTAAATATTTAAGGTAAGTAGGGCTCCAGGCAAAACTATGCAGATTCTGAGGAGGGGTGGCATCCCCACGAGATTAGGATGACACTAATTACTGCCTTCAGGATGTCTCAGATCCTTTCTATTTTAGGGTTTTACTTTTGGCAGCGATATTGTGTGATCACATCTTAAATTCATTTTCTATTTTTGACACACTTATGTAGGTTCTTCCAAAGCCACAACTTGCTTGCGTTATTTTTTTAAACAACTTTATTTAAAGTTTTAGCAAGCTCCCACAGTTAATTGCCAGTTCAAAGTTCATTCAAGAATATTCAACAACAGGTAAATCGGCATATAACAAATTAGATCATTATCACACATAGGTGCAGGCTCACTGATCCCCGGCGGTAAAAGGCTACAGTGTTCAATATCACTCTTTGATCTTTCAATTGTCAGCAGTACTTGCTCTAGGGTACAGTTTCCTTTAGCATGTCAGATATAGGAGATATCAGAAAGGGTTAGTCAAGTATCTCCGTCATAAGCACCCAGTCCGGAGGCCTGGGTGTACTTGTTTCCCACTTAACGAATGTGAAGAAGGGTCTGTTTCCTGTCATAGATCAGGAGGGTGTCCTTAATCATAGCAAGAAGCTTCTCAATTGCCTGGATCATACACACCTTGGCTCACCATAGCTCGATGGTTGGCAGAGGCGGGCCCTTCCATCTCTGGGTAACCACTAATCAGACCACCAAGAGTAGGTGAGTCAGTGGTTTATTGGTGAGGGGAAATAGAGGGCAGCAACCCTCATTATCAATCAAACCCAAGAGATCTGCCTGGGCTGTCTTCTGTATTGTCACATTGGTTATGTTCTTGATAGTCTCTAGCATTTGCGACCAGAACAGAATATTCTGGGGGCAATCCCACCATATGTGAACATAGGATCCCCTCTCTCACATTTCCTCCATCAGTCATCAGGGCTGGTGCTACTCACCTTGAGGTGGACCGGGATCATGTACCACCTGAGCCTGACCTTGAAGGCACTGGCTCTATGCTGTAGACATATAGAGGATTTTGCAGCTCTCCTCCAAAATAGGATGCAATCAGTCTCAGTCAGGTTGAGACCAAGGTCCTCCAATGATTTTTTGGTATAAGTGAGGTCCGAAAGAGGGGTGGGTTTCTTGAGTGCTCTACAGAGTCTTGATATAGTATATAAAAAAGTGCACAAAAAAGTTGTAGATGGAATACTTGAAATAATCTCTACCACTGGTCATTACTCCGCCTGCTTCGCAATCCATTGATATTTTGAACAGCATTTCGACTCAGTTTGGACCTAGTCATATGCAAATCAGTCTTGACCCATCTCCATTCAGAACAGTCAAGCCCGAACTGCCAAGTCACGTCCTCCCTGAACCGGACCACATGCAGCTCACGCCTTGATGAGTTATGGGTTCATTAGCCGTGTACAACTTGGTTCCAGTAAGAGTGTGCACCGGACCCACATCGGAGCATACCCATCCCACTTAGGGCAACACACTAACATTAACAAAGTGATAATGTAATATGTAATATGTGATGTCATAAGCAGTGCATTGCGGGGGCGTGAGTTACAGTTAGCTCAGCTAACTATAACTGCTGAATTTCTATGGTTTCGTACTGAGTGAAACCTGAGCCTAACTATAACGTCTCTATAACCTTTGGTTTTTGAGTGAATTTCTAAGGTTTTTAAATGCTAATTCCTAACTATAACATCCTTGTAAATTTTTTTAGGCGTTGGTTTGGGGCTCCTCCCTCCTTCCCTTTTCTTGCCGGGCTGGAGAACTTCAATGCTTGTCCGGCCAGCTTGTGGGCATGTGCAGGGACTCTGTGTTTTTCCCGCTGTGTCTTCACTCATCTAAACGCCTGTTTTTCTCCTGTCGGGGTGCATGTGGCCTGTTGCTCGGGGTGCATGTGGCCTGTTGCCAGTGCTGGATTCAGCCGGCCGGAGGTTTGCTCTGCATTTCTCTGGCCGGTGAGTGTGTATGTCTGTGTGGCAGCGGCCCTCTGTTGGTCGGTGGTGGCCGTTTGATGGCCCTGCCATGGCATATGGCTCGGCGTCTGCATTGCAGTGCATGCGGTCCTGGTGCGAGTTTGTCATGCGCAGGTTGTGCCCTTGTTGCCCTAAAGCACCTCTTTGTTACTGCTGGTGGTGCGGCGGGGGACAGATGCTCAGTTTTGGCGTCTTCTGGGCTGCAGGGTCCCTGTCGGGGTGCATTGGGTTATTGCTCTCTCTCTTTTCGTTGTGTGGCCAGGGGTGCTGTCAGGTTTCTCCTTTGGCCCACGTGAGGGGTAGTGCCTGATCGCGTTGTGGCGGGCTTTTTCCTGGTTTGTGCTGGTTTGGTTCTCCTGGCCGGAGGTCTGCTGTGCCTTTCTCCGGTGGGTACCCCTTATCCTTTGGCTGTCCCTGGGCTTGTCGCGGTTCTTCGGAACAGTGATCTGGCTGTGGCTGGATGGGCACCTCAGTGCTGGTGCTGCTTGCTTTTTGACCCTTCTGTTTTGCTTGTTGTGGGGTCCTGGGTCTCTAGGCATCTGAGGTGGGGGTCTGCCAGAGGGGGATGCAATGTTTCTTGCTGTTGGCAACTCTGTCCTTCTGGGTTAGACGTCCTTTTTTGTTTTGTGTATAGCTGTGCTATATTTTTTGTTGGGTTGTTTCCTGACCTGTGGCCTGTCCTTTTCCCCTTGACTGTCGGTTGTCCTGCTTCAGCACCTGCGGTCGCAGTGCTTGTAGGCCTGGTGCTGCTTTTTCTGGGGGTGTTTTACGGGCTGCTGGGCACCCATGATGGATGCAGGGCAGTGTCTCGTGCTAGCCTTTCTGCTTCATTTCTGCGCTTCCTCTGTTTTTGGCTTCCTATGGGCTGTGGCTGTGGGTACCTTTGAGGAGGGGTGAGCTCCTCCCGTGGTCTCTGTTTGATGCATCGGTCTCTGTTTGGGCTGTTGCATGTCGCTATGGGGGCTTCTATGTTGTGAGGTTTCTCCCCTTGGGTATGGCAGTGGTCTTTGTCTTTGTCTTCCCCTGCACGCTGTTTCATGGGGTGCCGTTTTGCTTCTTCCTGCCAGGTTTTTACATCTTGATTCCGCCTGTTGGCTGCTTCTTGTTCTGTCCTAGAGCTCTTTGCCTGCTGTTCCGGCAGTTCGCCGGAAAGTGGTGGCTTGTTGGTTATTTGCTGGCCTCCGGTTTTGTGCCTGGTCTGCCTTTCTGTGCCAGTGGGGCGTGTGTGCTGGTTTCCCATGTGAAGTTGTTTCGTCATGTGGTCTTCATAGGGGTGGCATCTGCAGTTCTTGTTGGGGGTATCTGTGACCTACGGCCATACGACTCTGAAAGCACCTTCTCTCATCTGTACTCAGAAGTTAAGCAGAGTCGGGCCTGGTGAGTTCCTGGATGAGAGTCTGCCTGGGATTGCCAGGTGCGGTAGGCTTAGCTGCCTTCTCTGCTCTCCTGGCCTGTCGCTTCCGCTGATCGCAGTCTTTTTTGTCTGGGGGGCTTCCCTGTTCTTGGTTGGTCTCCGGTGGTTTGGGTGCTCTCTCTCCTGCCTTGTCTGCTTCTGTACCTGGTGGCCTGTGTTTTGTGGCTTTCTGTGGTCCGGTTTGGGCTTCGCCCTTTGCGGTTCCATGGTGGGGCAGTTGTCTCCAGCTCCTGCTTCTCCCGTTTCTGGGTGTTTGTTATGTTATGTTACATATATTTAATATAGCGCTCAACTCACCCGGGGGCATCTGTGCGGAAGCAGGGATCAGAGCAGAAGGAAGGAAATTAGAATAGGTGGGATTTGAGAAGTTTTCTAAATTTGCAGTAGTTCGGGCATGTACGAACATAAAGTGGCAGCTTGTGTTTGGGGCAGCGATGTGGCCCTGTTCATTCTGCTTAGTTCCTTCTTGGCCCCTCTTGTTGCCGCAGCTTCTTTTGGTCCGTGGGGGGCCTGTGGTGGCCTCCTCTGCTGTCCTGGCCTACTGGTTCCTTTTATTGCTGGTGGACAGTTGTGGCTGTCTCATGTTCCTTTCTTACCTCATCCTTGGGGGTACCTGGATGTTTGGTGTCCTGTTGTTTGGTTTCCCAGGTTGTCTGGCTTTGTTGCCCACCTGGTCCTGTTGGTCCTCTCCCGGTACTTTTGCTCGCTTGCCTGCCTGGGTCCCCTGGGTTTTTCCAGTGTATAGTTCCCCATTCCTCTTCCTTCTGTGGTGCGGTTTCTGCCCGGACGGGGTTGGTGCCTGTTTTTCTGCTGGGCCTCGGGCTGTGCTCCTGGCTTGAGTTGTCCAGTGAGCGCCTGTCCTGAGGCCGGTTGGTTGCAGTGGGTCATCCTGCTGGGGGCTTGCCTTTCCCTCTAGCCCCTTCACTGCTAGGCCTTTTCCCCCCCTGTGCTAAGCCTTTTTTTGGCTATTTGGGGTAGTTCGCGCTTAGGCCCCTGTAACTTTTTGAAAACATAAGGTATCCACACCAAATGTGCGTCCTTTTCTTCCATTTGAAAAATGGGAAAAAAGGGCTGCAGATGAAAGCGTCTAGTTTTTTCCCTGCAACTGGTATCAACAAAGGGGTTGTGGTGCTGAAATCACAATTTTCCCAGCTTTCAGGGACAAGCAGACTTTTGTCAGAAAAGCAAAACTTTTTGCACAGTTTTGGCATTTTTCTGGGACATAGCCTATTTATGCTATTTTTTGTCCTTTCAACCTCCTTCCAGTTAATGGTAGAAATGGGTATGAAAGCAATAATGGATCCTGGACAGCTATACATTTTAGAAAAGTAGACAAAATTCTGAATTCATCAAGGGGTCATTTGTGAAGATCCTTCAAGGTTTCTTTATAGAAACTAACAGTTGAATATAGGAAAAATTGAAAATTAGTTGAAAAAAACAGCCATTTGTGTCAACGTTTTCACCTGTAACTTCTTTTAATTATGACAGCTGTTTGAAATCAATATACCATTACATCCGCTGGACCTTTCTGGTTGTGGGGATATATAGGACTTGTAGGTTCACCAAGAACCCGACGAACCCAGAGCCAATACTGAGCAGTGTCTTGCAATGGTTTTTATTACGTACTGGGTATATAGCAATTAATTTGGGAAAATATATACATGGAAAAACTGGTATGAAAGACACCTAAGTATTTCTGAAATTGGAACAAAATATAGAGTTTAGAAACAGTAGATATTTGCACATTTCCGAAATTGTGAGTACCCATACTAGCATGAGAATTATAGGTCATTTTTCAAAATGACTTCTTTTTACACATTGCCTTTCATTTGGAAGGCAGAAATGCATCAAAAGTCAATAGGTAATAACAGTTGCTCTAATATTCAGTGTTACCCTAAGTCTTCCAATAAAAATGGTACCTCACTTGTGAGGGTAGGCCTCGTGCCCGCGACAGGAAACGGCTCAAAACGCAACGTGGACACACTTTATTTTTACAGTGAAAACTGACCCTTTTTTTGCAAAGTCCCTAGCTGTAGATTTTGAACCCTAGCTCTGCCGGCACCTAGGGAAACCTAGCAAACCTATACATTTTTAAAACTAGACACCCAGGGGAATCCAGGATGGGTGACTTGACTGGCTCTCACCAGGTTCTATTACCCAGAATCCCTTGCAAATCTAAAAATTTGTAAAAAAAAACACATTTTCCGCACATTTCTGTGGTGGAAAGTTCTGGAATCTGTGTGGATCCACAAAATTCCACCCACCTCGCGTTCCCCAAAATCTTCCGAGAAAAATGGTACCTCACTTGTGTGGGTAAGCCTACTGCCCGCGACAGGAAACGGCCCAAAACGCAATGTGGACACACCACATTTTCACAGTGAAAACGGACCCTTTTTTTGCAAAGTGCCTAGCTGTAGATTTTGAACCCTAACTCTGCCGGCACCTGGGGAAACCTAGCAAACCTATACATTTTTTAAAACTAGACACCCAGGGAAATCCAGGAAGGGGTGACTTGACTGGCTCTCACCAGGTTCTGTTACCCAGAATCCCTTGCAAACCTAAAAATTTGTCAAAACACCCACATTTTCCTCACATTTCTGTGGTGGAAAATTATGGAATCTGCGTGGATCCACAAAATTCCACCCACCCGCATTCCCCAAAGTCTTCCGAGAAAATGGTACCTTACTTGTGTGGGTAGGCCTAGTGCCCGTGACAGGACACGGCCCAAAACGCAACCTGGACACACCACATTTTCACAGTGAAAAAGGACCCTTTTTTTGCAAAGTGCCTAGCGTAGATTTTGAACCCCTAGCTCTGCCGGAACCTAGGGAAACCTAGCAAACCTATACATTTTTGAAAACTAGACACCCAGGGGAATTTAGAATGGAGTGAATTGTCTGGCTCACACCAGGTTCTGTTACCCAGAATCCCTTGCAAACCTCAAAACTTGTAAAAAAAAACACATTTTCCTCACATTTCTGTGGTGGAAAGTTCTGGAATCTGTGTGGATCCACAAAATTCCACCCACCCCGCATTCCCCAAAGTCTTCTGAGAAAATAGTACCTCACTTGTGTGGGTAGGTCTAGTGCCCGCGACAGGAAACGGCCCAAAACGCAATGTGGACACACCACATTTTCACAGTGAAAACGGACCCTTTTTTTGAAAAGTGTCTAGCTGTAGATTTTGAACCCTAGCTCTGCCGGCACCTAGGGAAACCTAGCAAACCTATACGTTTTTGAAAACTAGACACCCAGGGAAATCCAGGATGGGGTGACTTCTCTGGCTCTCACCAGGTTTTGTTACCCAGAGTCCCTTGCAAACCTCAAAATTTGTCCAAAAAACACATTTTCCCCACATTTCTGTGGTGGAAAGTTCTGGAATCTGCGTGTATCCACATAATTCCACCCATCCCGCATTTCCCAAAGGCTTCTGAGAAAAATGGTACCTCACTTGTATGGGTAGGTCTAGTGCCCGCGACAGGAAACGGCCCAAAACACAACGTGGACACACCACATTTTCACAGTGAAAACGGACCCTTTTTTTGCAAAGTGCCTAGCTGTAGATTTTGAACCCTAGCTCTGCCGGCACCTAGGGAAAACTAGCAAACCTATACATTTTTGAAAACTAGACACTCAGGGAAATCCAGGATAGGGTGACTTGTCTGGCTCTCACCAGGTTCTCTTGCCCATAATCCCTTGCAAACCTCAAAATCATTCAAAAAAACACATTTTCCTCACATTTCTGTGGTGGAAAGTTCTGGAATCTGTGTGGATCCACAAAATTCCACCCCCGCATTCCCCAAAGTCTTCAGAGAAAAATGGTACCTCACTTGTGTGGGTAGGCCTAGTGCCCGCGACAGGAAACGGCCCAAAACGTAATGTGGACACACCACATTTTCACAGTGAAAACTGACCCTTTTTTTGCAAAGTGCCTAGCTGTAGATTTTGAACCCTAGCTCTGCCGGCACATAGGGAAACTAGTAAACCTATACATTTTTGAAAACTAGACACCCAGGGTAATTCAGGATGGGGTGACTTTTCTGGCTCTCACCAGGTTCTGTTACCCAGAATCCCTTGCAAACCTCAAAATTTGTAAAAAGAAAAACACATTTTCCTCACATTTCTGTGGTGGAAAGTTCTGGAATCTGTGTGGATCCACAAAATTCCACCCACCCCGCATTCCCCAAAGTCTTCTGAGAAAAATGGTTCCTCACTTGTGTGGATGGGTCAAGTACCTGCGACAGACAAGGGCCCAAAACCTATTGAGGCGACATCAAAATTACCTATCACAAAACAACCTGGTTTTACACGGGGGGTCCCATGAGTTTTTGGCCATCTAGGGAAACCTACCAAACCCACACATTTCTGAAAACTAGACACCCGGGGGAGTCCAGCAAGGTATGGCTTGCGCGGGTCCCCCAACATTTCCCTACCCAGAATCCCTTGCAAACCTCAAATTTAGATGAAAAAAACACTTTTTTCTCAAATTTCTGTGTGGGAAAGTTCTGGAATCTGCGTGGATCCACACATTTCCTACTACCCAGCATTCCCCCAGGTCTCCTGATAAAAATGGTACCTCACTCGCGTGGGTGGGTCAAGTACCCGCGGCAGGCAAGGGCCCAAAACCTATTGAGGCGACATCAAAATTATCTATCAGAAAACAACCTGGTTTTTCAAGGGGGGTCCCGTGAGTTTTTGGCCCCGGGCTCGGCGGCCATCTAGGGAAACCTACCAAACCCACACATTTCTGAAAACTAGACACCTGGGGGAGTCCAGCAAGGTATGGCTTGCATGGGTCCCCCAACATTCCCCCACCCAGAATCCCCTGCAAACCTCAAATTTTGTTGAAAAAATCAATTTTTTCTCACATTTCTGTGTAAGAAAGTTGTAGGATCACCGGGCTGACACAATTTTCCTACTACCAAAATTAGAGAGAGGGGTCCTTCTCACCAAAGGGACAGGACACCAAAACAGACAATATGTCAAAAGCAAAATCCCTTTGGGTTCCTCATAAACACACTGTATACCACACCAATCTCACATACACTCTAATCACCATCAATGGAATTGAAAACCAGAAAAATGTAATACAAAATATCTTTATTGACAGGATCCTTATTCAATTTATTAAAAGTATATATTGTTTGTAGATTATTTTTCTATTTTTTTAAAACACATAAAAATAACAATATTATTAAAAACAACACATATTTACAGAATTCATGGGAGAATGCAACAAAAATTATATGATAATGATCGAGCCCAATAACTCAATTTAGCAATCCAAGACAAAAAGGTTTTTGCAATATTTAGTTTGAAATTGAACATTACATGACACAGGTATCAGTGTTCATTCAAGTCCCTGTTGTCAAAAAAACCCAATAATGCTGGGTATGTTTTCAGAACAAAGCGACGCGTTTCGGTGGATTGATTGAATACACCACCTTCTTCAGGCTAACAATTAATATTGGTGTCTCCCAACACAACCAATACAACAAAGACACCTATATTACAATTTGGGTTCATTCCATCACAAATAAAGATTTAAAACGATTCAATATATATATACCAACCCTATTATGCCACACTCTGATAATGATTCTAGTTCTAGTAACTAGAATCATTATCAGAGTGTGGCATAATAGGGTTGGTGTATGAATGGAAATGTCCCTCCCTTGCCCTTTAAACAATCACGATCAAGAGATTGTTGGGATGAAAAAGATCTTGTGAACTCTTTAATAAAACCCATTCACATAGAGATATATATATATATTGAATCGTTTTAAATCTTTATTTGTGATGAGTCAATTTATGAAGGAATATATATACTATGAGTTTAGAAATTCATGATGATTGATTGAGTGGTATGTTTGGAATTATTATGTTTGGATCACCATGGAATGAACCCAAATTGTAATATAGGTGTCTTTGTTGTATTGGTTGTGTGTTTTTATTAAGAAATGATCAATTGTAAAGTGATATATTATGTATTTATGTTCTTTTGAACAATATCTAATATGTTTCTTTTATATGAATGTCTTTTTAGATTATTGTGTTGGGAGACACCAATATTAATTGTTAGCCTGAAGAAGGTGGTGTATTCAATCAATCCACCGAAACGCGTCGCTTTGTTCTGAAAACATACCCAGCATTATTGGTTTTTTTGACAACAGGGACTTGAATGAACACTGATACCTGTGTCATGTAATATTCAATTTCAAACTAAATATTGCAAAAACCTTTTTGTCTTGGATTGCTAAATTGAGTTATTGGGCTCGATCATTATTATATAATTTTTGTTGCATTCTCCCATGAATTCTGTAAATATGTGTTGTTTTTAATAATATTGTTATTTTTATGTGTTTTTAAAAAAATAGGAAAAGAATCTACAAACAATATATACTTTTAATAAATTGAATAAGGATCCTGTCAATAAAGATATTTTGTATTACATTTTTCTGGTTTTCAATTCCATTGATGGTGATTAGAGTGTATGTGAGATTGGTGTGGTATACAGTGTGTTTATGAGGAACCCAAAGGAATTTTGCTTTTGACAATTTTCCTACTACCCAGCGTTCCCCCAGGTCTCCCAATAAAAATGGTACATCAAATGTGTGGGTAGGCATAGTGGCTGTAACAGGAAATGGCCCAAATCGTACTGTAGAGACTTCAAAATTACCTATAACAAAACTACCTGGTTTTGGGGGCACCTGGTTTGTTGGCCCTGGGCTTGCCGCCATCTAGGGAAACCTACCAAACCCACACATTTCTGAAAACTAGATACCTGGGGGTGTGCAATGAGGTATGGCTTGCATGGATCCCCCAACGTTTCCCTACCCAGAATCCCCTGCAAACCTCAAATTTAGCTGAAAAAACAACATTTTCCACATATTTGTGGGTGGAATCACCGTGCCGGCACAAATGTCCTACCCCATAGCATTCCTCTCAGTCTCCCAAGTAACACGATACCTCACTTGTGTGGGTGTCCAATGCAGAAATGGCTGAAAACGTATTTTTAAAAAAATGTAGCGCTTAGAATTCTATACCCTAAATCCCTATGTTTTGGGCTCTTCCCAGTCACAGGCCCTTGCCCCACCCACACAAGTGAGGTATCATTTTACTCGGGAGACTGAGAGGAACTCTGTGGGGTAGAACATTTGTGCCAGCACAGTGATTCCACACAAAAATATGTGGAAAATATGGGTTTTTCAGCTAAATTTGAGGTTTGCAGGGGATTCTGGGTAGGGAAACATTGGGGGATCCACGAAAGCCATACCTCATTGGACTCCCCCGCATGTCTAGTTTTCAGAAATGTGTGGGTTTGGTAGGTTTCCCTAGATGGCGGCGAGCCCGGGGCCAAAAAACCAGGTGCCCCCCCAAAACCAGGTAGTTTTGTTATAGGTAATTTTGAAGTCTCCACAGTATGATTTGGGCCATTTCCTATTGCAGCCACTATGCCTACCCACACATGTGAGGTACCATTTTTCTCGGGAGACCTTGAGGAACGCTGGGTAGTAGGAAATTTGTGTCAGCCCAGTGATCCTCCAACTTTCTCACACAGAAATGTGAGAAAAAATTGATTTTTTCAACATAATTTGAGGTTTGCAGGGGATTCTGGGTGGGAAATGTTAGGGGACCCAGGAAAGCCATACCTCGCTGGACTCCCCGAGTGTCTAGTTTTCAGAAATGTGGGGGTATAGTAGGTTTCCCTAGATGGCCGCCGAGCCCGGGGCCAAAAACTCATGGGTCCCCCCTTGCAAAACCAGGTTGTTTTGTGATAGGTAATTTTGATGTCGCCTCAATAGGTTTTGGGCCCTTGCCTGTCGCGGGTACTTGACCCACCCACACAAGTGAGGTGCCATATTTCTCGGTAGACTTTGGGGAATGCGGGGTGGGTGGAATTTTGTGGATCCACACAGATTCCAGAACTTTCCACCACAGAAATGTGAGGAAAATGTGTTTTTTTACAAATTATGAGGTTTTCAAGGGATTCTGGGTAACAGAACCTGGTGAGAGCCAGACAAGTCACCCCATCCTGGATACCCATGGGTGTCTAGTTTAAAAAAATGTATAGGTTTGATAGGTTTCCCTATGTGCCAGCAGAGCTAGGGTTCAAAATCTACAGCTAGGCACTTTGCAAAAAAGGGTCAGTTTTCACATGTGGTGTATCCACGTTGCGTTTTGGGCTGTTTCCTGTCACGGGCACTAGGCCTACCCACACAAGTGAGGTACCATTTTTCTCTGAAGACTTTGGGGAATGCGGGGTGTGTGGAATTTTGTGGATCCATGCAGATTCCAGAACTTTCCACCACAGAAATGTGAGGAAAATGTGTTTTATTGGACAAATGTTTAGGTTTGCCAGGGATTCTGGGTAACAGAACCTGGTGAGAGCCAGACAAGTCACCCCATCCTGGATTCCTCTGGGTGTCTAGTTTTCAAAAATGTATAGGTTTTCTAGGTTTCCCTAGGTGCCGGCAGAGCTAGGGTTCAAAATTTGCAGCTAGGCACTTTGCAAAAAGGGTCAGTTTTCACTGTGAAAATGTGGTGTGTCCATGTTGCGTTTTGGTCTGTTTACTGTTGCGGGCACTAGGCCTACCCACACATGTGAGGTACCATTTTTCTTGGGAGACCTTGAGGAACGCTGGGTAGTAGGAAATTTGTGTCAGCCCAGTGATCCTCCAACTTTCTCACACAGAAATGTGAGAAAAAATTGATTTTTTCAACATAATTTGAGGTTTGCAGGGGATTCTGGGTGGGAAATGTTAGGGGACCCAGGAAAGCCATACCTCGCTGGACTCCCCGAGTGTCTAGTTTTCAGAAATGTGGGGGCATAGTAGGTTTCCCTAGATGGCCGCCGAGCCCGGGGCCAAAAACTCATGGGTCCCCCCTTGCAAAACCAGGTTGTTTTGTGATAGGTAATTTTGATGTCGCCTCAATAGGTTTTGGGCCCTTGCCTGTCGCGGGTACTTGACCCACCCACACAAGTGAGGTGCCATATTTCTCGGTAGACTTTGGAGAAAGCGGGGTGGGTGGAATTTTGTGGATCCACACAGATTCCAGAACTTTCCACCACAGAAATGTGAGGAAAATGTGTTTTTTTACAAATTATGAGGTTTTCAAGGGATTCTGGGTAACAGAACCTGGTGAGAGCCAGACAAGTCACCCCATCCTGGATACCCATGGGTGTCTAGTTTTAAAAAATGTATAGGTTTGATAGGTTTCCCTATGTGCCAGCAGAGCTAGGGTTCAAAATCTACAGCTAGGCACTTTGCAAAAAAAGGGTCAGTTTTCACATGTGGTGTATCCACGTTGCGTTTTGGGCTGTTTCCTGTCACGGGCACTAGGCCTACCCACACAAGTGAGGTACCATTTTTCTCTGAAGACTTTGGGGAATGCGGGGTGTGTGGAATTTTGTGGATCCATGCAGATTCCAGAACTTTCCACCACAGAAATGTGAGGAAAATGTGTTTTATTGGACAAATGTTTAGGTTTGCCAGGGATTCTGGGTAACAGAACCTGGTGAGAGCCAGACAAGTCACCCCATCCTGGATTCCTCTGGGTGTCTAGTTTTAAAAAATGTATAGGTTTTCTAGGTTTCCCTAGGTGCCGGCAGAGCTAGGGTTCAAAATTTGCAGCTAGGCACTTTGCAAAAAAGGGTCAGTTTTCACTGTGAAAATGTGGTGTGTCATGTTGCGTTTTGGTCTGTTTACTGTTGCGGGCACTAGGCCTACCCACACATGTGAGGTACCATTTTTCTCGGGAGACCTTGAGGAACGCTGGGTAGTAGGAAATTTGTGTCAGCCCAGTGATCCTCCAACTTTCTCACACAGAAATGTGAGAAAAAATTGATTTTTTCAACATAATTTGAGGTTTGCAGGGGATTCTGGGTGGGAAATGTTAGGGGACCCAGGAAAGCCATACCTCGCTGGACTCCCCCGAGTGTCTAGTTTTCAGAAATGTGGGGGTATAGTAGGTTTCCCTAGATGGCCGCCGAGCCCGGGGCCAAAAACTCATGGGTCCCCCTTGCAAAACCAGGTTGTTTTGTGATAGGTAATTTTGATGTCGCCTCAATAGGTTTTGGGCCCTTGCCTGTCGCGGGTACTTGACCCACCCACACAAGTGAGGTGCCATATTTCTCGGTAGACTTTGGGGAATGCGGGGTGGGTGGAATTTTGTGGATACACACAGATTCCAGAACTTTCCACCACAGAAATGTGAGGAAAATGTGTTTTTTTTTTACAAATTATGAGGTTTTCAAGGGATTCTGGGTAACAGAACCTGGTGAGAGCCAGACAAGTCACCCCATCCTGGATACCCATGGGTGTCTAGTTTTAAAAAATGTATAGGTTTGATAGGTTTCCCTATGTGCCAGCAGAGCTAGGGTTCAAAATCTACAGCTAGGCACTTTGCAAAAAAGGGTCAGTTTTCACATGTGGTGTATCCACGTTGCGTTTTGGGCTGTTTCCTGTCACGGGCACTAGGCCTACCCACACAAGTGAGGTACCATTTTTCTCTGAAGACTTTGGGGAATGCGGGGTGTGTGGAATTTTGTGGATCCATGCAGATTCCAGAACTTTCCACCACAGAAATGTGAGGAAAATGTGTTTTATTGGACAAATGTTTAGGTTTGCCAGGGATTCTGGGTAACAGAACCTGGTGAGAGCCAGACAAGTCACCCCATCCTGGATTCCTCTGGGTGTCTAGTTTTCAAAAATGTATAGGTTTTCTAGGTTTCCCTAGGTGCCGGCAGAGCTAGGGTTCAAAATTTGCAGCTAGGCACTTTGCAAAAAAGGGTCAGTTTTCACTGTGAAAATGTGGTGTGTCCATGTTGCGTTTTGGTCTGTTTACTGTTGCGGGCACTAGGCCTACCCACACAAGTGAGATACCATTTTTCTCGGAAGACATTGGGGAACATGGGGTGTGTGGAATTTTGTGGATCCATGCAGATTCCAGAACTTTCCACCACAGAAATGTGAGGATATTGTGTTTTTTGGACACATTTTGAGGTTTGCAAGGGATTCTGGGTAACAGAACCTGGTGAAAGCCAGACAAGCCACCTCATCCTGGATTCCCTGGGTGTCTAGTTTTAAAAAATGTATAGGTTTCCCTAGGTGCCGGCAGAGCTAGGGTTCAAAATCTACAGCTAGATACTCTGCAAAAAAAGGGTCTGTTTTCATTGTGAAAATGTGGTGTGTCCACGTTGCGTTTTGGGCCATTTCCTGTCGCGGGCACTAGGCCTACCCACACAAGTGAGGTACCATTTTTCTTGGAAGACTTTCGGGAATGCGGGGTGGGTGGAATTTTGTGGATCCATGCAGATTCCAGAACTTTCCACCACATAAATGTGAGGAAAATATGTTTTTTTTTACAAAGTTTGAGGCTTGCAAGGGATTCTGGGTAACAGAACCTGGTGTGATCCAGACAAGTCACCCTATCCTGGATTCCCATTGGTGTCTAGTTTTCAAAAATGTACAGGTTTGCTAGGTTTCCCTATGTGCCAGCTGCGCTAGTGCCCAAAATCCACGGGTAGGCACATTGCTAAAAAAAAAAGTCTGTGCCTAGTGGGCTTTCTGCCGCCCTGGGTGGGAATCGGGGGGTTGACCCGATATGCACCCAAGGGGGCAGAAAGACTGTGGCTATTTTTTGGGGGATGGGGGCATTGGTATGCCAACCCAGGGGGCAGATTAGGGCCACTGCCCCCATCTGCCCCCGGGGGGGGAAGAAAGACTGGAATTTCTCTGGGGGGGTGGGAGTATTGTCATGCCCATTTTGGGCAGCCCTCACCCCTACATGATAAAAAAAAATTCCCTGGTTTCTAGTGGGCTTTCTGCACCCCGGGGGGGGGGCAGATTGGGGGCTACAGCTCCCATCTGCCTCCCAGGGGGGGCAGAAAGTCTGTAATTTTTGTGGGGGCATTGGCATGCCCGTTTTGGGCAGCCCCCACCCTAATTCAAATTGCCCCAAAAATATCCCTGGCATCTAGTGGGCTTTTGCCCCCACGGGGCAGAAAGGCTGTAATTATGGTGGGGGGTGGGGGCATTGGCATGCCCGTTTTGGGCAGCCCCCACCCTAATTAAATTGCCCCAAAAAATCCCTGGTGTCTAGTGGGCTTTCTGCCTCCCGGGGGGCAGAAAGGCTGTAATTGTGGTGGGGGTGGGGGCATTGGAATGCCTGTTTTGGGCAGCCCCCACCCTAAACAAAATTGCCCAAAACAAATCCCTGGCATCTAGTGGGCATACTGCCCCCCCGGGAGGCAGAAAGACTGAATTTGCCCAATTTTTGGGGGAGCAAAGGCCCTTGCCCAAGGGGCCGCTCCCCCTCCCTGGTGTCTAGTGGGTGGATCCCTGCTTGGGGATCACCCTCCTGGGCAATCCCCAAGCAGGGATCCACTGGGGAGGGGTACCATTGGAAAGGGGGGATTCTCCCCTTTCCAATGATACCTCTCCCGTCTTTCTATGTGCTCAGGGGGCTGAGATAGCCCCCTGAGCACGTAGAAAGTGAAACTGAAATGAGCCTAAAGGCTCATTTCAGTTTCGGTTTCTATGAAATGACGTCAGCGCGACGTGCGCGCTGATCGTCATTTCGCAGAAACGGCGGGGCCCTCGGGAGCTGGGGAAGCTCTTCCCCAGCTCCCCAGGCTTTAGGGGAGAATGTGCCATGTGCCAGGATGGCCGGGAGCCGTCCTGCGCACACGAGCACTGTTGCGCACGACGGCTCCCGGCCGTCGTGCGCACAGAAGGGGCTAGTGGGTGTGGAGGTTCGTTCAGGGCTCCTGGCTCTTCCTCCCTTCTGTTTTGCCTCGACCGGCCACCTTGGATCCGCTCGGTTTGGGGCAGGGAGGGTTGTTTACCATATGCTCTGGGGTCTTCATGCCTGCATTCTTTTTGCAGATTGCATTCCTGCACTTCCCCGTTTGTCTGTGTCTTCTGTGGTTTTTGGGGTTCGATGTGCTGTCTGGACCTTTCTAGTTCCTGCCTTGTGGGCTGTTTACTATGGTCGCCTGGGTATGGGTTGCCCTGAGGGCTGTTCAGACACCTCCTTTCCGCTGTTCCCCGATTTTGTTTGTGGATGTTGGGGGGTGTTGGTTTGGGGGTGGTTGCCCTTCGGTTTCCTTGGTCTGTGGGCCTCATGGTGGCTTCCCTCTGTTGGCCTTGTTCCAGGGTTCTGGTTCAGTGGGATGGGTGTCCAGTTGTTCTGGTACCTCCGGCCTGTCCTGTTCCTTTGGTCCCTCTGTTGTCGTTCTGGTGCCTCTGGCCTGTCCTGTTCCTTTGGTCCCTCTGTTGCTGGAGTTGGCGGCGGGTCTAGAGTCTCTGGTTCCATTGGTGACTGTGGCCCTGTGGTTTCATTTTTTCCCGAGTTGGCGTCTTGAGGATTGGGCATGGTGGCTTCTGGTGCTGAGGTGTCTCAGCTTCGGTCGCCTCTTCTGTGCAAGTGCCCTTTGGGGGTCTGCCTGGTCTTCTTGTGCTCTGCATTGGCTGTTGGCTAGGGCATGGTGTGCTTGTTCGTAAGTGGTTCCTTTTCCGTTTCCATGCCTATGGACCTTTAGGCTGGCCTTTAGGGGCTTTGCAGTCCCCTTGCTGGTGTCTGTTGGTCAGCCTGGGTCTGGTCTCACGGTTCTTTGGGGACTGGTCCTTCCCTCAGTGTATGTGTCCCCCTTGGGGACTTCCCTCTGGGTTTGTGGGCTCTCCAGTGTTCTCTTTTGTTTCTTTCATCTGTGGGGGTTGCGCCTTCTGGCTCTGCTGGTTTTCTTCCTTTTGGTTTCGGGTTACAGTGTGTGTCAGCTTGCAGTCTCGGGGTCTTCAGCTCGTTGTCTTGTGGGTCTTCTTCTTTCCCGTGTTTGGGGCCAGGCGTACCTCTGGGATTCGGTCCTCTGTGTTGGGAATGGCCTGTCTTTCCTGTTTGTTTGCCCTTTATTTGTGCATCTTGTTGTGATGTTCTGGACTGATGCTTGTACAGTTGGCCTGGTTTTTCTTTGTCTTGGTATGTCTCATTGCGTAATGGAGATAAGTGAGAGGGACGAGGAGGCAATGTTTCTATTACTTACCGGTAATCACATTACTCCTAGTCCTACTCTCGCTTATCTCCATTACGGCCTACCCTCCCTCCCAGTGGCCCGGCCAACTGTGTCTCCGGTTGGTTGGTGCATACAGCTGTTGTGGAGGGGCGGCGCCTTTTATATTGGTAGGGGTGTGTGTCTACGAGGCAGAGGGGCCTCATTGCGTAAAGGAATATAAGCGAGAGTAGGACTAGGAGTAATGTGATTACCAGTAAGTAATAGAAACATTATTCTTTAACTATTCTGTAGGCCTTTTTACTTTCAGGTAAATACATATGAAATATAATGGACACAACTTTAATGGAAAATAAATGCATATTCAAGTAATCAGTGCGAAATTCACTTTTCTGTTATGAATGCTCAATTGGTGAATGTGAGTAGTGTAGATGTCTATGTATATAACCAGAGAGTCACAGAAATGAATCCTAGTTAGTTCGCTAGGGAATAGTGACGTGTATTTATAGTGGTACGAGGTCCTAGCCTGCGCAGGGATTGGAATTCCCAGATAAATGGTATTTACTATATCCAGTGATTACCAGATGTGTTAAATATATCTTCCTTGGTTACACTTTGGCAGGACATACCTGCAGAAATTTAACATGGCATCCTGTATGTTATTTAATATACCATGCACATTTTGGTGCAGTAAGCAACAAAATCTGCATGTTATTCCCCAAAAAATCATAATAGGTGCTATTTATCTGGCCAAATAAATGTCCTACCCCAAGTATCGCCATTTATCAGGTGCAATAAAAACACCTGGATTCTGACGAAGTTTGTATCAGGGCCTTAGTACTTAAGATAAAACAAGATCATAGAAATATATATAGTGACTGATATGCAAACAGAATGTACTTAATACAAACCCTTTTTTATTTTAAGTTGCCATTAGAAGGACATATTTCAGAATTAAGTTAATAACCCACATACATTATCTCTAAAAAGAATAACTTTTGTCACCATCGAGGTTCAAATATCTCTCTCAATTTAAGCCATATACTGACTTGCAAACAGCCTTAGATGTCCTAAATAACCAATTGCACACATTTAGGTTTCTTTCAGGCAGCAAGTATACTTGGTAGAACATTCTTTCATTGTCTTCCTTTCCCTTGGCTTTACAGAACAAGGTGGGTAGCACAACAAATTAAGATGGAGAGCAAAGCCAAATAGTAATGAGAGCGAAAGCCAGGATTTAGGCAGATATGACTAGCCCGTTTTCTAATTTGCAAAAATGTAAGTGCAGGGCCGGAGGTATTTCTCAGGAGGCCACCATGCATGCCACTAGGGGTGAGTGGAACTCGCGGAATTTCACTCTGTGGAATTCCAGGGACTTACATGAAATCTCCTCAAGATTCCGTGGAGCTCGGCAAACAGGTGGAAATAAGCATGTTGCACTGCTGGCACTTATGGTTAGCACAGGGAGCTTGTTTCACTCTGAAAAATCACTGTGAATAGCACCAGGACCAGGAGGCATGCCAGAGGGCGCTGCTGCTCAAGTTGATTTTACTGCCACTCGAGCAGATTTTCTACTCGAGCAGCAGCTTTCTCATAGAGAACAATTGAGACTGCCCACAACCATTTGCAGTGTTCTCCTAGCACCGTAAATTGCGCTAGGGGATGCCAATTCTTGCTCGCACTCGCCAACTTACCATTGATGAGCTGCACTTGAGAAAAGGCCGCCACGTGGTGTTTGGCAGAATTTGGCCAGAACTTCACATTACAAGCATTACATGGAGTGCCCAAAATTCTGCCAACTCTGCCTGCGGAGCAGAATTTATTGCCCACTCCTATTTGCCACTAGCCACTGTCCTACTGACAAATACTAACCATCACACATTGAAAGTGTAACATTTTGACTATTCCAGGTCACCTAACACTCTATATATGTCTTGCATCCATTTTATTTATTTTTGAATATGTTGTTCATGAGCTCTGCTCAAAAATATACAGACAGTGCCACCATGTGGGAGATTGTCAGAAATAGGTCTTGTTGTTTAAAAGTAAATGCAGGTGCTAGGCATCGACAAACACCAGCAAAAATGAAGTGCAGTAGGGCACTAAATCATAATTTGGACACGGTTGTTGTTTGATTGAAAGCATAAGCGTGTTACTTAAGAACTTAAAGTCCAATTGATTACTTTTGATAGTGCCAAATTAAAGGGTGATGTAACATAAGGTGGTATCCCAAAAGCCGAACTTATGGAGGAATGCTCATTACACTTTACTTCAAAAACTTATGGTAATCACTTTGTTACAACTGATACTTTGTAGGTAAAATAAGATGGGCGAGGAGTCATCTTTGAATTTGTCTTGTGTTTGCAGGATGGAGAGTATGACTCAGCCAGCAGAGGAGATGATGACACACTGTAAAGACACACAGTAAAGGGTGGACCTTGAGCAATGGAATTAAAGAACAGAAATCAAGAAAATCTGCCTGGGCTGTCTTCTGTATTGTCACATTGGTTATGTTCTTGATAGTCTCTAGCATTTGCGGCCAGAACAGAATATTCTGGGGGCAATCCCACCATATGTGTACGTAGGATCCCCTCTCCCACATTTCCTCCATCAGTCATCAGGGCTGGTGCTACTCACCTTGAGGTGGACCGGGATCATGTACCACCTGAGCCTGACCTTGAAGGCACTGGCTCAATGCTGTAGACATATAGAGGATTTTGCAGCTCCCCTCCAAAATAGGATGCAATCAGTCTCAGTCAGGTTGAGACCAAGGTCCTCCAATGATTTTTTGGTATAAGTGAGGTCCGAAAGAGGGGTGGGTTTCTTGAGTGCTCTACAGAGTCTTGATAAAGTATATAAAAAAGTGCACAAAAAAGTTGTAGATGGAATACTTGAAATAATCTCTACCACTGGTCATTACTCCGCCTGCTTCCCAATCCATTGATATTTTGAACAGCATTTCACCTCAGTTTGGACCCAGTCATATGCAAATCAGTCTTGACCCATCTCCATTCAGAACAGTCAAGCCCGAACTGCCAAGCCATGTCCTCCCTGAACTGGACCACAAGCAGCTCACGCCTTTATGAGTTATGGGTTCATTAGCCGTGTACAACTTGGTTCCAGTAAGAGTGTGCACCGGACCCACATCGGGGCATACCCATCCCACTTACGGCAACAAACTAACATATACAAAGTGATAATGTAATATGTAATATGTGATGTCATAAGCAGTGCATTGCGGGCGTGAGTTACAGTTAGCTCAGCTAACTATAACTGCTGAATTTCTATGGTTTTGTACGAGTGAAACCTGAGCCTAACTATAACATCACTGTAACCTTTGGTTTTTGAGTGAATTTCTAAGGTTTTTTAAATGCTAATTCCTAACTATAGCGTCCTTGTAAATTTTGTTTTTTTCAGTGAATTGCTATGGTTTTTAGGTCAAGCCTACAGCACGCATGTGCTGTTTGCAAGACCTGCTGTAATCAATAATACCACTTTTATCCTGCCTGCTACTTACCATTGGTTCACTCCAGTGTCGCTTTTGTTTGCTGCCTTCTAATTTGTTCCGCTCAAGGCTGAGGCGCACCGGCCAAGTACAGGATTGTTACACTGGCATTCCTTATCTGTCCTTTGGGAGAACTCTTTCTTTTTCTAAATAAGGCTTTCCGCCCATCGCAGACTTCTCTCGCACTGCCACCGTCTGCTTTTTTATTGTTATTTTCTGTCCATTACTCTCTACCGTGTTTATGTACCCATCCCTTCGCCAGAGCTGCACTGAAGAGCCTCGCATTTTTCCCTTTGTTGATCTTTTTTTTTTAATATTGCTTTCCACCCATACACTAATGCAGAGAGCAGCACACTACACATCCAAAGATATAGAAATCATCTGGTCTACTTTTTAAGGAGGTATTTATCAATTTATTTTCAGTTTTATACAGCACTGCACATTGCGTTGTGGATACTCTGCCCATCACTCTCTACCGTCCCCTCACCGGAGCTGCACAGAACAGCTTCGCACTTTCACTTTTGATGGTCATTTTTTAAAACTATTGCTTTCCGCCAGTCAAAGACTTTACACTGAAAGCCTGTATTTTTATACTAAAAATAGGCTAAAACCTACCTCGCCCATCTAGTGATCACCATGGCTGGGGCTTCTGAGGTGTGATCAACAGGCACTGCTCGCACCTCGCAGTGCCTTCAGCACCTCACACCTCAGTGTTATATAGCATGAGCCATACACAACAGGAAGACCAGAGGCAGCGGGCCCCTAATGTTTCTGTGTCTCTCTTGTGATTTTCCGCTGCTCCTTCCTGTCACAACTGGGTTGGTGTGAACCAGCTGCTAACCCCGAGCTGTTCCTGCTGTTTCACCGTGCCAACTGCAGAGGCCTCCTCCATACCAAGGGACTTCCTGGAGATAACAGGAGGAGTAGTTGTCCCTCAAGGACGCCCTTGGGGGACAAATACCCCTCCTGTTACATCCAATAAGTCATACACAGCAGAATTGCTGAGGCCTGGTAGGAGGCCATGCCCCTTTCTGCACCACTCTGCGCACTACTTGTAGGGGGATGATGTCACCATGGGTATCGAGGATCCTTGGGGTTCAAATACCCTTTTTGTTACCTGCAGCATTTCCCACACAGTGGGTTTGCTGGGAGGTTTTCGGTGGCCACACCCCCTCTCTCCACCACTCTGCAAACGTGTGGTGGGAAAAGGGGAAGCTTCCTGAGAGTTGCATTTTTTCCCACCGCGCACGAGTGGCAATGTAAGGAGTTCATATGCTACTCAGGGCTGTCAGCCCGCCCATACAAGAGTGATCATGTTCTATCTGAATCATCTAAAAACTGCGTTTTGAGTGGAATCAGGATATTGACGAAGAGGTATAAGAATTTCAAGAGCACAACCATTTTTTGCAATTGCTATTCACTCAGCAAGGGATAATGGCAATTTGCAACCAATCCGTTGCGCGCCCATAATTCACCTTCCAGAGTTCCAATGGGTCTCTGCTGAGCCATATACCCAGGTATTTAGTTGGTTCAGTTGCCCATTTCAGGGGTGTACTCCATCTGGTATGGCGTGGCGGCCTCCATGAGCGGGAATAGTATTGATTTTCCCCAGTTGACCTGGATTCCCGAATATCCCCCAAAGTGAATAACTTCGCATATCATGGGCTCTAGGTTTTTTCACGGCTCACGGATATAAAGGTTAATGTCGAAGGTGTACATCGACACAACTAGTCCCCGGGTGGTGAAGCCCATGCCGCGCTCAGCATGGTGCTGGCGTAGCCTAGCTGGGAGTGGCTCTATGGCCACCACAAACAGGAGTGGGGATAAAGAGCATTCCTGCCTAGTTGCCCATGCAATCTCAATTGGTTCAGAGACGTTCCCGTTCAGCCTGCGAGCTGTAGGAAGAGTATACAAAATTTGGATATTTTGAATGAAGTTGGGGCTTAACCCAAGGCGTTTGAGTAATGGGAAAAGAAGCAACCATTCCACGGAGTCAAATGCCTTAGTGGTGTCAAGCAGAGCTGCTACAGCTGGTAGGGAGGTGTGGAAGTGATGCATAACGGAGAATAGGGTGCGGTGATTGTGCGATGTGGCATGCCCCGGTACAAACCCCGACTGATCGAGTCGCATGATTAGGGGCATGAGAGGCAGCAGGCTGTTCGCCAGGACTTTCGCATATATCTTATTGTCTATATTTATTAGGGACAAGGGTCGGTAGGAGTCGCAGAGCGTGGCAGGTTTTTCCGGTTTGAGTATGGTTACAGTGACTGCACCTGCCTGCAGGGAGATGTCTGGGGGTCCAGAGGACCCCCTTTCTCCCCTCCAGAGGGCTGCTGTTAGGGGCACACTCACAGTGTGCCATCTTGAATGTGGTGTACTGTGAGTGTGCACCCTGAGAGCTTCTTGGCTCTGCGGCAGTGTATGTAATATGGCGTGGGCACAGAAGCGTGTGGCTTTCTGCTGCAATGTTGCTGTGATTGTACTGGTTTGAGGCAAGCGCTTTCTGTGTGCTCCGACATTCATGGCGGCTTGCTTTCCTGCTGCACAGTGCGGGCAGTCGTGGGGACTGGCTTCCGCATTTTCTCTGGCGTGATGCAGGGGAAGATGTTGTTCAGGGAAGGAAGGGGAGTGTGTCTGTCTGTAGGCGTTGGTTTGGGGCTCCTCCTCCTTCCCTTTTCTTGCCGGGCTGGAGAACTTCAATGCTTGCCTCCAGCCAGCTTGTGGGCATGTGCAGGGACTCTGTGTTGTTCCTGCTGTGTCTTCACTCAACTAAACGCCTGTTTTTCTCCTGTCGGGGTGCATGTGGCCTGTTGCCGGTGCTGGATTCAGCCGGCCGGAGGTTTGCTCTGCATTTCTCTGGCCGGTGAGTGTGTATGTCTGTGTGGCAGCGGCCCTCTGTTGGTTGGTGGTGGCCGTTTGATGGCCCTGCCATGGCATATGGCTCGGCGTCTGCATTGCAGTGCATGCGGTCCTGGTGCGAGTTTGTCATGTGCAGGTTGTGCCCTTGTTGCCCTAAAGCACCTCTTTCTTACTGCTGGTGGTGCGGCGGGGACGGATGCTCAGTTTTGGCGTCTTCTGTGCTGCTGGGTCCCTGTCAGGGTGCATTGGGTTATTGCTCTCTCTCTTTCGTTGTGTGTCCAGGGGTGCTGTCAGGTTTCTCCTGTGGCCCACCTAAGGGGTGTTGCCTGATCGCGTTGTGGCGGAATTTTTCCTGGTGTGTGCTGGTTTGGTTCTCCTGGCCGGAGGTCTGCTGTGCCTTTCTCTGGTGGGTAACCCTTAGCCTTTGGCTGTCCCTGGGCTTGTCGCGGTTCTTCGGAACTGTGCTCTGGCTGTAGCATTGGCTGGATGGGCACCTCAGTGCTGGTGCTGCTGGCTTTTTGACCCTTCTGTTTTGCTTGTTGTGGGGGTTCTGGGTCTCTAGGCATCTGAGGTGGGGGTCTGCCAGAGGGGGATGCAATGTTTCTTGCTGTTGGCAACTCTGTTCTTCTGGGTTAGACGTCCTTTTTGTTTTGTGTATAGCTGTGCTATATATTTTTGTTGGGTTGTTTCCTGACCTGTGGCCTGTCCTTTTCCCCTTGACTGTCAGTTTTCCTCTGTGTCCTGCTTCAGCACCTGCGGTGCAGTGCTTGCAGGCCTGGTGCTGCTTTTTCTGGGGGTGTTTCACGGGCTGCTGGGCACACATGATGGATGCAGGGCAGTGTCTCGTGCCAGCCCTTCTCCTGCATTTCTGCCCTTCCGCTGTTTTCGGCTTCCTATGGGCTGTGGGTACCTTTGAGGAGGGGTGAGCTCCTCCTGTGGTCTCTGTTTGATGCATCGGTCTCTGTGTGGGCTGTTGCATGTCGCTCTGGGGGCTTCTATGTTGTGAGGTTGCTCCCCTTGGGTATGGCAGTTGTCTTTGTCTTTGTCTTCCCCTGCACGCTGTTTCATGGGGTGCCGTTTTTGCTTCTTCCTGCCAGGTTGTTCCATCTTGATTCCGCCTGTTGGCTGCTTCTTGTTCTGTCCTAGAGCTCTTTGCCTGCTGTACCAGCGGTTCGCCGGAAAGTGGTGGCTTGTTGGTCATTTGCTGGCCTCCGGTTTTGTGCCTGGTCTGCCTTGCTGTGCCAGTGGGGCGTGTGTGCTGGTTTCCCATGTGCAGTTGTTTCATCATGTGGTCTTCCTAGGGGTGGCATCTGCAGTTCTTGTTGGGGGTATCTGTGACCTACGGCCATACGACTCTGAAAGCACCTGCTCTTGTCTGTACTCAGAAGTTAAGCAGAGTCGGGCTTGGTGAGTTCCTGGATGAGAGTCTGCCTGGGATTGCCAGGTGCGGTAGGCTTAGCTGCCTCCTCTGCTCTCCTGGCCTGTCGCTTCCGCTGATCGCAGTTTTTTTGTCTGGGGGGCTTCCGTGTTCTTGGTTGGTCTCTGGTGGTTTGGGTGCTCTCCCTCTTGCCTTGTCTGCTTCTGCACCTGGTGGGCTGTGTTTTGTGGCTTTCTGTGGTCTGGTTTGGGCTTCGCCCTCTGCGGTTCCATGGTGGGGCAGTTGTCTCCAGGTCCTGCTTCTCCCGTTTCTGAGTGTTTGTTATGTTATGTTATGTTACATATATTTAATATAGCGCTCAACTCACCCGGGGGCATCTCGGCGCTGTTCAAAGCAGGGATCAGAGCAGAAGGGAGGAAATTAGAATAGGTGAGATTTGAGAAGTTTCCTAAATTTGCAGTAGTTTGGGCATATACGAACATAAAGTGGCAGCTTGTGTTTGGGGCAGCGATGTGGCCCTGTTCATTCTGCTTAGTTCCTTCTTGGCCCCTCTTGTTGCCGCAGCTTCTTTTGGTCGGTGGGGAGGCCTGTGGTGGCCTCCTCTGCTGTCATGGCCTGCTGGTTCCTTTTGTTGCTGGTGGACGGTTGTGGCTGTCTCATGTTCCTTTCTTACCTCGTACTTGGGGGTGCCTGGATGTTTGGTGTCCTGTTGTTTGGTTTCCCAGGTTGTCTGGCTTTGTTGCCCACCTGGGCCTGTTGGTCCTCTCCCGGTACTTTTGCTCGCTTGCCTGCCTGGGTCCCCTGGGTTTTTCCAGTGTATAGTTCCCCATTCCTCTTCCTTCTGTTGTGCGGTTTCTGCCCGGATAGGGTTGGTGCCTGTTTTTCTGCTGGGCCTCAGGCTGTGCTCCTGGCTTGAGTTGTCCAGTGAGCGCCTGTCCTGTGGCTGGTTGGTTGCAGCGGGTCATCCTGCTGGGGGCTTGCCTTTCCCTCTAGTGGGTGTGGTGGTTCGTTCAGGGCTCCTGGCTCTTCCTCCCTCCTGTTTTGGGGTTCCTCCCTGCTCCCGTGCCTCGACTGGCCACCTTGGTTCCGCTGGGTTTGGGTCAGGGGAGGGTTGTTTGCCATATGCTCTGGGGTCTTCATGCCTGCATTCTTTTTGCAGGTTGCATTCCTGTGCTTTCCCCTTTGTCTGTGTCTTCTGTGGTTTTTTGGGGTTTGATGTGCTGTCTGGGTCTTTCTCGTTCCTGACTTGTGGGCTGTTTACTATGGTTGCCTGGGTATGGGTTGCCCTGAGGGCTTTTCAGGCACCTCCTTTCCCCTGTTCCCTGATTTTGTTTGTGGATGTTGGGGGGTGTTGGTTTGGGGGTGGTTGCCCTTCGGTTTCCTTGGTCTGTGGGCCTCTTGGTGGCTTCCCTCTGTTGGCCTTGTTCCAGGGTTCTGATTCAGTGGGATGGGTGTCCAGTTGGCCTGTTCCTTTGGTCCCTCTGTTGTTGTTCTGGTGCCTCCGGCCTGTCCTGTTCCTTTGGTCCCTCTGTTGTTGGAGTTGGCGGCGGGTCTAGAGTATCTGGTTCCATTGGTGACTGTGGCCCTGTGGTTTCATTTTTTCCCAAGTTGGCCTCCGGAGGATTGGGCATGGTGGCTGCTGGTGCTGAGGTGTCTCAGCTTCGGTCGCCTCTTCTGTGCGAGTGGCCCTTGGGGGTCTGCCTGGTCTTCTTGTGCTCTGCATTGGCTGTTGGCTGGGGCTTGGTGTGCTTGTGGGTAAGTGGTTCCTTTTCCGTTTCCCTGCCTCTGGACCTTTAGGCTGGCCTTTAGGGGCTTTGCAGTCCCCTTGCTGGTGTCTGTTGGTTAGCCTGGGTCTGTTCTCCCAGTTCTTTGGGGGCTGGTCCTTCCCTCAGTGTATGTGTCCCTCTTGGGGACTTTCCTCTGGTTTTGTGGGCTCTCCAGTGTTCTCTTTTGTTTCTTTCATCTGTGGGGGTTGCGCCTTCTGGCTCTGCTGGTTTTCTTCCTTTTGGTTTCGGGTTACAGTGTGTGTCGGCTTGCAGTCTCGGGGTCCTCGGCTCGTTGTCTTGTGGGTCTTCTTCTTTCCCGTGTTTGGGGCCAGGCGTATCTCTGGGATTCGGTCCTCTGTGTTGGGAATGGCCTGTCTTTCCTGTTTGTTTGCCCTTTATTTGTGCATCTTGTTGTGATGTTCTGGACTGATGTTTGGACAGTTGGCCTGGTTTTTCTTTGTCTTGGTATGTCTCATTGCTTAATAGAGATAAGTGAGAGGGATGTGGAGGTAATGTTTCTATTACTTACTGGTAATCACATTACTCCTAGTCCTACTCTTGCTTATCTCTATTACGGCCCGCCCTCCCTCACAGTGGCCCGGCCAACTGTGTCTCCGGTTGGTTGGTACGTACAGCTGTTGTGGAGGGGGCGGCGCCTTTTTATATTGGTAGGGGTGTGTGTCTACGAGGCACAGGGGCCTCATTGCGTAAAGGAATATAAGCGAGAGTAGGACTAGGAGTAATGTGATTACCAGTAAGTAATAGAAACATTATTCTTTAACTATTCTGTAGGCCTTTATACATTCAGGTAAGTACATATGAAATATAATGGACACAACTTTAATGGAAAATAAATGCATATTCAAGTAATCAGTGGGAAATTCACTTTTCTGTTATGAATGCTCAATTGGTGAATGTGAGTAGTGTAGATGTCTATGTATATAACCAGAGAGTCACAGAAATTGATCCTGGTTAGTTCGCTAGGGAATAGTGACGTGTATTTATAGTGGTATAAGGTCCTAGCCTGCGCAGGGATCGGAATTCCGAGATACATGGTATTTACTATATCCGGTGATTACCAGATGTGTTAAATATATCTTCCTTGGTTACACTTTGGTAGGACATACCTGCAGAAATTTAACATGGCATCCTGTATGTTATTTAATATACCATGCACATTTTGGTGCAGTAAGCAACAAAATCTGCATGTTATTCCCCAAAAATCATAACAGGTGCTATTTATCTGGCCAAATAAATTCCCTATCCCAAGTATCGCCATTTATCAGGTGCAATAAAAACACCTGGATTCTGACGTAGTTTGTATCAGGGCCTTAGTACTTAAGATAAAACAAGATCATAGAAATATATATATTGACTGATATGCAAACAGACTGTACTTAATACAAACCGTTTTTTATTTTAAGTTGCCATTGGAAGGACATATTTCAGAATTAAGTTAATAACCCACATACATTACCTCTAAAAAGAATAACTTTTGTCACCATCAAGGCTCAAATATCTCTCTCAATTTAAGCCATATACTGACTCGCAAGCAGCCTAAGATGTCCTAAATAACCAATTGCACACATTTAGGTTTCTTTCAGGCAGCAAGTATACTTGGTAAAACATTCTTTCATTGTCTTCCTTTCCCTTGGCTTTACAGAACAAGGTGGGTAGCCCAACAAATTAAGATGGAGAGCAAAGCCAAATAGTAATGAAAGCGAAAGCCAGGATTTAGGCAGACATGACTAGCCCGTTTTCTAATTTGCAAAAATGTAAGTGCCGGGCCGGAGGTATTTCTCAGGAGACCACCATGCATGCCACTAGGGGTGAGTGGAACTCGCAGAATTTCACTCTGTGGAATTCCAGGGACTTACATGAAATCTCCTCAAGATTCCGTGGAGCTCGGCAAACAGGTGGAAATAAGCATGTTGCACTGCTGGCACTGATGCTTAGCACCGGGAGCTTGTTTCACTCTGAAAAATCAGTGTGAATAGCACCAGGAGGCACGCCAGAGGGCGCTGCTGCTCAAGTTGATTTTACTGCCACTCGAGCAGATTTTCTATTGGAGCGGCCGCTTTTTCACAGAGAACGATTGAGACTGCCCACAACCATTTGCAGTGTTCTCCTAGCACCGTACATTGCGCTAGGGGATGCCAATTCTTGCTCGCATTCGCCAACTTACCATTGATGAGCTGCACTTGAGAAAAGGCTGCCACGTGGTGGTTGGCAGAATTTGGCCAGAACTTCACATTACAAGCATTACATGGAGTGCCCAAAATTCTGCCAACTCTGCCTGCGGAGCAGAACTTATTGCAAACTCCTATTTGCCACTAGCCACTGTCCTACTGCCAAATACTAACCATCACACATTGAAAGTGTAACATTTTGACTATTCCAGGTCACCTAACACTCTATATATGTCTTGCATCCATTTTATTTATTTTTGAATATGTTGTTCATGAGCTCTGCTCAAAAATATACAGACAGTGCCACCATGTGGTAGATTGTCAGAAATAGGTCTTGTTGTTTAAAAGTAAATGCAGGTGCTAGGCATCGACAAACACCAGCACAAATTAAGTGCAGTAGGGCACTAAATCATAATTAGGACACGGTTGTTGTTTGATTGAAAGCATAAGCGTGTTACTTAAGTACTTAAAGTCCAATTGATTACTTTTGATAGTGCCAAATTAAAGGGTGATGTAACATAAGGTGGTATCCCAAAAGCCGAACTTATGGAGGAATGCTCATTACACTTTACTTCAAAAACTTATGGTAATCACTTTGTTACAACTGATACTTTGTAGGTAAAATAAGATGTGCGAGAAGTCATCTTTGAATTTGTGTTGAGTTTGCAGGATGGAGAGTATGACTCAGCCAGCAGAGGAGATGATGACACACTGTAAAGACACACAGTAAAGGGTGGACCTTGGTTAATGGAATTAAAGAACAGAAATAAAGAAAATCAAAGAAATGTTTCCCCATTCATATCAGCAAAGTTAATGGCCTCAGCTGACCACTATTGCCCAAGGAGGCATCAATGAGGCATTCTGAAGGGGAAACAGCCATCACATCGCATGCGTAACAACGCATGCAATTACAACGCGGTTGTTACAACGACTGCGTTGTTACATCGTAGTACCATTACAATGCAAGTTGTTACAACGACTTGCTGAAGGGGGCGCTCTAAACTAAGGGATAGTATAATTTACTATTCCAACACCTTTTCTACTGTTGCACACACTGGAGTTGGAATAGTAAATTATACTATTCCTAAGTCCAGTGCGCCCCCTACAGCAAGTCGTTGTAACGACTTGCGTTGTAATGGTACTGCAATGTAACAACGCGGTCATAGTAACGACTCGTTGTAATCGCATGCGTTGTAAACGCATGCAATGTGTAGGTATGTATTCGTTCAGAAGGGTACAAGCACTGGTACATTTAATATAAGGTGGAGTGTGTCCGGGAGGGAATGAATGATGGGATGTTTGGGTTCCTTGACACCTAGCATCAGGTAAATCTATAAGTTCAATTTTACCCTTAACTCTCATATATAACATTTCATTATGGCTGCAGTGTAGGTTTATGGTACAGGTGACTTTGAAAGCACATTATCACTCCTGCTCTTGCGTCTTTAAACTGCTGTAAGCAAAGATGTAATGGACACATCTCAATTGTAACCATTTTTTACACACCTAGGTTTGACTTCAGTTGGCCTAGTTGCACAATTGGGACATTTACAGTGGTATTTTCCTACAATTTCAGAATACAAACTCCATCTTTCATTGAATATAGTACAGCCCTACTTTAAAACAACAATTTTATTTTTCACAACTTTACTATTAAACAGTTACAAAAACTATTCAAACACTGTTGTAAAAATGTTTAAAGTTAAATTATGTAAAATATGCTGCAAATTAAATTTCCAAAATTTGCCTTTCTTTCCCTGGATATATGGACAGTAATTAATTCAGTTCCACCAGGCTCTTCCTTGTCCAGTTAAACCAATTAACTCTTTCATGAAGTGTACAATAGGTCTATGGGAGAGACCAACAGACCTGTATTGCCGGGTGCTGGCTTGCAAGATGTCAGGAAGTGTTGAAAATACAGGCATTCACACTTAGTTATCTTGGGATGTGGGAGAGGGAAGTGGATGTGAACAGGAGATGGGCATCACAATGAATAGGACCCAACCCTGGTGGTTGCCATGTCAAAAGTAAACATTGGTCTGGTGTGCGGAAGGTGTTTATGTTCTCCTGTTCCCAATAAAGTCAGACTGCCTTCACTCATAAGAGCCGGGTACCTCAGGATCAGTGTTCTAGGGCAATTTCCTGATTTAAATGGGGCTGCCACTGAGATTTAATAAGCTCTCCTCAGACTGACACTATGGCCCTGGCATCTTGAACGACACCTAAAGTAATGTTTTCTAGGATTCATTGCAGTAAGATAATGGGGTTTGGATTATGAGTTGTCACCAATCACTGATGATATGAAATACTTCCCACGGCTAGTAGCTAAGAAACTGTTGGACCTGAAATCTTTGGAATGGTTTTCATCCAACTATTTGCCTTCCAGCCTCTTGTTTTTGCTGACATTTTATTGCTAGCTTTAGGACTATCCATACTTTACCACTGCTAACCAGTGCTAAAGTGCTTTTGCGCTCTCTTTAAACATGGTAGCATTGACTTACACCCAACCACTTAAGTAGCCCTTTAAACATTTCTAAGTCCTGCCATTGCAGCTTGTGTGTGTGGTTTTAAACTGCCATTTCATCCTGGCATGATACACCTCTTGCCAGGCCCAGCCCTCCCTTTTTAATACATATAGGTCACCCCTAGGGTAGACCCTATATAGCCCAGAGGGCAGGATGCAGTGTATTTAATATGTTGGACATATACTTTTAAATTTTACATGTCCTGGTTATAAAGAAAACCTATATTTGTTTTTCATGACTGTGAACCTGTCTCTACCATAGGATAACATTGGGTTATCTGATTTCAATTTTTAAGAGATATCTTCCAATTGGGAGCAGATAGAAACATCAACTTTAGTGTCTATGGAATTTTAATCTAAAACCCTCTTGATAGTAAAGTCAGATATTAAGTCACAATCCTCAAAATGCAACTTTTAGAAGGTTTTCTTGTTCTAATCATTTGGTTACGCAGGATCTCGCAGCGCTTCACAAACCAGGATTTGAGGTACTTTGTTCAGCAGGTCTAACTCTGTCCTTGTATCTGGCCCAAGCTCCTCCATATTTGGTCTGAACTTGTGACTTTATCCTGGTCTGGTACAACCAGATAATTGCAGTTTGTCCATTTAGGCACTTTCTTCACTTAAATCTTTTAAATTGCATAGGTTTGGTTCTTCTAATTGGATTTTTGTCAATTTGGACTCAAGTAATGTATTAAATGTTACTCTATGTTTCTAAATTGTGTTGGGAATTTTCCTCTGTTTTCTTGTCAATGTATTACTCTTTGAAGTGCTGTCTACATACTTTACACAGTGCCTCTATGTTAAGCCTGACTGCTTGTCTTTTACAAAATAATGTGGACATTTCATCATGATGTTTTTTCTTTTACTTACAGCATGGCTAATATGCATTGACAAAGGCAAATGTGAGATCTAGTGGATTTGCCAATGCTTGTTTGATATTTTCTTCTTAAAAAAATATGCATAGCTCTGATAACCTTTCTTTTGGTTCTTGTTTTGTTCATTTTGTAACTCGGGTTCAACTCATGTGGCTGGCCATTTATTGGATCCAATTTTTTCTAATTTGTCCAATATTTACTGCCCCCCGGCCTTCCCATTGTGCTGGTCGGATCTTTTTGCTGTTAGCTTTCGGATTAAAGTTGCTTCCAGCTCGCCTGTAGCCGCACTGGGAACTAAGTCCAAAACTAGAAATTGGGGAAAGCTTGATATTGGAGCTTTAAATAACCTTTTGTCTAACAATGCTCCTGTCATTAAACGAATGGCAATTGATGATCTTGGGGCCATTCAAAGTTGGATTCAAAGGTCAATTGACATTTGTCTCCCTCTTTCTAACAAGCGGGTTAATAATCATTGCCCCCTGCCCCTTGGTTTACTGAGAGACTAAAAAATGAAAAAACCGAATGTAAAGCTTTTGAAAGACAATGGAGGAAAAATGATGCGCCTGATACCAAACTTGCCTATAAAAAGGCTAAAAGGACCTATCAATCTCTTTGTAAAACAGCCTGAGCTGAATATGTGTCCTCTACAATCTCCAATGCTCAGAACTGCTCTAGAACCTTGTTCAAGGTGGTCAAAGAATTATCTGGGTCAGAAAGTCAGACCACCCCTCTTATCCTCAATGGAACGCAATGCGAGGACCTAGCCAACTTCTTTGTGAGTAAAGTTGAAAAAATATATTCTGCACTGGATGGTGATCAGCTGGCTAATCCCACTCAGCCGGCCAACACTCTTTCCTACGCAGTCAACAACTCTGGACTTGTCAACTGCAAGAATACTGAATCCATCAACAAATTGGAAACTTGGTCTCTTTTGGACACAAACTCTTTTAATTTGCTCTTAGGCAACATATAATCTGGCTCTCCTTGTGATTTACTCCCCATCCCTGTGCTGAAGCAACTGGAGCTGCCTTCACTTATGTTAATTATGGAGCTCCTTAATGCCTCCTTACAGGAGGCAATAGTCCCGCCTGAATGGAAACATGCTATGGTTCTTCCACTTTTAAAAAAGGCCAATGCTGATCCCTCCCAGCTCTCCAATTTCCGGCCAATCTCACTGCTTCCGGCTTTTTCCAAAATTTTGGAAAAACATATAAACTCGCAGTTGTCCACTTTGTTGAGTCCCAAAACTTTCTACACCCTTCACAATTTGGCTATAGGGCAGGTTTCTCCACCGAAACAACTCTTTTAGGAGTCACGGAAATGCTACGGCACCGTTTGGACATTGGGGACACTGTGGCCCTTATTTTACTTGATTTAAGCGCTGCATTTGACACGGTGTCACACACCATGTTACTAAAAGCTTTGCAATCTTTGGGCATCGATGGCCCTGCACTCAAATGGCTCGGCTCCTTCTTGGTTAATCGTACGTTTCAGGTTTTTTCTTCCACGGCCAGCTCTAAAATCCACCCATCCCCATATGGAGTACCCCAAGGCTCTGTATTAAGCCCTCTACTGTTTAATGTCTATGTTCGCCCCCTAGCAGTGATTGCCGAAGAGGCAGGGCTGTCCTTATTTTCCTACGCGGATGACACTCAGATAATT
The DNA here is from genome assembly GCA_963921515.1 of Calotriton arnoldi. NCBI lineage: Eukaryota > Metazoa > Chordata > Amphibia > Caudata > Salamandridae > Calotriton > Calotriton arnoldi. Next base: position 65,243 of record CAWUFW010004257.1, on the reverse strand, counting down.
TTTCCCTCTCTGCAGTGAAGGAATCCGAGCCATCTACTCTCCAGTTTGGTTTGAGGAAAATTGCATCTTGGATGCAAGCGAACTTACTCAAACTAAACGGAGAAAAACGGAAGTCCTGATTTTGGGGAAAAATCGAGATCTCTGGGGTCCACAGCACTGGCCTTCAGAAATGGGTTTCTTACCCCAGCCCACACATCAAGTCCGTAACCTAGGCTTTGTCATTGATGATCAGCTATCAATGAAGCAGCAAGTCGTGAAGGTGGCCTCAACCTGCTTTACCATCCTTAAATGGCTAAAGAAGATTCTTTGGATGCTGCCCTTCTCTACTCAGAGAACCATAGTCCAGGCCCTTGTTACTTCTAGGCTGGACTACGGTAACATTCTATACTTGGGCACAAACAAGGATGTGTTACAAAGACTGCAGATGGTGCAGAATGCAGCCGCTAGACTGCTCTGCCAGGTTCCAAGGGCTGCCTCTATTTCTGGTTCTCTTCGCAACCTTCACTGGCTCAAGGTGGAGAATCGTATCAAATTCAAAGCCTTGAGCTACATGTTTAAAATCAAAACTGGCTCAGCCCCTCAATACCTGCAATCTTTAGTTCAACCCTACACTCCTTCACGCCCCTCCGTTCTACAACTCAGGTGAAATTTGTGGTCCCTAGAATCAGATCGACGCGCATGGGTGCGGGCGATCCTTTGCCTACCTAGGACCTTCCCTGCGGAACTCTCTTCCCATGTCACTACGGAAAGAAACAGTTTACGAGAACTTTCGCAGATGTCTGAAAACTTACTTGGTTGTTTAACCAGCAATCCCCTTTTCGGTCTTTCTTTTCCATTCAGGCTGGTGCCGGGAAACCCCTTGGGGTAGCTGTGCGCCTTATAAACTCAATTAACATAACATAACATAACATTTTTTCCTTCTTTGTATTAATTAATTTGAAAATGTTGCTGCTTGCTTTCTTGACTTTCATACTGTTTCGTTGCTTAAATTCAGTACTAAAACTTCTATTAATATTATGTTTTGTAATGGTCACCAAGGGTCATGCCTGGCTTTCCCAGCAACACTGTATTTACCTTACAAGCCACTGATTTAATAACTGTGTGGAAGGTCATACCTGATCCTCCTTTCAGTTACTAATAAATAATCTCACAATATTGAGAAAGGAGGCATCTGTTCTCTGAACTACGCTGCGACCGAGCTCACAATTGAATCAAATTCAATGCATTAATTGAACAATTAATATTATAAACACAAATGTACATTTCTAATCCTATTTAGATGAAGTAAATCCTACTATAGATTAGATAAAGTTCAACATTCTACAACACTGATCGAAAATTAAAATCAAATTAATGTTGTGCCGGCTCTTTGAAAAATTAAGAGCTCAAAACTGCAAATACATTTCATTTAATCTTCTGAAAACTTATCAGAATGTCAATCTTCTGTAAAATTAATAGCATTTAATCCTGTATCATCAACTTTCATATATTTCACAAGTCCACATAGATGTGGGTTTCTACACTTAATATAGGTAATCCTGGCAGCAGAAAAATGGATTGTGCCTAACCCAGCAGAAGAAGATTTTATCAACAATCATCTTGCATTAGGGTTGCTTGACTCTTCATTGGAGTTGCAGGATGTGCAGCTTTTCACGGAAAGTGTGATATTTGTAGGACTACCTCCTCTCCCCAATAGGAATAAGCCTAATCCTCTTCATTGCAATTCAATTTGCCGATTCCATCATATCAATGAAATATACCTGTAATGTATCTGCCATATACGAATCGATTACTAGCCTGCCATGCTTTTTGCAGGGAATAGACTCAGGTCAGTCCCGTGGAATATAATTACCAATTGCTTTGCTAATATTTTTCTGAGAATAAAGTACGATTTGGGTTTGGTTCTTCTAGCATTCCTCGCTGCTAATATTCCTAGAAAGGAAGACACTTAAAAACTGCAAAAAAGTGCCCCTTCAAAACTGCCAGGGAAGCCCCTTCAAGGAGTTCTCATCAGCATATCTGATTCTTGACATGTGTAGAGAGCTCTGGTATGAAGGGCCAGGGACTGACGGGCTCTGCACAGTTCCACCCTTGGTCGAAGGAAGGCTCAATATAATTCTAATATGGCTGCACAGTTCTCTAAATCAAGTCATTTTGAAAAATTGCCTGGAAAGGCCTCATGACCACATGTTAGGATTGACTAAAGCTTTGATTTACCCATTTTCAATATAATGATAAATTATGCTCCAGAAGATTCTCTACATATTCTGAACATTGCCCAGTTCAGTGAGGCTGACATTGCTTGGAGACTGACTTGCTGCAAGTGGCTGCCACCCCTCCCATGAACTGTGACCCTCCAAGTACCCATAAGAGACTACCCTCAATATTGCGTTTCAATTCAATTACCTTCTTTCAGATTTCTTGAGTTATCTCCCAAAAATTAAGATTTTTATTTTACCCGTGTTCATTAAAACCTTAATCAGCTCACAAATAAAAAACAGGAAGCTTGCATTGCAGTCACCCTCTGGTCAGGTTTGCAGAGCCGGGTCCCCCGGATACTGAAATATGGGGTTCATTTTCCCCCTAATTTCGGTGGACAAGAGTCAGACTGATTGGCAGGATCCAACAACGCCCATGATAACGCCGATTCTTATCTAATTATCTATAAGAACCTTCTGGCCGCCAAGATCTTTTTACCTGTTGAATAGTGTAAAGGAGAGAATCTCATCAGGTTAGATATCAGCATTCATTTTGTCTGAAAGGACCACTGACTCCGAATTCAAGTTTGAGAATTTATTATCGCCAAAAATAACTGAACGTGCAGGCACCTCAACACGAGGTTAAAGAAATAGATGGGCACTAATACAAATAATAATCTACGCAGGAGTCTCATCCGACTCAGGATAAGAAGAATAGAAAGTTCTAGGAGGACCAACCAGACTATGATTGCTCCTATTTCTAAGTTGCTCTTCATGGGCCTAAACAAGCTTAAAATCAATTGCTGTCCCTACACTAACGCTAAGTGACATCCCTGCATAACGATTTTCCCAGTGCAAGAAAGAATAAAAGGTGTCAGCTGTGAAGACTTCCTAAGAAGTGCAATCACCATATACCTAAGCTCAGCTCTGTCCTTCTCTCAGGTCTCCCCTACCGCTTCTCCGGCCTCCTCCCTCAGGGCACTATCCCTAATACAAAACCATACTACAAAGGTACACGCCTTGTTTACGCCCTCTTGGCCAGGTCTTCTTTCTTGTGCTTTTCCATAGAAACGGTGACTTCATCCTGGACAGTTTCGTTGACCTTGAGTCCCAGGCGCCTTCTCCGCTGAAAGTATCATCCCTAAATTCCATTGCACTCCCCGTACCATGCCTCCCATCTTTCTAACTTTTGAAAACAAAGAGTTAGTCTTTACTAACGAGACATGTGTCCTTGCACCTGCAACAAAAGATACGTTCAACAGAAACCTTCTACTGTGCTAATTAAATCTACCGTTTGTGCCCAGAGAGCCTTTCCAAGAGAAACCCTTTTCGGCCTACATTATAAGCTAACATAAGAATATACCAGGCCTTCCTTAAGCATATATGTAGTCAGGCCCTTACATGTAACTTTTAAACACACATCTTACTTTTCCCTATAAGCATATTCATTACGATTCATTATGCAAACAATGAATTACATGTGCAACTTTAATATGGTGCACGTTTAAACTACTGCAATTACATTACATACACAAACTAATTCCTCTATGCATTATATTCACACAATTCAAAAAGCATTACATTACATCATTATCCTAACACCATTATACTGCTGAGTTCACTTCGTCTCAGTGAACTATTCATTCTTTGCTAAACATACATGAGTATACAATGAATATAAACGAATATATGTCTGAATACATGTGGGTGCGGCCTATCAGTGATTATGATGCACCCCTACAATTCACAAGAACATTTCGCTCTATCAGTTCCCCCTTTGATGACTCCTGTCATCACATCTCATTCTACTCCCTCGGAGAAGGAACCGACCTAAACAGAACTTGTTCCCATCTTCCCTGATCTGAAGTTCTCCATGCTCTTGAGCCTTTGATACTGATTGTCCTGCAATCTTGCCAATCTCATGTCATTTTCCCTCAAAGCTCTCTTGACTCTGCCTGCTCGATACCATTTGTAGGCCTTGATCATAATCCACAAGCCAGCCACACAAACCACCAAGATAAGGAGTGGTCTCAGGAAGTACCCAAGGAATCCCTTTCCTAGGTTTGCAAACCAACCTCCCACTTGACCAAAACCCTTTCCGACCTTTTCCCAGGCCCCTTCTTCGGTCAAATCCGCTATCTTTGTGTGGATCATAGTGATGTTACTTATATATTTCTCCAGATCCTTGCTACGGTCTGGTATATAAGTGCAGCACTCTTGAACCTTCAGCATTTTACAGACTCCGCCCTCTTTTGCCAATAGGACATCCAAAGCAAGGCGATTCTGCAAAACCATTCCCCTTATCGACAACATCTCTCCTTCCACCAACACCAACGATTTTGCTGTGTTCATCGAAAATTCATCCACCACCGTCGCTAACCTCCGGATCTTCACATCATTCAAGACTACTCCTAGACTAGGTATCATAGCTCCAAAGATATCCCCCACAACGATTCCTGCACTTGCAGCTCTTCTCGTTCTTGAATGCTCTCCACCCTCCAGAAGATTTAAGTCTTCTGTATGGTAAATCTTTGGAAATATTATTGACAAATAACATGTTCCATACCAATTTGCAGGCAACCTCACGTAAGCATTCTTCCCACATACGTAATACACCGTAGGTATCACTTGTACAGGACCTTGGAGAAAATCTTTTGCCTCATCTGCCATGGTGAAAACGTGATCACAAGTACTCTGTCCCACTGGAACCTTTTCGTAGTAAGTCTGATAACGCCTTATACACAACTTACCCCTCTGCTCCTTATCCAACGCTATAGGACCATAGCTTCCCTTGGTCTTATGCAACCGTTCTTCCTCTGTCCAATCTGTCCTGTGATGCCCTAAATCTCGGGATTCAGTCAGCTTTCTATACCTATCTTCAACCTGATCTACAAACTTTCTCTCTACATCCGACATCAAGCAAGTCAGATTGTGTCTGTGTGCGAATGCTGTATCCAATTCCAAACTCGGTATGAAGTACTTCCTCAGTCTGTCCTCAGTCTTATAATAGTCATACTTATTCAAATGCTTGTAGGCTGGGACTTCAGGAAGCACTGCGTCGAAATTGGAAAAGAAATACTCGAACTGCTCTCTCTCATAAAACAAGCTAAGCAAAAGACTACATGAAATACCATAAGTCAGTGGAAGATGATGATACCTAATACCCTCATCCACCGAAGTAGGCAACTGCATACACACATAACAATCTTTCGCATCCATCACGTCAACATACTCATACAACAACTTAGCATACGCATTAAGCTTAAAATCACCCTTAGACAAATCTACATGTAGTCTACGGCTTTCTTCTAATATCATAGCTCTATCAGCTGCCCTGTCTACCCCCTTCTGGCTAGGTGTGATAGGTGTCGGTGTCCCTGTCACTACCTCTACTTCTGGCTCATGCGAACCAGTATATGAGACTACAACTACTATGATTATAGAAATTATCACACTACTTATAAGAATGCCTATAATCCACTTTGCTCTACGATTGGGATTTCCCGGCTCCATGATTTCGAAAGTTCTCAAAAAGTCTTGGTTATCGCAAAGAACTCAGAAAAGTCTCTGTCCTTTATTTGTGACTTGCTTAACCAGCTCGAGCAACCATGAAATCTCCGGGCTTTCCCTTTCCGATCACAACTTATTTACACAGTCCAGAAAAAGACTTCCCTAGTTTTCGTTCCTCTTCTTGTGGAAAGTCCCTAAGTTTATTCTTCTTCCACTCGGACCTAGGTTATCTTCTTCTTTTAGACTTTTATTTACAGTTCATTACTGATCCATAATGAGATCCTCATTAAGCACGACCAGAACGTGATACAAAAGTTCAAGACGCAAAAGCAGCACTTCGTGTGAAAACGGCTCAGCTCCGAAAGGCGGGAATTCGACCCGATGCAGAAGCAATTTTCGGACTTCACTCAGAAGTGGGGGATTCGGAATCGTGAGTGTCAGTGTTCCGTCTATCTCGAACCCTGGCATCCGCAGCACCACCTTCACCACCAGTTTCGGGCTCCGACTGAACACCTCCACTGACTTCAGTCTCCCTGTATTCACCACCCCCTGCATCAAACACAGTGTAAGTCCACTCAGGGGTAGAGTATCTGCGACAAGGCACTCTTGTTCTCTTGGACCTTCGCCGACTGTCTTGTGCTTGGTCTTCGTCGCTTGCTTCGGTTTCAGATACTTCGGACACTGGAGCAAGGTCTCTCTCAGGTGCTAACCTCAGGTTCAGTCGCCTCTGTCTTTCAGGCCAACTTTCAGCACTTCTGTTCGTTCGTCTGCCTTCTCCTTCTATACCCAGTGCACTACTTCCTCTTTCTGCTGCCTTTGACTCTTCTCCGCCCACTGCACCTTCTCCTTCTTCGGTGCCTGAATCAGGGTTCGAACTGTGGAAACCCCCTTCAGCTTGCTCTAGTGCACCACCAGCTGTGTCAGCGACCCTTACAGCTTGACTTGTCCTCTCATGTGGCCCTACCACGTCAGCTGGGTTTTCATTTACGAGAGGAGCTGTTTCTTCCAAGGGTGCTGGAACTCTGCGGGTATGGGAAGCATGCACCCAGTTCGGCAATCCTCCACACTTTACTGCTGTGTTCGTGATAAGTATCACCTGATACGGGCCACGCCAACGGGCATCCAAGCAACTCTTCCTCACGTGCTTCCGGACGAGCACCCAGTCACCGGGACACAAGTCGTGGCACAGATCACTCGAGGCTGGAACCACAGCTGCTTGCACCTGCTGGGATACAGAACGGACCACATCAGAGAGTCCTTTACAATAATCGAGAATCAAATCATCAGTGATGTTTATCAAGGCTGTAGTTGGTACTGCTGGCAGTCTCATTGCCCTCCCCATTATTATTTCATGGGGGGACAACCCGGTCTTTCTGTCTGGGACACTTCGCATGCTCATGAGCACCAGTGGCAAGGCGTCGGGCCATTTCAGGGATGTTGAAGAACACATTTTTGCCATCCGGGCTTTCAACGTTCCATTAACTTGTTCCACCATCCCAGAAGCCTCTGGTCTGTAGCTACAGTGGAGTCTCTGGTCAATGTTCAATGCTGCACAAAGTAACTTCATGATTTCGCTATGGAAGTGCCCACCTCTATCTGATTCCAAAGAGGTCGGGATCCCGAATCTAGGGATAAGCTCCCTCAACAGTAATTTAGCCACTGTCAGAGTGTCACACCTTCGTGTGGGGTATGCCTCCACCCACCGTGAGAATATACATACTATCACTAGAATGTACCTCAAGCCATTGCACCTAGGCATCTCCACGAAATCCAGCTGTAATCTATTGAAGGGCCCTCCTGACCTTCCAATATGACTCAGTGTGACTACAGTTTTCTTTCCAGCATTCATCTGTTGACATGTAACACACCTCTGACATACCGTCTCAGCCATTGCTCGGAACCGTGGGTTATACCACGTCTGTCTGAATACCCTCATCATTGCGTCTCTACCCAGGTGTGCCTGACCATGTATCAATCTTGCCATCGGACTCAGCAATTCTTCCGGCAACACAGCTCTCCCATCGGTTGATACCCACACATCCACTTCTCCTCTCTCGCACCCAGCCTTGATCCAGCCCTCTCTTTCCTTGGTTGAGACTTCATCTTGTAATCTCTTAAGCTCTTCCCAAGTGTCTGCCATGGCCAACATTATGCTGAGATCGGTTCCCTCTTGGCTCTCTTCTATCTCCCTGCCTGTGTATATGCATCCTTGTTCTGCGCAGAAGCGGGCTACCTCATCTGCGTAGTTATTACCCAAGGATACAAAGTCCTCCCCCTTCCCATGGGCTGAACACTTTACAACAGCAATTTCTTTCGGATGCTGTAACGCTTCTAACAATTGTCTTACATATTCTCCATTACGAATGGGTGAGCCAGATGATGTCAAAAATCCCCTCTGAGACCATAACTGCCCGAAGTCATGCACCACGCCAAAGCCGTATTGGCTGTCTGTGTAAATCGTGATTCGAATTCGATCAGCGGCCAAACAGGCACGGGTCAAGGCAATGATCTCAGCTACCTGCGCGGAGCGTACTCCTTCTAGGCAAGCGGCGTCGACCACTCCTGAAATAGTACATACAGCAAACGCTGCTCTCAATTGCCCCACACTGTCTCTTAAGCATGAACCATCGACAAAGAAAATTTCATCTGGGTCATCCAATGGCTCATCGACAATGTCAGGTCTCGGTTTGGTGCAAAGTTCGGTCACATCGAGACAGTCATGGTCCTCACAATCTTCATCATCTGTGTTCGGTATAGGCATCAATGTCGCAGGGTTCAAGATGGAGCACCTTTTCAGAGTCACATTCTCTGCGGCAAGTATGACTTGCTCGTACCTTGTTAACCTATTGTTCGTTAGGTGCTGGGTCTTGGTCCTGGTCATTAATAACTCAACCGAATGTGGTACATGTACAGTCAATGGATGTCCCATTACAATGCTTTCACATCTTTCAATGCTGACACCTGTTGCAGCAACGGATCTTAGACATCCGGGCAACGCAGAAGCTACTGGATCTAAAGTAGCTGAAAAATAAGCAACTGGTCTACGGACACCTCCATGGTTCTGAGCTAACACTGCTAATGCACATCCTCCTCTCTCGTAACAAAACAATGAAAAGGCCTTGTTGTAATCAGGCATTCCCAGTGCGGGAGCCCTGCACAAATCATCTCTCAACTGCAGGAATGACATCAAGCACTCCTCGTCCCATGGTACCGGATCACTCACATCCTTGTGCGTAAGCCTCTGCAGAGGCTTTGCTCTCAAGGAGAAACTAGGAATCCACTGTCGACAATAGCCAACCATTCCCAGAAACATCCTAACTTCCCTCTGTGTAGTGGGTACCGCCATGCTCATTATTGCCTCAATTCGATCTGGTGACACCTTCCTCTTGCCTTTTTCTAATCTGTGTCCCAAGTACTGTACCTCATTCAAACAGTACTGCAGCTTGTTCGGGGACACCTTATGTCCATTCTCTGCTAAGTGGTTCAACAAGGCTACTGTGTCAATTCTGCAAGCATCTTCTGTTTCTGAGGCAATGAGCAAGTCATCTATGTACTGCACGAGAACTGAGTTCTGCGGCAACACAAGACTCTCAAGGTTCTTCTTCAGGATCTGGTTAAAGATCGATGGACTTTCCGTATACCCTTGAGGGATACGACACCATGTTAACACGCGATTCTCTAGCCTGAACGCAAAAAGAAATTGGCTTTCCTCGTGGAGCGGTATCGAAAAGAAGGCTTGACACAAATCGATAACCGTAAACCACTCGGCTTCACATGGGATCTGGAACAGTATTACGGAAGGATTCGGTACCACTGGACAACAAGGGACAACTATCATGTTGACCTTTCGCAGGTCTTGCACGATCCTGTATTTCCCGCTCGGTTTCTGTAGTCCCATTATGGGCGAATTACAGGGACTACCTCTGATCTCCTTCAAAATACCCTTCTCAATGAAAGTCTCGATCACAGGTTTTATTCCTGCAATCGTTTCTATCGATAAATTGTATTGAGGTGTTCTGGGGAAATCAACATTCTGTTTCACCTCAATCCGCACTGGTTCAACCCCTCTGATTAAACCTATTTCGTCTCCTGCGAAATCCCACACCACAGGCGACACTGCGTCTCTCAGATCATGTGGAAGTTCTTCCACAGTCACCATTGGGTACAGATCTATACACAGATGCTGATTGGCCATCTTAAAGTCAGCATCATCATCTCTCGTCTGGACCTCCACTCCTCGTGGTGTACAATAAATCGTGCAGTTCAATTTGCACAACAGATCTCTTCCCAAAAGACAAACTGGACTCGTGTCACATACTACAAACTGATGTCTAGTTTGGAAAGTACCTATCTTTACTAAGATCGGTTCTGTCAATGGGCTGCTCATCTTCTTGTTCGCTACTCCAACAACCTGGATCGATTGTCCCGAGAGGGGTAGGTTAGGGACTACTGCAGATCTTACAGTAGACCGGGTAGCTCCAGTATCAACCAAAAGTGTTGCAGGATTGCCCTCAATCTCTGCCTCTACAAAAGGTCCTCTCTGGTCTACCTCCAAGACCGCTCCAAGTGTGCAGTCTTCCTCCCCCTCAGGCACCGTCAGGATAAAGGGTCTAAGCTATCCTCAGCATAGCGTTCGAACAGGGGCATCTGTTGGTACGTTCGTGTTCCTTGTGAAAACTTTGGAGCTTGGGGAATCTGAGCATGAGAATTGTAAACCCCCCTTTCATCGTTCTAGGTCTCGTTATTGTGTTAACCACCTCTTGCGCGGGTGCCTGAGCCCCCTCTTCCTCTTCCTGTACCTGATTAGCTGGGTTCAAAGGACACTCGCGTTTCCAATGTCCGACCTGGCGACAAAGATGACACGCAGTGGTCTTCTTTAGTGTGGCCACGTCCACTCCTGTCTTGGGGTCTACTGGTTTTCCCTTTCCCTGTACCTGATTATTCTGGTTTCCCTGGAAATTTCCTTGCTTTCTCCCCAAGGTCCCTCCACTAGGCTGATTCTGTGCTGTCTGCATCTGGACAAGCATCAATTTGTCTTTTAGCTTTCGATGTTTTGAATCCACCTCATCACTACAGTACCTCGCGTACCGTAAAATTTCATCTAGTGGCTTGTTCTGCCAGCAGATCAAATGGTGCTGTATCATGAGGCTGATTTCCCCTCTCAGACCCGTTACAAACTTTGAGACAAACTGTCCCATATCCTTAGGGTCCAAAACATCTAACCCACTATACTGTTTAAAAACTTGCAGAAGTCTTTCATAGTATTCATGCACCGTTTCCTTGGGTTCCTGTACAGTCCGATCTATCTTAACCCAATCTATATCCTGAGGTGAAATCTTCGACTTCAGCCATGTAATCACCTGCTCATACTTTTTCATGACATCAGGTGATGGACCATTTGTAACCGCCTCTCTTTTCGGTTCCGAAGTCGGCCACTCAATAGCGACTTTACATGCTGTCCACAAATCTCCTGGTACCACTATGTCAAACAAGGTGTTCAAATCAATCCACAATACTTTTGAAATCTTCACAAACCGCTCAACCTGCTTGTACCACTCCACCGGTTTTTCCCTCAGCCGAGGAAAATCATTTGTAAATGCAGCCAAATCACCTCTATTCCACGGTACATGCACGTACCCTCCATTCTGTACTTCCCGTAAAGGAAAATTTCCAACACCCGTCGCCCCCCTCCTGGCGGCGGCGTTTCCCCTTCTGCTCTCTTTACTGGTTTCTTTTTGGACCACCTTTCTTCCCATTTGTCCAACAAAATCCATATTCTCATTCCTATGATCAGGTCTCTGGTGTGCGTCTTTAATCCTGTGATTCTTTTCTCCTCCAACTCCTGATCACTGTAATGCAATCTATGTGGTCCCTGTAACGCTTTAGTTTTGTTCAGGTCCACCTCATATCTTTTGGCCAATTCCTTCAATCTATCATGTGCCGTTCTAGCTTTTCGAGTCACATCTTTTGCTACAAACAGCAGCTCATCTGATCCATAAATTTCTATCCTTTCCAAAGGCAGACCCCCACTGATCATTTCGTCTACCTCTGCTTTCAGCCTCACTACGTCTAGCAACCTTGCCTGTACTGCACTCCTCAGTACTTCTCGACAACCCGAGCCATCTCGCTCATCACAGTCACTATTCTGTCCTTGTGACCTATTCCCTTCCATATTCCTGGAACTTGGTCTGTCTTCCGAGACATTTTGTGCCCTATCTCTTTGCATCCTATCCTCTTGGTTCGTTACTGTTGGTGTCCACTCCCTCAAAGCTGACTTAGATTCCCGTAAAGACCTCGGTCTTTCTGGTCCCTCCTCTTCTCTCCTGAAGGAAGAGTCTGCTGTAGCCGGTAACGGCGTACTTGACTCCATTGGTCTTGGGAAATGAACCACCCTTACTCCAAACCCATTCCCACTCTCACTATTTCCTTCTTCCCTTCTCATTGGCACGGAGCTCCCTTCTCTCACTCGGTCTGGGTCATATACCGGTACTATAGGGCCAATGGTAACCGGTACTGTCAAGGAGTCCGGTAATCTTGTGTTCCCCGCAGGAGGCTGTGTTATCATAGACGCCGTAGCCCCCTCCGTTCCTGTGGAAATTCTTCCCACTACTCTCATGCTAGTCTGGTTCTGGCTCTCATCAACTATTGCCACTGCTGGGGTTGTCTTTCCCTCTTCTGAATCTGGATTAAATGGTGGTGGCCTCTCCGCCAACATCCTATCCAACAGACTGTCATCTAAATCACTGTCGTCCTCATCGATTCTTGTAATCTTTCCATTTTGTATCAGCAGTGGGTATAACTTATCTCCGTCGATCGTATCCGCTCTCCACTTTTTCTCCAATGCATCCCACCTTGCATCTTGGAATGCCCTGACCGATTTCTTCACCCTTTCTTGACACCTTTCCTTCTTTCTATCATACGCTGCTCTTATCCACGCATGTAGTGCCTCAAACTGTGTCGGTCTAGGTAGTGGTCGTATTGAAGCCATTACACTCTTGAGCTGGTACAGCACCTCTAACCTGAAAGTACCATATCGAGGGAACGACAATTCTCCTTCTGCTTCTGTCATTTTATGCCAATTCTCAAGCCAAATTATGGTATGCAATCCTACATTCTTTGCCATATAATGTGCTGGTGTGTCCTCAGGAGGAGCTTCCTCTCCCTCCCGAACAACCACATGTCTATCACCTCTACAAAGTTCCCTTAAAGCTTTAAAACATTTCATGATGAATCAACTTTGTATTTGCACTCAAAATGTCCGCTTTTACTTCCTGATTCCAATCCACCAATCCCAGCGCGGTTCACACCAACCGGCCTATCGCAGCGCGGCACTTGTCTGACGTCACTTTTCCTCCGCTCGCAGCAGTTCCCCTCCTTTCTAATTCACTTGTTCTCACTCGCATTCGTCCCAATTATACTCTGAAATAATGTCCGTCCTACCGAACAATTACCTCTCTGACCGTCAGTCTTACCAATGACCGATCAGCCTCTTGAGCTTGTTGACCTCAATCTGGCAATCGTCTGTCCACGAACGACTGGACAATCGCCTCTAATACTCGATAGGATTCAATCACTCGATGTTCTGCACACAATAACCTACGACCTGCGTTGGTTATTCACACACTCACACATGTGTCCCTATCTTCTGTGGGTCTGTCAATGACGTCTCGTGACCCCCACAACTCTGGTCAACGTTCTCAACTCTGGGTGTATTCTACACCACAATAAATCTCCCGGTCCCGCGCGCGCTCACGGTCCGTTTCTCAATCACTCAACTTTCGTTCCAACTCCGCAAGACATCACACAACAATAAAACACCGCAATCTACCAAACATCACTCTTTTCATACTCACTCTACTACGAACTGCTACTTCCGCCGCACCGTCACTCTCCGTCAGTTTTCCACGACCTCCGACATCCGTCTCTCGCGGTTCTCTGGATCTGCGTCACTCGGGCTCTATGGGGCAACTTAGTCTCCTATCTTGCTCTAGATCTCCCCTTACCATCAAAGGTAACCATCCTACTCTGCTACCAACTGATAACGCCGATTCTTATCTAATTATCTATAAGAACCTTCTGGCCGCCAAGATCTTTTTACCTGTTGAATAGTGTAAAGGAGAGAATCTCATCAGGTTAGATATCAGCATTCATTTTGTCTGAAAGGACCACTGACTCCGAATTCAAGTTTGAGAATTTATTATCGCCAAAAATAACTGAACGTGCAGGCACCTCAACACGAGGTTAAAGAAATAGATGGGCACTAATACAAATAATAATCTACGCAGGAGTCTCATCCGACTCAGGATAAGAAGAATAGAAAGTTCTAGGAGGACCAACCAGACTATGATTGCTCCTATTTCTAAGTTGCTCTTCATGGGCCTAAACAAGCTTAAAATCAATTGCTGTCCCTACACTAACGCTAAGTGACATCCCTGCATAACGATTTTCCCAGTGCAAGAAAGAATAAAAGGTGTCAGCTGTGAAGACTTCCTAAGAAGTGCAATCACCATATACCTAAGCTCAGCTCTGTCCTTCTCTCAGGTCTCCCCTACCGCTTCTCCGGCCTCCTCCCTCAGGGCACTATCCCTAATACAAAACCATACTACAAAGGTACACGCCTTGTTTACGCCCTCTTGGCCAGGTCTTCTTTCTTGTGCTTTTCCATAGAAACGGTGACTTCATCCTGGACAGTTTCGTTGACCTTGAGTCCCAGGCGCCTTCTCCGCTGAAAGTATCATCCCTAAATTCCATTGCACTCCCCGTACCATGCCTCCCATCTTTCTAACTTTTGAAAACAAAGAGTTAGTCTTTACTAACGAGACATGTGTCCTTGCACCTGCAACAAAAGATACGTTCAACAGAAACCTTCTACTGTGCTAATTAAATCTACCGTTTGTGCCCAGAGAGCCTTTCCAAGAGAAACCCTTTTCGGCCTACATTATAAGCTAACATAAGAATATACCAGGCCTTCCTTAAGCATATATGTAGTCAGGCCCTTACATGTAACTTTTAAACACACATCTTACTTTTCCCTATAAGCATATTCATTACGATTCATTATGCAAACAATGAATTACATGTGCAACTTTAATATGGTGCACGTTTAAACTACTGCAATTACATTACATACACAAACTAATTCCTCTATGCATTATATTCACACAATTCAAAAAGCATTACATTACATCATTATCCTAACACCATTATACTGCTGAGTTCACTTCGTCTCAGTGAACTATTCATTCTTTGCTAAACATACATGAGTATACAATGAATATAAACGAATATATGTCTGAATACATGTGGGTGCGGCCTATCAGTGATTATGATGCACCCCTACAATTCACAAGAACATTTCGCTCTATCACCCATGTTTTATTCCTATTTGTGTAAAAACGGGAGACAGCATCTTTTTACCACTAATTTTGGTTCGTATAATTGGCAGATAGCTGTAGTAGTAGGAAATCAATGCCACACTTCATAGTTTAGGTTACAAGCAGTTATAAAATATACAATCTCAGCATGTAGCAGGCGACTTGCGTGGAGTGCCTTACCAAACAGCTGACTTGAATGGAGTGCCTTACCAAACAGCTGACTTGAATGGAGTGCCTTACCAAACAGCTGACTTGAATGGAGTGCCTTACCAAACAGCTGACTTGAATGGAGTGCCTTACCAAACAGCTGACTTGAATGGAGTGCCTTACCAAACAGCTGACTTGAATGGAGTGCCTTACCAAACAGCTGACTTGCGTGGAGTGCCTTACCAAACAGCTGACTTGAATGGAGTGCCTTACCAAACAGCTGACTTGAATGGAGTGCCTTACCAAACAGCTGACTTGAATGGAGTGCCTTACCAAACAGCTGACTTGAATGGAGTGCCTTACCAAACAGCTGACTTGCGTGGAGTGCCTTACCAAACAGCTGACTTGAATGGAGTGCCTTACCAAACAGCTGACTTGAATGGAGTGCCTTACCAAACAGCTGACTTGAATGGAGTGCCTTACCAAACAGCTGACTTGCGTGGAGTGCCTTACCAAACAGCTGACTTGCGTGGAGTGCCTTACCAAACAGCTGACTTGAATGGAGTGCCTTACCAAACAGCTGACTTGAATGGAGTGCCTTACCAAACAGCTGACTTGCGTGGAGTGCCTTACCAAACAGCTGACTTGAATGGAGTGCCTTACCAAACAGCTGACTTGCGTGGAGTGCCTTACCAAACAGCTGACTTGCGTGGAGTGCCTTACCAAACAGCTGACTTGCGTGGAGTGCCTTACCAAACAGCTGACTTGAATGGAGTGCCTTACCAAACAGCTGACTTAAATGGAGTGCCTTACCAAACAGACTGGAGACTGCAATTATATTGCCAACGATGCCACTGTTGGCTCTAAACCCTGCTTAAAACAAGGTGGAAGTTGTTTTCAAGCGCCTGGTTGATCAATTTCTCTGCCTGTATGTCACAATAATAAAGTAGGAAATATCCTCTGATATTGCACCTGAATTACTCGAAATTGAGAATAATTAGTAAGGCAAGCATCATATACTTTATTTTAGATTAGTGTAGTACAAGGATACTAGTGTCAACTATTCTTGTATAGGGGAGGACATTTCTGTTCGTTCTGCTTCAGTCCCTTTGTAACTCTATCTGGATATCCCAGCTCTATCAGAAGAAAAAGGCTAACCAATGCTATGCAATTGTGAAATCAATGCCAATACTTAGGAAACACAGATCCTCTACAGCATGCTTATTTTAACTTTAAGCCGAGGCTCAGTGGACACTTAAGGCAAGGTCCATGTGGGCTGGAGCATGCCAACTAAGTCAATACACAAGGGGGTGAGGACGTAGTGTCTGATGGCCCATGATGGGTGTTTAAAGCCTTTTGGTTGGACTGGAGGAAAAGGCCAGCAAAGGGAAAGTGCAGGAAGGCCCACAGGCATCATGGGGCTATAGGGCAAAGTAAGAAACGGACAGCTATGACTGAAGAGCATCTACGATAACTCACCAAATGTTGGTGTTTAATCCCTAACATCTTAACAATGTTGCGATCTCCTCCCAGTCCTCATTTCCTTCTTTCATAGTCTGCAAGAGTTTTCCAAGAGAAAGGTGTGCAGTACCAAACTGTATTCCTCGTCCTTCACGAACTTTCTTCCCAGTTCCAGGAAACATTTGAGGAGCTAAGGAGCAAAATGTCTAATGCCTGTTTTATGGATTTTATATGCAAAAAAGTTACCGATTGGTCTAATGGTGTTTGTTTTTTACCCGGTTGTTCCATTCCATTCCCAAATAGCTCATCCTACGTTACGTTTTGTTAAATGTATTTATAGATTGGAAGTTCACCATAAGGCTTTCGAAACTAGGAGGCACATGCATCAATGTTGGATTTTGCGATTTCTTAATTGCGATTTTTAAGGAATCGCAATTAAGGAATCGCAAAAGCCTATGCATGTAGAAATCGCTTAAAAAATAGCGATTTCTAAACATTCCTTAATTGCGACTCGCAAATTGCGAGTCGCAATTAAGGAATACCTCCCCATTCATTCCTATGGGCCTAGAGGCCCATAGGAATGAATGGGAAGACATTCTCAATTTGCGATTCTCAATTAGAGAATCGCAAATTGAGAATGCAATTTCAAGGGTGCCAGGGTGTCAAAAGGACACCCTGTTGCACCCCTGAAATCTGCACATGAGTACATCTTGCACACACACATGACCCAAGGGCATGTGTGTGTGTAAAATGGAACTTAGAAAAATGGAACTTAGAAAAATGCACAAAGTTTTTGCAAATTACCATGAAGTTCAACTTCATGGTAATTTGCGCCCCCTATTAGCGAAATCGCTAATTTTTTTACTTTAATGCATTGCATTTAAGGAATCTCAATTTGAGATTCCTTAAATGCAATCGCAATTTGAGAACTCGCAATTAATTGCGAATTCTCAAATTGCGAGGGCCTTGACCCTTGATGCATCGCAAAAGCTAATTTTGCGATCGCAAACGGCCGATTTTTGCGAATCGCACCGTTTGCGATCGCAAAAAGCTTTGATGCATGTGCCTGTAGGTGTTTTAGTTTTTCTCCTACAGCAGTCTTTCTGCCTTCAGAAGTGAGTGTATTATCTCCTAGCAAGTACTTGACTTCACATCTAATTGGGATGCCAACTACAGCCACTGGTGAGAGAAAAGTCAACAAAAAGTATTTAACCCTGCAAAGCTTGTAGACATCACAAAATATGACTTATCAGATGTACCGTTCTTAACTGATATTAAAATTAAAAATCTATTTTTACCACTGAGAGGTGTCTGAATTATTGAAAGAAACAGTTAAGCTACTTTCTAATATTTCTCCAGGCAAAATTGTAAAGATAGACTTTTATTCACAATTTGGCCATCTTACATCAAAATGTAACTTTATGTAGCTGTGCATTATGTGGACATACTTTCCTTAAATGTTTAGCATGTTTAGAGGCCAAGCCTGTGAAGGTTTAGGACACACTAAAGGTGGCTTAGCTAATATATAAATGTGGGATTTTCTACATAATAGGGCAGTTTTTTCTGCCATGTGGTACAGGATTTGTAACTGCGGCCTTCAGGATATCATGGTATCTCTGAGATATATTTTTTAATCATACATGTTGGTGGTGTTAAAGGTGTTAATGTTGTTTGTGACTCCCCCTAAATGTTTGCTACCTCTGCCTGATGCTCTAAAGAATCTTTATACCATATCTGGTATATGTTGCTGATACCTAGGTATCTGTCAGGGTGGGTAGTGGAGATAACATCCATGCCTTGAAATGCCTGCAGGAATCAAAACTAGTTGTGATATAACAGTGTCTAAATGAATAGAAAATGGACGTGGTATTAGTGAGGCCAGGCTCTCAAGCTATGCTCCCCTTCTACTGGTCAGCTTCTCTGCGTACAGTCTCCTTTCTGACCATAACAGAAAAAAAGCTTGAGTTCGGTTTGACCAGGACCTCCATATGGAAAAAAATTTGTTCAGGAAATGTTGGCGGCAAATACCATCTTATTGTTCATATCATTTCAAGTAATGGCCAGGTCCAGGAGATCTCTGGTTGCCTGTAAGATCAACTGTAACTTTCTGCCTGGTAGTTATTCAGAATATATTTTCTTCTGCCTGTAGAAGGTTCAGAATCTTGCCTGCTCGGCGATCTGTGGATTAAAAGCAATGGACCACATCACTCTAAATATGGCAAGCATTCATTAGTTACTAGCATTGGTTATAGGCAAGTCTGAAACTCTTATGAGAACTATGGTGCAATCCGTGTGGCTGATCTAGTCTACATGAGCGGACGCCTGTAGATTTACAGGCCAACGTAGTTCCACCAACGATGGGGCAAATCTTCATGATCGTGATTACCCCAGAGCATCAAATATGTATCTGTTCAGAATGATTTTTTTCATTTAGGTGTACCTTCAAACAGGTATTCGCCTAACCACATTGCAACTTATCCATCTTTGGAGTTTTATACCCATGGCCCCTGAAGCAGCTTAAGGGATACGTAGACCCATGTGTTATATAACAATTAATTCATTTATTTATTTATGAGTTCTAATAAAGAAAACTCAACCCAAGTGCATCAGTTCACTGGCAATTGGATCACAGTGCAGCCAGCTTCAAATTACAGAGAAGGGACACACAGCAACTCAGTACAAGTCAACACTAAGCATTCCTGAAT
Source organism: Calotriton arnoldi (assembly GCA_963921515.1). Lineage (NCBI taxonomy): Eukaryota > Metazoa > Chordata > Amphibia > Caudata > Salamandridae > Calotriton > Calotriton arnoldi. The sequence continues at coordinate 45,848 of CAWUFW010004257.1, read as the reverse complement.
AGGAAGCAGTAGCAAGAATGAAAAATGCATTGAAGGGTGACAAGGAGAGGGGTATCACAAACAGAGATACCATTGATAGGTACAGAGTACAAAGTGTAATCAATCAGGGTCAGTGGGAAATAGTGAAAGATATAGTACTCAATTTATGGTTCAAATCTCTTTATTCGTTTTTTATAAACAGAAAAGAAAAGCAGTACAAGGCCTTCCGCCCATCAGCAATGTTACCTTTATAAATTCCCTGAACAACCCCAACACTCATAGTACTCAATTTAAGCAAAAGGAAGGCAAACAATGAGGAATTCATTTCGGTAGAGTTTGAACAGTAAAGTTCTCAGGGGCAGATCTACAAGAAAGTGCCGCAGCGTGGCGCTGCAAGCCCTTTGGCTGCGCCACGCTGCGGCACTTTCAGAGCACAGGAATGCGACATATTTACAAGAATATGTCGCATTCCTGTGCTCTCCCCTGCGCTGGCGCACAAACAGCTGCCAAGCGCCGGCGCAGGCACCATTGCACCATGGTGCAAGGATGCCTGCGCCATGGGGAGATTGTTTCTGTGCAGGAAGGGGCACCTTTCTGCACAAAAACAATCAGTACAGGCTTTTCCTCTTTCAATGCGTGCTGCAGAATGCAGCACGCATTGAAAGAGAAAAACGAGGAGAAATGAAAACATTTCTCCTCGGTGCGCCTCGCTACGCCACCTCTAGGGTGGCGTAGCTTTCAGACGCATCTCCAGAGTTACGATTTCTCGTAATTCTGGAGATGTGTCTTGTTCCATGGGTGTTGCGTGGGAACACCCACAGCAACACCCATGGAACGCCCCTTCACCGCAAAGTGCTGCGTGTGAAGGGACGGTATTTACAAGGAGAGGAAAAGTCACGCATGGTGGCTTTTCCTCTCCTTGTAAATATCGAGGAGCCCCTGCGCCACCAGTACGTCACGAAAAGTGACGTACTGGTGGCGCAGGGGGCTTGTAAATCTGCCCCCCAGTTTTCTTTTGAAGACTGGTAAGGGTTCGGAAACTTTGATGCTTGCTCCATACCGATGGTAAAACCCCATAAGAGCCTTGTTTGGCTGCTGACCAGTTGTTGAATATATTGTGTGTTCCAGTGTGACATTCTAGAGGCTCCTCAGACTCTTGTAAAAACCGGATAGTTTGATGGTGGAGAGCAGATTTTCAGGCATGTTGAGTGGTAAGGCCTTATCCTAAAGCAAGGAAACTTACATTATATTCTGGTTCCGAAAGGCAATGGTATTCTTGGAGAACCAGGATGATGTGATCAAAATTTTAGGTGCTAGTGATAAGTCAGGCAACAGAGTCTAACTGTTTCAATTGTTGTTAATTAAGAAACAGTAACACCAACTTGGACAGATTTTCTTAATAAACTTTGCATAGAACCATTGTCTGTACAAACTGTCTGTCTGTCATATTTGACCTGGAGGAAAGGCTTGAACTTCTAACAGCAAACACTGCAGTTTGTGTTTTAGAGGCTACCTGTGCAGCATTTCAAGCCTGAGATAGATGTGAGTCGACTGAAAGGTCCAGAGGTTTCACCACAATAATCAAGTTGGCAGAGAAATCTTCAAAACTAAATCCGCCATGCCACATCTTGTAAACTATGTAGTAGTTTTAGCAAAAATCAGGAAGTATTTTTTTTCTTGGGTTCAAGTTAAGGAGATTTGCAGGTATCCAGTCTTGTATCTTTCACAATCAATCTTTTCGTGTGATACTCTCTTGTAGCGAGCAAATATATCTGGGTCGGACCTGCTTATTGGTGAATGCCCAACCCTGCCTTCTACTCAGCATTCTCAGTGGCTGCATGCATTGAATGAATAAAATGGAAGCCAGGGGTATCTGCTGGGGACACCACAAGTTACAGGGGCAATCTAATATGCACAGTTCCATAACATATTCTTTTAAGCCAAGAACAAGTCAATGCACATGTAGATCTGCAGAATCCGCAGGAGTCTGTGATTATCAATCATGTCAAAAGCCATCCATAACATTAGACAAAAGCTTGCCTTTTAGTGGACTAATTTTCTCAACGCTCTTTTTACATCATGGTTTCTTAGGCTGTAGATCATAGGATTTAACATTGGTATAATAACTGTGTAAAACAAGGACAGCACTTTACCCTGAGTCTTAGAAGAGATGGATTGTGGTTGCAGATACATGATGAAAATAGTCCCAAAGAATAAAGAGACCAGGGTGAAGTGTGAGGCACATGTCGAAAATGCCTTATATCGCCCTTTCAAAGATTGGATCCGCAGGATAGTAGAGATGATATAGCAATACGAGGTGGTGATTAGCCCACATGATGAAATGCCAACAAAAGACACAAAGACAAAAATGACCACCTCATTAGTGGTGGTGTCCGAGCATGATAGCTTCAGGAGTGGTGAGAAGTCACAGAAAAAGTGGTCAATTACATTAGACCTACAGAAAAATAGACTAAAGGTAAGGATGGTTTCCCCTACTGCGCTGAGAACACTCCAAAGATATGTGGCAACTGCAAAATGAACACATGTTCTTTGACTCATTATAACTGGATAAAGCAATGGTTTACAAATGGCTACATACCGGTCATAAGCCATCACCCCCAACAAAATACTCTCAGAATTTCCAAACACAGTGAAACAGAAGAGTTGAACAGCACAGGCAGAGAACGTAATGGTCTTCTCCACAGAAATTAGGTTTACAAGCATATTAGGCGTGATTGATGAGGAATAACAGAGATCAACAAAGGAAAGGTTACAGAGGAAATAATACATGGGTGTGTGGAGGTGTGGATCAGTCACTATCAATGAACAAATGACTGAATTACCCAGCAGGGTTACAATATAAACCAACATGAAGATTACAAAGAGCAGGACTTCTAGCTGAGAATTAGTGGTGATTCCCAGAAGAATGAACTCAGTCACTGAAGTGTGATTCAAACCTTCCATAACTTATTGCAGGTGACATTCTGGAATTGAAAAATCTCTGGTAATCACTGTTAATATCACAGGTAAAAAAATCATATTCCTGCTGGTTTTTGCATTATCCATTAAAATTCAGAAAGTGATAGCGCACAAATGTCCACAGTGATTACAAATCTTGGTTCACAAGTATCTAGGATGTGAACCATAAGGGGGACAGAAGCAGAAAAGCAACATTAAATTAGTATTTTTAATACACAGACACAGGGATTATGAAACATTGTGAAATATTCTTCCAAAACATTGATATTCTATTTAAAATATTGTGTCTTCTGCATCACCTTATTCCATACTTTTCATTCAATTATATGTCTAAAATTAGAGCAAAAATAAAAATATTAAAACACCTCATTATTTTTTAGCTAGAAATGAGCTTGTCCACTATCAAGAATTGCTTTGTGTGCTGGTAATCATTATCCTGTGGCTTCTGTGGCCTCCTCCTCTTGTCTTGTGCCAAGAACTTAGTGCATACTAAATATCAATGACAAAATATTAACAAAAATATCGACAGCTAACAAGTGTATATTTTCTATTCCTAACTCCACATATGTAACCTACATGGTATATATATCTTCAAAGTAGATAGATGTAGAGTTAAGAATAATACATTTGTTCTTCCCTATATGCACCTACCTTTCAATCTTTTGTCCTTCGATAGTCTGTCCTCAATATTTCTGTATGTCGATATATTTCATTTAGATATTCAGCAGTACAATCGCAGCGACCTCAGTCAGAGAGATTTCCATTTCTCAAAGGCAATCTGCATGGATGGTGATCAATTGGAGTGTGTTGCTACCTCTCCATTATAGGAGGATATATTCTACATTTGGGGAGCCTAACGTCCAAATTGAATTGCTCCCAGACTTCCATCATGCTTCCATTTTATGAAAATACTGCAGCTACGTGATCAAGAAGTGTAAAAAAATGGGTTATTAGTTCAATTGGTGGAAGCCTCCCTAGAAAAATAAAATATTGTAAGGGTAAACCACAACCTGTGCTTCACCCTTCGGTAGCTTGGCACCAAAGCTGTCAGGTTTAACTTAGATGCAATGCTGCTCACAAACACTAATAAAATTAAAACACAGGAAAACTCCTATACTAGTTCAGTAAAAAAGTGAATTTTTAATAAATCAAATGACACCAAACAATCAAAATCTAATCAGTAGAAACAGAGATATTAGTTTTTAAATTTTTAGGTGAAAATACATCAAAAAAAGCACAAAGTGCCAATGGTGGTTATTTGGTATCGCTGGACTGCGGAAATGTTTCAAGTTCAGGCCGACCATGATGGAACATGGGTCGGGTACTGGGACCAGGTTAGTCCTGCTGGACAATTACCTTCCTAAAGTCCATGCAAAGGGTACCATTCACCTTGGCAAGGTCGACGAGGAGGAGGCTGTCTGGAAGAGGATCAGGTTGAGGATCGCAGACAGTCGTGGCTGTAGCCCAAAGAGACGGTTGTTGGTGGAGCTTCATGCTGGTTGATCATCACAGATGGTTGCTGTTGGCGTAAAGAGCAGATCCCGCTGGAGCTTCACACTGGTGATTGTGACGAGCTGTCGATTCTCAGCATTAAGAGGTCTCTTCGCAGTCGCGAGGAGCCCAAAACTTTAATATCTTCACCTTTTCTTCAGGACGTATTCTCACCAATGCTAGCCAATATCCAGGACCTGGGGGCACCTCTTCAGGTTCATCACTCATTCCAGCAGAGTCCAGGAGCAAAGCCCAGGTGCTAGTCAGCTGTGCAGTTGCAGAGAGGCCTATGGAAGCTTGTTGTTTCCTGTAGCTCACATAGGAGGTCAGTCAACTGACCCCTGAAGTCACTCTGGGCAGCCTGGGTTCAAGGCAAGCAGGTCAATCCTTTCTTCAGTCAGCTGGTTTGTCCCAGTTCGTCAGACAGCAAAGCAGTCCTTTTCCGAATCTTCCACAGGTTTATGAGTGTTCATGATAAGGTGTTATGAAGGTCTCACTTTACCACTGGTTCTGGTCAGTTCTTCCTTTCCCTTGGATTGGGCTCCAAACTGTCGAGGGTGACAAAGCAAAGGTAGACCTGGTGTCAGGTTCATTTATATGTGCTGTAGGTTGGGAAATTGCCAACTTTCTAAGAGCAGCATTTTCAGAATAGTAAAAAAAATCTGACTTGACCATTAAAGAAGATTTTACATTTCAATTCATTTCAGTGCAAACAGCAACTCTATTGAGACTGAAGTTAACAAATATTAATTAAGTGCAATACGGTAACCCAGTGTTAGTCTATATGAAAGACAACCTTACAACAGTGAAATATGGCTGTAGGAGTTTTCCACTGTCTGAACATTTAAAACTTAAACCCACATGTCCTACTTTTTGAGTGGCATGCACCCTGCCCTATGAGCCTCTACGGCCTTTACTAAAGGCGATTTACCAGTATTGAAATGGGAAATTTAGGCATAACAAAGGGTATATTTTCCATATTGAGGAGGGATGTAGCCTAATGGCTAGGGCGGTTGATCTCAAATTTGGGGAACCAGGTTCGAGTCTCGGCAATGTCGCTCAACATCCTGTGATTCTGGACAAATCACTTAATCTCCCCATGCCTAACAAAAATGAATATGTCCTTGTGTAACGCAACTGGGGCTCCTGTAAAGTGCTCTGATACCTTCAAGTCAAGTTCGCGCTATATAAAACTACGGGAAAAAATACATATATTTTGCACTCCAGGCATTTCAAAAGGATACATTAGTATGTGGCACACTGAGTGCTGCAGTTCACTAGTGGCATATAATTTGCAGGCCCTGGGTACACATAGTACCATATACTAGGGATCTACAAGTAAACTAAATGTGCTAATAAGGCGTAGGTCAATTTTACCATATTTTCAAAGGAGAGCACAAGCACTTTGCTTCTGATTAGCAGGGAAAAAGTGTACAGAGTCCTACAAGCCAACAAAAACGAGTTCATCAAGGAACCCAGATGAAGGCAAAAAATCTGGGGTTTACCGGTCAGAAAGGGCCAGATCCAACAAGACAGACATAGTTCTCTGACTTTTGTGACAAAATCCGAAATTCTCTTCCATCATCACAGAAAGATGACTGACAAACAGCAGAATTAAAACTCTGTTGCTGTTTTCCCCAACAGAGAAAGGTTTAGAATTTGGGGGGGGAGCCTTGCTGGCAGAGACTAATCTGCAATAACCCTTTTCCATTCTCTGATTTGTTGGAAGCCTATACCACCATTTTTTAGATTAAGGCCATGATTCCAAGATGCATGGTACTGTGGCTTCGGTAAAATTGCTTGTGATTTTACAGTTATTTGCCAGGGAAATCGCCCCTGTACTGTGCATGTACAAATAGGATCCCATGAAATGGGAATTCTCTTTGAGACCAATTTGTCCAGTCATAAAGTAACACAGCACTGCCTATTTCATGCTGTTTTATGACATACTTTTACACCTGTTTTTGCAACTAAAGCCTCATGAGGTATTTCCATCCAGAATACCCAGCCAGAAAAATAGTGTTTGCTATCCCACACCTGGTAAAACCTGGTAAGGAAAACCCAAACATCCCATAATTATATAGAACAAAATGAATGCATAAAATCATGTGTTAATTTAATTTGACTTGACTTGTAATGAGGGCCTACCTATTTAATATCTATTAACTATAAAATGAAACTTTCACTTTCATCCAGTTATTTGAACATGAACATGTGAACAAGTGGGCACTCCTTGCCAACCCCAACGGACACCAACCTTCTCTTTTTTTGCTTGAGCCCGAACTCCTGTAGGAGCCGAGGGTGCTAGCTCCGATTGGGACTCCTAGGATATCACAGTGATCCAAAAAAACATTTTCTGGGTAAAGATTAAGCTTTCTCCATGCAATTTTCCTATAGAAAACCTGAACAGCGATACAGCCAAAACGGCTGAATGGAATTGCACCAAATTTGGCTGAAAGCTAGATCTTTACCTAGCAAGCATGTTCTTTGTGGTTTGGTGTAAATCTATTCAGTAGTTTTTGTGGAAAATAAGGTTAATGTTTATGAATATAGAGTGACATGGTAGATACTACCGCAGAGTACCATGGTGCAGCGAGATTAAAACACATCATCTGATTGGCTGGCCACTAGAGAAAGTTGAATCTGCCATTTCATGACTTAGGATTTAGTCCCTGTGTTGTAGAAGAAATGACAAATAAAGAATATGAGGACAGGGTCGGGGTACCCCGACCAACTGGCCCTTGTGGGGTTCTAAAAAGGACAACCTTTGAGGTCAACTTAATTTCTTTTTCTTCACGGCTCCACAGGCTCAGCACGGCCTCTGTATAATTTCATGGTAGTAATACAGTGTAATAGCTTCCAGAACAAAAGGCTGGCCTTGGGTCGCTGCAAGACCATGGGAGTTGGCCAGCAACAGAGTGCTGACCGCCCATGGGGGGGTTTGCCTCAGGGCCTGGCTGCATGCCAGACCGTGCACTCAACCCCTTATGCACATAGCCAAAGACTGTGTGCAATGGGGGTTGAACACCCATAGGGGGTTGGGTGCAGGGTCTGCATGCAGGGCAAGCCCTGCAGATAACCCCATTTTGCGCATGGGAGAAGACCATGTGCAGCAGAGTTTGGCCGCCCACAGAGTAAGTGCAGGGCTTGGCCACAGACTAGCCCTTGAGGCCAACTCCATGCTACACACAGCCAAAGCCTGTGTGCGGTTTACTCTAGGCCTAGTTAGGTATGGTAATAAAATATTACTTCCCGTTAAAAAAATTTAGTAATTCACCGAAGAACCAAAGGTTAAAGTTATGTTATAGTCAGTGCTTATAATATCCTGATTTACATTCTAAACTCTGAGAAATTCACTGAAAAAAGGAAAGGTTAAAGTGAAGTTATAACCCTCTCCATGCACTGCTCCCTGAGCTTCATTACCCAACACCCAGGGCACTATGTCTCTAAAAAGGGGGGGGGGGCACGTTGCCCCCCTCCCTAAGGCTTATTAAGCCCTCGGAGCCCCATCATCAGGGCTTTTATTTTAAGGGAAGGGGGCTACTTGTTCCCCTCCCTGAGCCTATTTTGGAACCGCGGACACCATCCCCCGGGGCCCAATTTGTTATTTAGGGGATCAGGGCTATGCAGACCCCCTCCTTCAGCCTTAAACAGACTCTGGGGATCCAATCCCTCAGGGCCTCTCTGTATAAAAGGTGGGTGCCCTAGTGCCCGCCAAACACATGTTGGAGGCAGTGGGGAGTCCCAGGGCCTCCACAGCCCCAGCCGGCTCGCGCATGCTGCAAGAGTCGGCATTGCTCCCGCCCGCAGGGAGCCGCCTCCCTCCCTGTGCCTATATTGGCCCCAAGGACCCCAGCTGCATGGTGCAGGAGCTGGTATTGTTCCCACCATCAGGGAGCAGCTCCCCTTCCAGAGCCTATACTTGTAATAGTTGGGTGCATTAGCACACACACAGGACACTCGCCATTCAAATCTTGCTTGAATTAGAAATACGTTAAAAAGCAGAAGACAAGAGGCGTTTGGCAAAACAGGAACAGTTTGTTTAATTAAACATTACGTCTGGGAGAACAGTTATAGGCACAAGGTCTGAGGTCTGTCTCAATTTACAATTAGTCCGTGTTCTTCTTATATACAAACATGATAGGTGGTGAAAGTTTCCGGCATACTGTATATGATGAGGAATGTTGGTTGCTGCCTTTGGAGTCATAAATTAATTGTCTAATGGTTACTACAGGTGGATCTCGACCTCGCATGGACACAATGTGGTCAGTGGATAGTGTGTCCAGATGTCCAGCATAACGCATGATCACTACATGCCCTAGGTCTTGATTGGCTATGTGTTCCTAACTCATCTGGCATCTGACTTTATGGTAATTTTAGGAGCGCGCGTAGCCCCCTCCGGCCATGTGTGCTTTATTGGACCAATTTCCCTCAACCATTGTAATGTCACTGCACTTATCTGTGGGATTAAGCAAGAGTTCCATGCCTGAGTGTTTGCCTGCCAGCTACACATCATCCCACCTGTGACATATCAATCAGCAATCTCAGGCCTAGGTCTAGGGACATGCTTGACTACATATTTCTGAGTCGAGGTTAATGTAGAGCTCACAACAGGTGATTTTGTTAATAAGGACATGATTTAATTTTCATTGATAAATGCATTGATTTCCATATTAGCACACAGGTTGGGGGCCACCGTGGACCCATGGGCTCCAGATGGCTCCCTGCATGCTACAGTAGCCAGCACTGCTCCTGCCCACAGAAAGCAGCCCCCACCCAGCCTATATTGCGTCGGGGAACCCATCCTCTGGGCCCTCTCATTATAATAAGTGGGTGCCCTGGTGCCCACCCAGGGCACACACCATACACAGGTTGGAGGCCGCAGGAGGGCCCCAGGGCCCCTGCAGCCCCAGCCAGCGCCCCGCATGCTGCAGGATCCGTCATTTCTACCGCCCACATGAAGCAGCTATTTATGCTGCTTCCTCTGGGAGGGAGCAATATCTTGATCTGTTTCCCTGTCGACATCAGTGCTGCTAAGGAAACATATCAAAAGTCTGGTCCCAGCAGACAGTAGCATTTTTAAAGCTCCTGTCTGCTGGCAGCAGACTTTGTGTTTGCTCCTGTTTGCCAGGAGTTTTAAAAATGCCTGTGCTGGGTGGGAGAAAATATAAGTTTCCCTGCCCAGGCCAGTGCGAGTAGGGAAACTGCTGTGTCCTGGGGGTGGGCTTCCCGGGACACAGCAAATAAGCTAGCCCCAAGGGATGAAGTCTAGGGGTCAATAAAAGCTCAGGAGAGGGCCGCGCAGCCTCCTCCCTTTTAAAAGGTTTATGGACTCCTGGGGGTGTGCTCCCTGGAATAGGCCTGGGCAGAGTTCACAAAGTACCACTATGTGGAACTCTGCGAAGTGACCAAAAAACTAGAGATCATGTTCTAAACTTTAACAAACTAGAAGTATGTTAACATGCACACAAGCCCCGCCTGATATACATTAACGGTATGCACCGTCTTCCTGCCCTATCCAGGGATGATGGACAGCTTACTAAAAGAACCTCCAGTGCATTTCCTGCACATTTTGGAGACATATTCCTCATGTCTAGGAATATGACCGCATCTCCACCAAACAAAGAAACACTTACTTCTGCAAAGTACAAATCATCAAGTGTGTTTTCTCTGCAGTTCCACAATTGTAAAGATATCTGGTGAAGATGCTCGAGGAACAATCACATTGGCAAAGATACAGATACACAAGGTCACTGGAGACATTTTCTCGGATTCCTTTACGCAGTTGTAGTATAGGAGATGCACTATACATTTACCCAACGAGGTGGCACTTACAAATCAGCCAGTAGAAAGTACTCTAGTTGGGTAGAGGTGTTGCACAAAACGGTGGTCTATTTTTGGATAAATACGCAGGATAGGATTCATTCTGGCACGATGCTCATTTCACACAAATTAAACCTCAACAGGTTACAGTTAGGAAATAACAGTTTTTTAAAAGTTGAAATTCACTTAAAACACCAAAGGGTACAGGGACGCCATAGTTAGGAAATAGAATTTAAAAACCTTATAAATTCCCTGGAAAAAAAGGGTATAGGGACATTATAGTTAGGCTGACATTTCACTCGTACAAAACCAGAGAAATTCAGCAGTTATAGTTTGCTGAGCTAACTATAACTTACACCCCACCAATGCACTGCTTATGACCTCACATATAACATCACTCATGACATGGTCAGTAACATCACTGACGACAACTCAAATGACATCACTCATGACACCTCACATGACATCACTGATGATATCATCCAGTGATCGTGAGTGTTTTCTAAAAGTTACTAAATGTTAAACATATATACTAAGGTAAGTGGTTGTGGGAGTGCATGTATGGGTGAGTGAGTGGGTGTGAAAGTGGTGTATAGAAGAGTGAGTGTGTATGTGAGAGACTGTTTACATAAGTGAGTGGGTGAATGAGTTTTTGTATGGGTCAACAAGTGGGTGTGTCAGTGGGTGTATGAGTAAGTGAGTGTCTGTGTGAGTATCTGTATGGGTAAGTGAGTGAGTGTGTAAGTAGCTGTAATGGTGAATGAGAGAGTTAATTTGTGACTTTTAGTCACAATTCTGAAACGACCACTTTAGAAAGTTTGAATTTTCAAGTCCTAACCATTTGCTGCCTGCAACCTCTTCATGGGTCATATGTCTAGGTGAAGCTGGCAGTTGGTCTTTGTGTATTGCTCTCAGACAGGGATACAAAAAGAAGATAGGTGTTGGCAGGATGGACTACTCTTTAACGAGTGGGAGGATCTATCACCTACCACACTTTCATATCACAAAGGCCCTGCCTGAGCACTCTCACAAAGAGGGTTGCTAGTAGTTTATTATGACCTCTGACAATATGGTGCCAGGACAGGGAGGCTATAAATTCCAAGTGTCTCTGGGTTTGAATCCTCTAGAAGCTTCTCCTATTCAAAGTGGGAACCAAGTATACATAATGGACCTTAGACTCCACCTCTTCAGTACATATCTGGACCTGTGGAAGACACAGAAGAAGGAATGCTGTGCTGCTCTACTGCAAGAAGGACTGCCACTGCTGCCCTCCTACCCAAGTGAAATAGTCGACTGGCATCTTGAACCCAGGACCCCAGGAGTAACGCAAACGGCTGACCTCCTGATCAGAAGCCTTAGGGACAAAACAGGTTTCTTCCATCTTCTACACAACACCTGAACTCTGCCAGCTGCAAGTTCTACCCTCCCAAGTGGTGCCACTGCAGTCCTGGACACCTTGGAAAGTGGGCCTGAAGATGCTCTGCCAGTCCCAACTGTGGTCCCACGATGCATCTGAGTAGCAGCGCGGCCCATCGCTATCCAGAAACTCTGCATTGGAGCTGTTGCACAGCGCATCGCCTGACCAAACTCCTCCTCAGGATCGCTAAGTGGTTCATTTCTGGCCAGGATCTGCATCATCTCCTGCAGCATTTCAGGAACCGCCACTGAAGAATGCATCCTTGAAACAGGCCTGCACATCATAAGTCCCAGTCAATGGCATCCTCAATGACAACACATGACTCCGCAACACAAGTCCTGCAGCTTCTTTGGAACCAGCCAGTGTACCGACGCACCTTCACGCAAGACTCACCATTCACCTCACTGACCTTGTCAGCGTGGGTTTGCTCCCCCCACTGCACAACTCCACTTGCTAGTGGTCTGCCTTCCTGAGCCCTTGGCTCGTAGTTCAAGGCCATCCTCCACCCACAGGCCCCCACCTGCGCCTCATTCCTGGTGGCCAGTGGTGAGCTCTTCTTCTGTCTGCTGTTGTCTATTTTCTTTTGTTTTGATTCTTTTATTCTATTCTATTGCTGCTCTTTCTTTTCCTTGCCTTTATTTCATTGCCTTTTTCTGTAAATCTTTGCGCTGCCTCTTGCTTCTGTCTTCCGATACTCGCCGCTGCTCGATCCCCGTGGCCCGCCCCTTCCAAGCGCCGTTTTCCTGCCTCCCGCCTCCCAGCTGACCAGCCTTCAGCCCCCCATTACTAGCCTGTCTGGGCCGGTCTGAGCCTGTACTGCACCCAGTGCCATGGTCCCTGGCTCCTGTAGTCTCCACCGCTATGACTCCAGCACCCTCTATGAACTCAGTCCCAGACGTTCTACCACCTGCCACCTCGCATCACCAAAAAACACCCGAGGACCATTCACCTGCCGCAACTGCACCTTCTCCTCCATCCGCACGCCAGCTCCGCCAATGGTATGACAATCAAGAAATGGACCTGACCACCTCAGCTGCATCCTACTCAAACCAGCTCCCTCAAAAGACATGCCGTGGAGATCTGGGACCTGCTCGACTCCACTTCCCCCAACATCGCTTTCCTACTGGAAACCTGAATGAACCCCTCATTATCCCCGGACATCACAACCACCACTCCTGATGGCTACAAAATCTTCCACAAGGACCGCGTCAACCGACTGGGAGGAGGTATCACCATAGTATACAAAAACACCCTCCGCCTCACAACCAGCTCCGATGACTACTCACCCAACATGGAACTCCTCCACTTCCGGATACAGGCCAACCCGAACACCACCCTCCATGGCACCCTCGTCTACAGACCTCCCGGACCCTGCCCCCTTCAGTGAAACTATAGCCGACTTTGTCACCCAACACGCTCTCGCCTCAATGGACTACATATTCCTCTGTGACCTCAATTTCCACCTGGACAAACTCATCCCTACTGGAGAAGCTCAACACCATTGGACTCAAACGACTGGCCACATCCCCAACCCACTCAGCAGGACACACACTCGACCCCATCTTCTCCACAAACAACAACATTGCCGTCAGCCACACCTCCGAGCGAAATTGGATCGACCACCACTGCATCCACTTCTCATTCACCAAACCCACGGTACGCAACCACGCCCACCGCTATTCTTGCAGAAGCTGGAACAAGGTCACCGAAGACCAGCTCACCACCTCCCTCAGCAAACCCCACCACCGACATCCACGGATGCCAACACCTCAGCATGCAACTTCCACCGCTGGAACTCTGACTGCGCTAACACACTGGCCTCTAAGGGAACACTCAGGCAAGAGCTCCTCCAAGAAAGCCAGCTGGTTCTCCCCCATCCTCCAAGAATCCAGGAGCACATGCATATGACTGGAGAAAAGATGGAGGAGCAGCAAGACTATGGCAGACTACGCAGCCTTCAAAGCCGTCATCACCGCACACCACCACCTCATCAGAACAACAAATAAAGCCGCCATACAGGAATGCATCAACGTCAATGCAGTCAACAGCAAAGAACACTTCGCCGTGGTTGAAGAATTTTCCAAACCCAGCACAGAGACAGCAGACATTCCCCCCTATGAAGACCTCTGCGGCAACCTCCCCACCTTCTTCCACCACAAGATCAAAGAGATCTATGACAGCTGTGCAACCAAGAACCATCCACCTCACCTGCAACCACAGCATCATGGACCGCTCCCAATTGGGCTTCAGAAGCAACCACAGCACCGAGACCGCTCTCCTTGCCACTACCGATGACATCCGCACCCTACTCGACCAAGGTGAATTGGCTGCCCTAATCCTCCTGGACCTCTCAGCCACCTCCAATGCTGTCTCCCATCACACCCTTGGCGCAAGTCTCCACAACGACGGCATCTGCAACAAAGCCCTAGAATGGACCTGCTCCTTCCTCACCGGCTGAACACAGAGAGTCTGACTTCCACCGTTCAACTCAGAACCTACAAAGATCAGCTGCGGAGTGCCTCAGAGTTACTTTCTGAGCCCCACCCTCCTCAACTTCTAAATGGTCCCACTTGCAGCCATCATCAGAAGCCACAGACTCAACATTCTCTCCAATGCTGATGACACCCGGCTGATTCTCTCCCTCACAGATGAACTCACAGCCACGAAGAGGAACTTTCACAATGGGATGAAGGCAGTCGCCACCTGGATGAAGGACAGCTGCCTCAAGCTAAACTCAGACAAGACTGAAGTCTTCATCTTGGGCTCCACCCACTTTGCCTGGGATGACTACTGGGGGCCCACAGCGCTTGGACCCCCCCCCCACACCCACAGACCACACACAAAACATCAGCATCATCCTGGACTCCTCGCTTTAAATGAACCACCAAATCAACGCCCTCTTCTGTCCTCCTGCTTCCACAAACTCTGACTCCTTCACAAGATCTTCAAGTGGATACCCACAGAGTCTAGGAAAATGGTCACCCATTTGCTTGCCAGGAGCAGACTCGACTAAGGCAATGCACTCTATGCCAGCACCCCCCAGAAGCTCCTAAAGAATGTACAGAACATCCAGAACGCCTCCACCAGACTCATACTGAACATCCCAGGCTGCAGCCACATCACCGGCCACCTGAGAGACATTCAGTGACTACCTTTCAACAAAAGAATTACTTTCAAGCTCCTCACACATGCCTACAAAGCCCTCCACAATGCCCGACCTGCATACCTCAAGCACTGCCTCTCCTTCTACACTCCGAACAAACATCTGCACTCTGCTCAACTGGCCCTAGCCACCATCCCACGGATCCGCAAGACCCTGGGTGGAGGAAGATCGTTTTCCTACCTCGCTACGAAGACCTGGAACTCCTTGTCTCTGCACCTCAGACAATCAGCATCGCTGCCGAAATTCAGGAAGGACATCAAGACCTGGCTCTTCGACTGAACCACAGGATCAAATGGGTGAGTAGTCGCACTTTACTAGGAACTATATTGATTGATTGATTGATTGCAAAATCCTCATCAACACCATTCTCAAAGATAATGCAGAAACTCACATCACTGATTCGCAGCTCCTAAGAATTGCCTCTCTGCCATGCATCCTGAAGCAGGACTCGGCATCATTTCACAAGCCGGATTTAAGGTACTCTTTTTCAGCTGGTCTAACTGGGTCCGTGTAGCCAGCCTGAGCTCCATCACAGTCGGCCTGAACTTTGTCCGTGTCCGGTGCGACGAGATAACCACAGTTGGAGCTTTGTGCTCTCTTTTATCGTCTTGGTGTTAAACTATTTCGAAATTTTACTCTATTTTTCTAAATTGGTGTAGGATTTTTCTTGTGTTTTGTAATCACTTTATTATTGTTTGAAGTGCTGAATAAATACTTTAAACATTGCCTCTAAATTAAGTCTGACTGCTTCTGTGCCAAGCAACCAGAGGGTTAAGCAGAGGTTAATTTGGGGTTCGATTGTGACTTCACCCTGACAACGATTGTGGTTGCTGCTTGAGTAGGATTTCATCCCCCCTCAACTAGTCACCAAATGTCTTGCAATACAGAAATACACATAATACACACACATATTTGACATATGCTAAAACATTTAAATATATACAAAATATACACATAAATACATCATATACAGAATATAAAACACTTGAAAATTAAATACATTATTTTACTTGCATTTGAACTATAAATTAATTATATACGGTTTCTTTCGACCGGGTCACTGTGAAGTTGGGGGTGCTTTTAATCTAGAATGACTAGTATGTCATTGAGGGTACCAGGAATGGATGTCAAATCATGTCCATTAGTAGGATTTTAAAACATTTTTTAATCAGTAATTGGGGGATGACCTATGGTGACAGAAGATAGCAGGAGAGCCACGTTTGCTTAGGTTCATGGGCAGGAATTGAGAAAGAAAGAGGGAAGATCTCAAGGATGATGGAGTTCCTTCATGACTTCTCTGTCACTGCACAGTCTCCATCTCCGTGAGGTGGAAGCTTTGCAACTTTGTTGATAGATTTAACATGACAATATAGAAAATGTATCAAGGAAGAAGTGGAGCAATACCAGTAGATAGAGTTTTGCATCAAGAACCATAGGTGGTTCACTAGAACACACAGCGACGTAAAGTGATGTGTGTTACTTTCAAGCTACTTTCCAGTAAAAAAACACTTTTTGTGCTAAAAAGTAAATTTTGTGCAGTTTGCATCATCTTTTGTGAAGCAAACCCAGTGCTAAATGTTAATACATTTGCCCCAAAATTTCTTATTAGGTGTGTAGCAGTGGCAGCAGCAAAAGGATTCCTCAACTTGAAACTGAAAGAATACAAACTGAGTGGCAAATTCAAGGCAGCGGATAGTATGCAAAAAGCATGGTCGACGAAGTCAGTTACTCAATCGAGCATTATATATTATAAATTTAAGCCCACATACAAGTCATGAGGAAGCTTCTTTGGCAGCTATACTCTGTGTGGGGCATAGATTATGAAACAAGTGCATACTAACTAGCGTTAGACTGTCATAGAATTTTATATTTTTTACCATGGTGTCCTGTGGCCAGGATAATAGGGATATTGTTGTGTTCTGGGGTGTCAATTCACTTTTCTCTCTCGATATGAGTAGGAGGGAAGTAAGACACTATAGCTTGTCGGACTCGAGCTTATGGTACTGAGGTTGTAGGGTGACTCAATTCCTATCTACTAATGTTTTATGGTCCCAAGCATAGTTCTGTTCCTGAGCAGAATCCCTGCAAAACTAAGTAAATGGTATACCACTTTACTAAAAACTTATAACTAAATTAAATATGCCAATCAGGTATAAGCCAATTTCACTATGTTTTAGTGAGTGAGGACAAGTACTTTAGCACTGGTTAGCAGGGGTAAAGTGCACAGGTGGGGAGAATGCAAAACATTTTGGGAAAGACCACCCTAAGGCTGTCAGATCTAACGTGTGCCATTGCTGAAAGGTCTACCTAGTGACCAATTCCGGACAACCAGGCAATCAGTTGTATGCATCCTTCATGAAGGAACACCCAAATAATAAAAAAGTTTGATTATGCCCATAATGTCCAGAATCACTTACGAATTGCCTCTCAAGGTTCTAGTAAGCATTATTCTAGAATAAATCACCTGTTTCCAGTCAATACAGGTAGTCTGCTTCGAGTCTTTTCCCTTAGAAGTAGTTAGAGAGGGGTCCTTCGTCTGCATCTTGTTAAAGAGCAAGATTTTATTCTTCCAAAACAAGAACACCTGTTGAACAAAAAAATAAATTGAGACTTAGACTCACTGTAAACTGATAAGTCTCAGAGGAATGAAGAGATGCTAGCATGCAGTTCACAAAAGTCCAATTAAGTAACACATGCAGAGACAAGTAGAAGCACGCATCCAGAATGATCACCTTAATATTAAAAATACCAAGCCCCCTTCTGTCTGCCAAATGAATCATCATTTGACATTCATTCATTAATAGATGTCACCTGTTCCAAGTGTGGTCCCTATCTCGGTGTCTCTTTTTACATGGACGTGACATTATACAAGCTGTGCAGTCCTTTGAATCTACACTAACAGTTGAGCAAGGGAATTGAATGCTAGGCATAGAAGTCATCCTATTTGTTCAGGAAATGACACAACCATTGCAGACTTATAGTCTGATACTTATTGTAAAGTCTATAGTCGACCATAAGATTGAATTATTTTACTTTCTTACTTACCTCACCACTCAGACATCAAGCCAAAATGTCGGTTTTCTGCTTGAGTATCTATCAGGTCTATTTAAGTTTATCTAGAATTCTTAGAACACTCAATCTAAAATAATGTTTTTTTTTTCTTTTTGTTTTCTTTTTTTTTTACAGTAGAAATTTCTAATGTTGCTAGTGTTTTATTTTTACGTCCAGAATGCAGAGTTCATCTTCAGTGACTTAATTTGGAGGATGACCGTTCCTCACACTTGAGATGTCTGAGAAACCACCCTCGTCCATTGTTGTTTCTTCCAGAGCCTTATCATTTTTAGGGATGAAATATTTCTTTTCTTTGGTCATTGTCAGTATATTCATGCTTTGGGGAGAGAGACAATTGCATCAACTACACTGCCATTCTGCTCAGTCGATAGACTGGCTGGAGGATATGGTAGATATTTTATTGACAGCCTGCTGAGAAATTGTCTCAGTTCCTTTTTCCAATGCCACCTTCTCCATTGCCATAGCTGTTTGTATTTGCTGTTTCAGAGTTTCCTGCATATGTGTGCTTGATTTAAGTTATACACCTGAGACAAATTAAAACATTGTAAAGTTTGTTTAAAGCGAGGCTACTGGAGTTGTCGATTTAGTAGTAGTTCTGTCTTGTAATGGTGAATTTCTTCCTCGTGAGAATTTGGACTCTCTGACATCACAGTTCCCTGTGAAGATTGGTAAATCTTTCTTTTTCCTCAAAGTTGCAATCTTTTATCTTCAAGTTCAAACACTTTCTTGATGATTGAAGTCTTATAAATAAAGTCATCCAGTGCTGAAAATGGAATAAAATCAGATACCCTTGTTTGGACAGAGGAACCACTAATATCACAGACATGTACTCTTCAGGGAATGCATTGTATTGTAGCAGCCTGAGCGTGAAGGGTTTAACTATTGATCAAATAAGCTGCTTCTTCATCGACTTTAGTATATGATTCTTTAACCTTACCCAAATGTCTCTGCAGCAAATATAACAATGGGATGTATTGGCTATACTACATACCTCATAGATGATGGCCAGTGTCACAATCTCAAAAGGCACTAGCATTTAGATCAGGCACTCTATTATTCCACATTTGTCTGCCTCCATCATCATGGCTTTGGCACATGCATCCCCTATCATTTATTGCACATAATCATTGAAATATCTCTTCTGTTGAAATAGGTGTTGCAGCATGTAGATAGTGGAGTTCAAAGAGTTTGAGGTCCTACCATATGGGGGCTTTAACTAGAGAGGGATTAGTAGTCTAAATGACCATGAACTGCTTCCAGGCTTTGAAGGAATGGCTGAAATATGTGTATGTTGTGGACTACTAGTGCTATTTTGATTAAACCCTGAGCAATTAGGTTGATGTAATGAGCTTAACTTAGAAGTATCCAATATTACTGCAAGTGTAAGTGGAAACTACTCCAGTTTTGAGACCTCCAATTTGTAGCCATTTGAAGATGTTTGTATTGAATTCTTCTAGATAGCCTTTGCTTACCCCCTTGAAGGAGAAGCAGTGTATATAGATGTACGTGTGGGCTCGTTTGTCAACTGGTCCACATGTGTGTAGTGAGATGAATGTACTGCATAGTGCTTTCCTTCATTTTGTTCATGGTGGAGCTGGATACAACAACATTTGAAAAATAAGCTGGAAACTGCATTTTGGACAAAGGGACTCCAAAAGCTCCAGAAACCACAGAAACTGGTCTTCAAACAAAGAAAAAGGGAAGAGGTCAAGCACCAACATTTTGACCAGTTTCCTATTGTATAAATGGAACAGACTATGTGTTCAGTGGTACGGGGCTCCTAGCTGAAAAGCACCTTGATAGATGGTTGTTGTTTTTGTTTATTTGGTGACCTCAGTGAAGGTTGGCTTCGTGAGTGCTTTGGGGTGACTGTGTCATCCCTCTTTTCTTTTTGCCAAATGAGTTTAATGCAGGAAATGGAATACACTACAAGTGAGAGGGCTGCTTCTTGTGATGGCAATATCTTCATCATTATCAGCCCCTCCTTCTGTCTAATTAGGTTCTTTTGTCACAGCACCAGCCACCATTTTAGATGCTGTTCCTACAAGATTGAATGTAGGTTTTTCATAATGTCTACCTGACTTCCCATGAAGCACTGGTATGCAGCAAAAGGTACCGCTCATATTGTGGTCTTCACTCGGTCTAAGTACAGTGACAGCTGTTTTTTCTTGTGCATTGGGGGTCTACCATCCAATTTCCTGATCCTCACACATGCTAATTTTCTAATCACTGTTATAGTTATCATAATAACAATTTGAAAATTAGTCCTGCCTGCCTCGCTTTGGTCTATAACTCTCACTTATACAGGCAGCCTTGATCCCTTTATTCTAAAGTTCTGCAGTGTCCAGGTCTACCCATCAATAGGTGTAAAGGTCTGCCCTATCTTGTCACAGGGTGAAGTGGGGATCAGGAGCCTTCTTTGAACCCACTTTACAATTTGACAATCGGGGATGGTTAGGATGAAAAAGAGAGAAGCTGATAGTTCGAGCCTACATATTATTACACAGTATCCAGCTTCCAACTTACTGCTTAATTGGTCAGGTGGGAATAAGCTGTATTTCTTAACCAATGTTCTTTCCAGCACCGGAAGCTGGTGTGGACCAGTGCAGATAGCTGAAAGTAATTTATTTTGCATAATTAAAAGTTGTGTTTAAGTGTGTGAGAGTGTGTAAGTGTGTGAGCTTGTGAGTATGTCTTTGAGAGTAAGGATGAGCGATAATGGAGTGAGAATCAGTGACAATGAATGCCATTGTAACTGTGAGTGGAAAGAAGTGAGTCAGAGGGAGTGAGGATAAGTGAGACTAAGGTAGTATGAGAGATTGTCAGAATGAATGAGTGCAAGCAAGTGTGAGTGAGGGTTATTCAGTGAGTGCGAATGAATGTGAGAAAGGGAGTGTGAAGGAGTGTGTGAATTTGAGTATGAGTGAGAATATGGTGTTATGATTGCAAGTCTGCCTTTGACCCAGATATACTGACTTATAAAGACACCTATAACAAAACACTGGTGCTGGCACACTGGAGGCAATTCTTTGCATGGCAGACATCTGTGACAAAATATTGGCACTGGCATACTAGAGGTAATACTTGGCATATGGGACACACATTACACAATACTGGTGCTCATATAATGCAGGTAAATATTGGCAAGAGAGGCTACTATGGCAAAATGCTAATGTTGGTGCATTAGAGTTAATTTTGTCATAAGGAAGGATAACTATGGCATTTGGGAGGGTTGTAAACATGACAAAATGTTAAGCCTTACTCAAACCCTGCCTTGAAGAGGTCATGCCCACTCAATTTGCTCATTTGCAAAGATCCATGGCAGGATCACTAGCTACCATTGCCTAAGTGTAAGGAAACCCAAATCTGGAGTCAAAGTCAGAGGCTGTAGTAGAGTTTGGTTGTGTTTGCTTTCCCTAGGGCAAGTTGTGACTGTGTTAGGGTTGATTAGTGCTAGTTTTTGATTGTGCAGGAGTAAGTTGAATAGAAGTGACATGTATTTCTTCTATGAAATACTCGACATGAACAATCACTGATTGATCTTCCTGCTTGCTTAGCTTTCTGAAGCCTTTATTTTCCTTTGTCTCCTTTTGCAGGACTAGGGGTACATTCCATGTCTCTTTCATCTGAATGGAGACTTGGAGAAGATGGATGAATGGTCTTTTTTTCCTCGGTGGAGATGATGTCCCACGTAAGAGCAGTGACATCATCCTGCTGTACAGCAAGCTCAATTTCCTGCTCTGCTTCTACTTCTGGAATATCGGGCGAAGACTGTTGCTTTTGTGCTCCCTGGGAAGATTTGATTTGTTGAGACAATTCTATTTGGAAGACACTGGTCGCAGCCCTGAGGGACATCTGCTTTGCATTTGGTACTGATAGCACCATTGTTAATAGATGGGTGATTCTCCTACCAACATGTTTCTCTACTGATGGAATGATTGTTAATACAGGGGTGATTTTCCTACCAAACTTTTTATGATAAAATGAAGATGCAGCACAGATGCTGCGCTGCACACCGTGATGAAGAAAAGGAAGAGAGTTTGATGCCAGTTGTAACAGTTGCCTTCCTCTCCTTCCTTACCACTTTCTTAGGTGCCTTCGCCACTTCTTGTTGCTCAGCAGCAGAAGCAGTAACATTTAGTAGAGAGATTTGGGATCTGAACTCTGGTTTCCGCTAACTCAAAGACTTCTCTCTGTCTCAATCAACCTGTAGGCAATGAAGAATAAGACTGAAAACAGTCATAATTCATAAAAGTCATCATCATAAAAATATTATACCCTGCCAGAGAACTAAGTAGCCCAAAGTAAATGAAAAACTGCCTAATAAATCCCCGGTGTCCCTCCAGGAACCAACTTAGCCAAGGGGATGCTGTAAAACAATTATTGAATTCATTACAAAAAATAATAACCATGACCCACAGCATCCAACTCATGTGGCAGAATATGTGAACAAACCTTCTAAAATAAATGCAAATAAATATGTGAGGTTAATCTCTAACGCCAATGGGTCAGAAAAAGTCTGGCAAAAAACAATTAAATTAATGAAAAATAACCGTATCCCGTAGGCTACTATAACCAGCCCACAAGCACAACAAAATAACTGAAAATATATATGAAACAAATTGAAAAAGCAAAATATATGAGGGCTCCTAAATATCCATAACATTCAATTGTCCCATCAGAAAGGTTTCAAAAGTGACGCAATATGCTTAAAAAAAAAATCAGACAAAGACATTGGTTTCACAAAATGGAGGTGCACATGGCAATGAAGTAGGAGGCATGGAGAACAAAGATAAAACTCCACTAATGAGACCCTCACTGGTTTCACAAAATAGTGGTTGGTCACATGGCAAGGTAGGCTGCCTATGAGGCACACTGATTTCACAAAAGAGTGAGTGAGCAAATGGCTAATGAAGAGTGGAGAAACAGGGCCAATAAAAACATGGCTGCCTTCCCTGGAGTGATTTCCACCCATCAACAAGCACATGCAGCATAGAAGGAATTACACAAAAATGTACCGACAAAATTGCCTGTGCACATCGTTTGGGCCTATACACCATGAGTAAAGCAGCAACAAAAAATAAAAAAACAACCAAGATTAAAAATAAATAACAGCATAGCAACATAGAAACTGACATAAAATTGTTTGAAATAAACTTTAAAAAGGCCCGAAATGCAAACAGCTATAGGTAGAAATTACCTCAGTCAAAGACGTTTAAATGCTTATTAATCCAACTTCTCTCTCTCTCTCTCTTTCTCTCACTCTATTTATCTCTCTCCCTCTCTATCATACACGCATACCCAGAATGCTCGCCAAAAAGTGACTGTGAACAAAGGAAAATGTCTGGCTACATGTGCACGCCTACTCCAGCCAAACGTAGGCACATGCATTCAAATGCAACATACATTTGTCAATGATTCAAAGCTCTCCAAAGCACCTAAATAGTAAAAAATATGTAACATAGCAGCAGTCAGTATTTGAAAAATTACATTCAAGAATACATCAATGTCCTACACAGGAATAGACACCAAACAGCAAAATACCACAATATAATCACAAAAATGGACAATAACACAAGGAAAAGGAGGAAGCATATTTAACTCTTGGGCTCCACCATACCAAATGTTCAATGCTCTTATATTCGTATCTTTTAATCTTATATTGGCCTGCCCTTCAATACTGAGTCTAAATTCCTGGACATTAAAGAGCATTTTTTTTTTTAAATGAAAAAGAAGTTGAATGATGCTGCAGAGAATGCTTTCCCTTCAAAATGCAAATCCACAATGACCAAGGCTCAACAAAAAGGTGTGTTTTGACAGGAAGAGAAAGCT
Source organism: Calotriton arnoldi (assembly GCA_963921515.1). Lineage (NCBI taxonomy): Eukaryota > Metazoa > Chordata > Amphibia > Caudata > Salamandridae > Calotriton > Calotriton arnoldi. The sequence goes on along the minus strand of CAWUFW010004257.1, from coordinate 22,092 downwards.
GATACTGCAAGTAAAGAACCCTCACTCCCTATTGATCTTCCACTGTAAAAGAATGAACACATTATTAAAATAATATAATAAATGTATTTTGTGCTAAAAAAAAGTTACCTGGGGGCGAGGCCGAGGCGGCCAAGATGACGGTTGACTTCTAACGAAGCTCCCATTGCCCATATCTCATCCTTGCCAATCCTGCCTGACAGTGCTCCCAACTCTGCTCCCACCGGTGCCTGATCACACCGGGACTCCAAGGCGTCTCAACTAAAAACTTTTGAGGTGACGGGAGGGTCCCCCCGACTCACACTACTGGAGATGGTCAGAGGCCAGGCAGTAAGCAAGATGGTGTCCATGCTGCCACAGCCCCCCGACCCATAGAGGACTGCCGGGTGCTGCCTCCGCCACAGCGGGGACAAGTCAATGCCTCTTACCTGAGGCCTGAAGGGGCGCCATCGAATAGCCCTGCTTGGAGGGGAAAGTCCCTTGGGAGACGGGCCCCTGAAGTGAACCCGCTTGCCGACTTCGTGTGGTGCTCAGGCTGGTGGCTGTGACTGAGTGCCTCCATCCACAATGCTTGTGAGTCGGCCTCCCTATAGAGGGACCTGTTGCAGGCCCTGCTCCACTCCCCCCTGCTGTCCTGGTGGCATTACGGCAGCTGCAGCCCAGCCTCCTCCTACATGCTGCTGATGGCCTTGCTACTGGCCCCTTGGGGTGGCACCTGTGAGACAGCTGAAGATCCCTGGGTCCGCAGTGGGGCCTCACACACCATGAGCAAGATGGCACACATGCTACCGCAGTACCCCATCCCATAGAGGATTACCAAGTGCTGCCTCTGCCAGAGTGGGGACGAGTCAATCCCTCTCACCTGAGGCCTGAGGGGGTGCCATCAAGGAGACCCCTGATTGGATGGGAGAGTAATGTGGGAGATGGGCCCCCAGCTTGAACTTGCCTGCTGACTCTGTGTGGTGCCGGACCAGCGCCCCTGACAGAATGCCTCCATTCGCTGCACAGGTAGGTCAGCCTCTCTATAGAGGGACCTGCTACAGGCTCCATTCCACTCCAACCTGCCGTCCTGGTAGGATTGCAGTGGCTGCATCCACGGCCCCCTCCCACACTCTGCTGCCAGAGTTGCTGCTGACCCCAGGGGGCACCTGGGAGGCACCTGAAGATCCTTGAGACCACTGTGGGGCCTTGTGCGCTGGGGCCATCCCCCCTGTGGTCTTAAGAATCACGCAATGCAGATTGAAGAGGGGGGAGCCCCCCTCCAATCGCTCCTGGGGGGTGCACCCCTGTAAGATGTGGTGCCCAATGCCCTGAGCCTCACAGACAACTCAGACCTGAGAGATGTACCCCACGAACTGAGGTGACCACCATCCGGTAGGCACCGATGGCCTGGACTGATTCCTGGGCCCACGCAGAATCCATCAATAACCTGCATTTTCTTGGGTGCCTGTGAGGGGGCCCCTGCTTCATTACCATGACCTCTCTGACAGGCCAAACCCCCGCCTCCTCCTTTTCTTCATTGCTTCTCTCTGCTGCTGGACGGTCCGGACCGTGTGTGGCCTGATTTGTTTGTCTGCTGCCTCCTTAACTCCCTCCACCCTGGGTGCTGGCACCCCCCACATGCAATGAACCCACCACTGCTGTAACACCACTGGGCTGCTGTGGCCTCCTTCATCAGATAACACCCTGGTACCGCGAACCACTCTTAGTGCTTAGGGGGTGGTGGGTGGGTGCACCCTCTCCCATCTGCGCTCTCTGTGTGGGCCCAGCTGCTTGAGTGGGATGACGCCTGGGGAACTGAGGGCCCTCTGCGGATGGGCTGCTCATGCCACCCTCATTGCAAGCAAGCCTGGCCCTGCTTGGCCCTGATGATCACTGCACTTGGACTGGCAATCACTTGATGATGGGACATACTGAGCCTCCCCATCTATGTCAGCCCAGACCAAAATGGACCAGTAAATGGATCCCCCATTGGATACTAGGGAATCCACTGGGGCCTCCATAACTGAGTCGGCCCACCACCCCACTGCGGACCGAAGCATGGTCCTCAAAGCCATCCAGGACTCACAGGAGGCCACAGAGTCCAAGGTAGATGGCCTCAGAATAGATCTCTCAAAGCTACGCCAAGACCTACGTAAAGTGGCTGACAGAGTGACCGAGGCGGAGATGCAGATTTTCATGAACGAGCACGATGTCATTACACTCAAACACCAGGTATCCAAGTTACTGACCTCAGTGGTGACCTTAAATGAGAGGGCTGAGGATTCTGAAAACTGCTCAAGGTGTAGCAATCTCCGCCTCATCGGACTCCCTGAATCTATGGAGGTCTCACGCCTCACCGAGACTCTGGAGGCCTGGACCAAACCTGGATCCCAGAAGACAAGCTATCAGACATATTTGACTTTGAACAAACGCAGCAATCTCTCACCCCAATCCCCCGGCTCGGCCAGTGATACTGCATATCCTCAACTTTTGAGATCGAGATACTACACTAAATGAAGCTCGCGCACACCCAGACCTCAGACATTTGAACTCCAGAATTCTGATTTTACCTGACTACACTAAAGCAGTGCAGCAGCGCTGGTGCTCCTTTGAGGAGATGAAACAAAAGCTCAGTGCCCTCAGCCTTTGCTACATGTGTCTTACCCAGGCTCGCCTGAAGGTCATCTTCCAATCCTCTACATACTTTTTTGACACCTCGGAAAAGGCCTGGGAGTGGGCTGCAGAGAAGCGGCCGCTACGGCAGACTGAATCAGATTAACAGCGGGCCATGGGGTTGGAGGGGCGCTCCCTGCTACTCTCGGCGGCAAAAGTGCAGAAGAACATGCTCCTGGTCCAGAAGGATGAAGATTGACTGGTAGGAGATGGCCACATCACTGGGTCCAGTGCCGGAGGAGGGAGCCCCGGCATCAATGGAGCAGGGCGAAACCCTGATAGATACCCCAATGGTTTTTTGATCCTTTGATGATGTCCTGGCCCCACTGTAGTGACTCCTCCCCTGCCCCACACTGTGGACGCTAGGTCTGAATGGTGGGTGCCATCCAGAGACGAAATGTCTTGAACTATGACCATACATAATGTTGCTGTGGTCAGACCTTCGCAACATCCAAAGCCTCAATGCTTGCCATCCAGCCTCCCCCCCCCCCTCCGGCAGACACAGAAAACCTCATCCTCTGGGACATTCTGATGCCCTCCGTTCCACATTCTATAGCCCAAGAGCTAGACCAATAGCTAACCGAGGAAGAAATAGACTTGGCCATAAACGGTCTTCAGTCTGTGAAAACCTCAGGCTCGAATGGTTACCCCATCGAATACTACAAGAAGTTCAGAGGATTACTAACCCCCCACTTACTACATTTCTATACCACAAAACTACGGCAGGGGTTGTTTACCCCGGACCTGGACGTGCCACTATGGTACTTCCTAAGAAGGGCCTCCCCACACACCAGTGCTCCTCTTACCACCCAATAATGCTCATTAATGCAGATATCCAGATTTATGCCAAAGCCTTAGTGACCTGGCTGGCACATACCCTCCCATACCTCGCCTACTCAGACCAATGTGGGTTTATGCCAGGCAGAAGTACAAGACATTGCATTCATAGAGTGCAGACAGCTTTTTCACAGACACAGCCCCTTGACGGCACCCTGGCCCTCCTCCTCATCGACTTCTCTAAGGCCTTCGGCACAGTCTTAAGGTGAGTTTCTGGACATGGTTCTCCAGCGAGCCTGTGGGCTGCTTTCCGTGGGATGCTCCACCTTCTGTACAAAGGCCCCACGGCCCAGGTAAATGGCATTTTGTCTGCCCCCTTTCCAATCCAACGGGGAAAGCACCAAGGCTGCCCTCTTTCCCCACTATTATTTGCTCTGGCTATAGAACTCTTGGCGTGCATATGCGATGCGATGCTCAGATACAGGAATGGAAATGGGGATGCGGAGTGGAGTGGAGTGGAGGATCGGATAGCGCTATATGCTGATGACATCCTCTTGTTCCTTGGTGATCCCCGGGTCTAAGTTCCTTGGTGCCTAGAGATCCTTCACCTCTACGGTGAAGACTCCAGCCTCCAAATCAAAAAGAGGAAGTTCATTTTGGTGGAGGTGAAGGAAGATGCTGGGGGCTGCCACTGGTGCCCCGATGATCCCCTCTGACAGAAACCATTTGAATACTTAGGGATCCACATGTCCCCTCTTCTGGACTTGGTGTGGACACTTAATTTCCAACATCTAAATTTAACCCTCGATTGAGACTTACGCCGCTGGACTAATCTACCTCTCAACCCCATGGAACGCATTGCGCTCTTTCAGATGCTGAGTGTTTCCTGCTACTTATATGTTCTGGCGAATTTCCTTTATCCAATTACTCAACTATTGTTCCACTCTCTGACCTCCAAACTTACAACTTTCATATGGGCTGGTAAGCGCCACAGGGCGGCACTCCACTTAGAGTGTAAATTACACTTTGACGGAGGCCTTGGGGTATCCGACATGTATGAATATTATCTGGTGGCGCAACGGGTACCTATTAACGACTGGATCACCCTGCGGTAACCTGGAGCTCCTCCTGGTGGGCTTTGAGAGGCTCCTCAGCCTCCTCTACGTCGATCCTTTGCTGGAGAGCTGCCTTATGCCTTACTCGGTAGGACCACTGCCTGACAGGCATGACCCCCCCCCCCTCGTGGCAGGGCACATGACGATGACATCTCTCCACCCTCGAGGGCTTCACCCATTTGGACCGCATTGACATCGCATACCTAGGGTAAGTCTTTAAAGAAGACAATCTGATGTCCTTCCAAGATCTGAAAGACCACTACGCCCTGTCCAACACACAGTTCTTTTGCTTTCTACAATTGTGGCACGCACTGTGGACACATCTCCCACAGACACTCAACTTCCCGACTACAGGCCCCTTGAGACTACGGGTCTAATTATGACTTTTGGTGGTGCAGAAGCAGGTGGTAAGCCGAAGGTCACTGCCTCCCGCCCGCAAGATTACAAGTTTAAAGTGGTCTGGCAGGCAGGTAGATTGGCAGTCTCATTGCAGTGCCTTAGAAAACAGGCACCGCAATGGGACTGCACAACAAGGTTCCTGCACAGCATGGACTCGAAAGTCCATGCCATGCAGGAACTTGTGCACATGCACATAGAGGTGCACCTAATGTGCCCCCCTGCATGCATCCCTATATGGAGGAGGCACAGGGTGCCCTCTAGTTTCCTCTCTGCCACGATGTTCATGAAGTAGGAACCTTCATGATACTGCCGGCGGAGAGGTAACTCGTAATATGCTTGGCGGGACCGTGGCATATTGCTGTTTCTACCCTGTCGCACCACCGCCAGGTGGCGTCTGTGGTCCCAGGGCAGTCCTACCATCCAACTCGTAATGGGGTGGATGGACCGCTGGTGCGGCTGTGGCTGGACCGCCACTGCTGCGCCACCTCGAGTCTTGCAGTCCTCGTACCACCAGACTCGTAATCAGGGCCTAGGATCTTTCTGGGATGTCTGGGGAAAGGAGCAATAACCACAATCTACCACTCCCTGATAATCCATGCCCCTGAATGTCTTTGAATCCCTTAGACAGAAATGGGTAAACTGGGTGGGTGAATTGGATGAAGATGATTTGAGGGAGGCGTGCCTCTCAATCAATCAATCAGGGAATTGTAAGCGCGCTACTCACCCATGAGGGTCTCAAGGCACTGAGGGGGGGTCCGCAGATCTGTTTAGCCGAAGAGCCAGGTCTTGAGGGTCTCCCTGAAGGCGTTCAGGGAGGGGGCACGTCTGATGTCTGCCGGTAACTCATTCCAGGTCTTGGCTGCAATGTGAGAGAAGGATCTTCCGCCTGCTCTGGCTCTGTGGATGCGCAGGGTTTCGGCCAGTGCGAGGTTGGAAGATCGGAGGTTTCTTTTGGGTACGTGGAAGTTGATTCTGTCGTTGAGGTATTTGGGTCCGTTGTTGTGTAGGCATTTGTAGACGTGAGTGAGGATTTTGAAAGTGACTCTTTTCTCCACGGGGAGCCAGTGGAGACTTCGTAGGTGTTGGCTGATGTGTTCGTGTCAGGGGATGCCGAGGACGAGTCTGGCGGCGGTGTTCTGTATTGTCTGGAGTTTGCGGAGTAGGGACTTGTTGATGCCGGCGTAGAGTGCGTTTCCATAGTCCAGTCTGCTGGTGATGAGTGCGTGGGTGACTGTCTTCCTTGACTCAGGGGGATCCACTTGAAGGTCTTGCGGAGGATGCGGAGGGTGTTGAAGCAGCTGGAGGTGACGGCGTTGACCTGTCGGTTCATGGTGAGTGATGAGTCGAGTACGATGCCGAGGTTCTTGGCGTGGTCTGAGGGGGTAGGTGGGCTTCCGAGGGCGGTCGGCCACCAGGTGCTGTCCCATGCAGAAGGGGTGGTACCGAGGACGAGGACTTCTGTCTTCTCGGCGTTGAGCTTCAGACAGCTGTTGGTCATCCAGACTGCGACGTCTTGCATTCCTTTCTGGAAGTTGAGTTTGGCAGTGGTGGGGTCTTTGATGAGGGAGAGGATGAGCTGGGTGTCGTCAGCGTAGGATACAATGTTGAGGCCGTGTTGTCGTACGATGGCTGCGAGGGGGGCCATGTAGATGTTGAAGAGAGTGGGGCTCAGTGATGAACCCTGTGGGACTCCGCAGGTGATTTTCGTGGGGTCGGAGAGGAAGGGTTGGAGTCTGATCCTTTGGCTTCTTCCGGTGAGGAATGATCGGATCCAGTCCAGGGCTGTTCCTTGTATGCCTGCGTCGTGTAGTCTGGCGACTAGTGTGCGGTGGGAGACGGTGTCGACGGCCACTGATAGGTCGAGTAGGATGAGGGCTGCGGAGTGGCCTTGGTCCAGGAGGGTGCGGATGTCATCTGTGGGGGCGAGTAGGGCGGTCTCTGTGCTGTGGTTGCTTTGGAATCCGGATTGGGACGGGTCGAGGACGGCGTTCTCTTCAATGAATCTTGTCAGTTTTCTGTTGACTGTTTTCTCTGCAACTTTGGCTGCAAAGGGGAGGAGCGATATGGGCCGATCGTTCTTGAGGTCGGTGGGGTCAGCTGTGGGCTTCTTGAGCAGGGGTCTGACTTCTGCGCGCTTCCAGTCATCTGGGAAGGTGCCTGTTTTGAAGGTGGTGTTGATGGTGCGTTGTAGTTCGGGTGCGATGGCGGCCGCGTCTCTGTGGTAGATGTGAGGGGGGCAGGGGTCAGTGGGGGCCCCCGAGTGGATGCTTTTCATGGTCGAGGCAGTGTCTTCGGCCGTGATTGGTGTCCAGTTGGAGATGGTGGGCTGGCTGGTGTTTCTGGGGGACGGGGGGCTGTCTGTGGTGCCTGGTGGATGGTCGATGAAGTTGTCGTAGAGGTTTTTGATCTTGAGGTGGAAATAGGTTCCAAGCTTGTCGCAGAGGTCTTGGGATGGGGTGATGTCTGTGGCTTCGCTGCGTGGGTTGGTAAATTCTTGAATGACACTGAAAAGTTCCTTGGAGTTGGTGGAGTTGGCCAGGATTTTGTTGTGGATGAAGTTCCTCTTGGTGGCTCTGATCTGGTTGTGGTAGTCCGTCATGGCGTCCTTGTAGGTGGTGTGGTTTTCGGTTGTCTTGGTGTTTCTCCAGTTCTTCTCCAGGCGTCTGCAGGTGCGTCTGGCTTCTTGGAGAGCAGTGGTGAACCAGGCGGCTTTCCAGGGGCATTGTCTGTCGGGGTTGCGTAGCGGGGCGATCTCGTCTGCGCAGTTGGAGATCCAGGTGTGGAGTTCTCTGGCTGCGTCGTTTGCGTCGGGTGCCCAGGTGTGGTTGTCTCGGGTGAGGGTGGAGTTAAGTTGCTCGTCGGTAACATTGCTCCAGTTCCTTCGAGGTGGGCGTTGGGTTGGTTTGGGTGCCTTGGGTTTGTTGATGGCGAAGTGTACGCAGTGGGGGTCGGTCCATGGCGGCTGCGTTGTGTGGTTGAATTGGACGCTGTTTCCTGCCGCGAAGATGGGGTCGAGGGTGTGTCCTGCTCTGTGGGTCGGTGTGTTGATGAGTTGTTTAAGTCCGATGCTGGCGAGGTTGTCACGAAGGATAGTGGAGTTGGGGTCGCTGGGGTTGTCGAGGTGGAAGTTCAGGTCTCCAATGAGTATGTAGTTTGATGAGGTGATGGCGTGGGGTGCGATGTAGTGGGCGATGGTGGTGGCGAAGGGTGTTCGGGGGCCGGGGCGTCTGTAGATGAGGGTTCCTCGGAGTGTGGCTTTGGGGGTGGTCTGGATCTGGAAGTGCAAGTGTTCGGCGGAGGGGAAGGTTTTGCTGGAGGTGGTGAGGCAGAGGGTTCTCTTGTGGGCAATGCCTCTCACCCAGGGACCTGGCCCTCTCCTCCTGCTTGCAAATGAATCAGGTAAATTACCTGCATGCAGCGGAGGTCTCCCTGCACTGCGTCCACAGCATATCACCTACTGCGTGCACTGTGCACTTCTCGCCGCAGACTTCTTTTCACAGGGCCTGGCCCTGCCCGATGCTGTGCTCCTTTGGGAATGAAGTGGGACGGGAGATCTCATCTATTCTGGACCGCTCAATTGAGTTGACCCCCTAGGTTGTGCTGCTGGGTCTTGTGGAGGAACTTGGAGGTCCACATTCTGAACGAACTTTGATCGGGGTGGCACGACTGGTGGCCAAAAGAGATGTGGCACACCTGTGGAAACATCCCACACCTCCCTTGGGGGAAGTGGTGGTCTTCACATGCACTATTGATATGAAATAGTTGATTCTTGCCAAAAATGCATTATGTACTACTATGGTTTTTAATGCACAGCTTTCGTTGATTGTGATGATGGATGTACTTGCTGTATGAATTAGGGGTGGGTGGTTAACTCCGCTCCGCTGGCAGATTTTGTGGAATTTTCCAGCTCCACTGCCGAGCGCGGAGTTCCGTAAAAAACTCTGATTCCGCCGCGTTGTGGAGTTTACAGGCAACGACCTACAGTCAACTCATGATTCAGATAGGGGAATTGCTTTTGTCCTTTTTCTCTTTCCTCCCCGGAACACACAAGTTCCAAGTCTCGTTTTGGCCCCAGTCAGGTATATGCACCATGTGAGTGGCAGCCGTGTACCCAGTTCAGAGGGGGCAGAACCAGACAGAAGCAAGGAGCCCTGAACTATGTTCCCTACATTATGTACACAGTCAGGGCTGGAATTCAAAAACCATTACTCCCGAACCCATAAGTTGGAGGCCAAGGTGGGACAGTGTATAAGGTTTTGGAGTCACTAGGGGTAGTGTCAAGCAAGAAAGCTCCCGGCCCTCTTCTTCTCTGCCACTCCCAGGGGCCTCACTCTGAATCCCTCTCTTGTCCCACCTTTCTGGGCACTTCCACCCTCCCAGCCCTCACTCCGGGCCCATAACCAAAGAAGCGGAACCTGCCTTATCACCGCCCGCAGTCATCAAGGAACCACGCTGTGAGTCACTGGAGAGGAAGGGCATGTCTGTCCCCATCATTGTATTTGCAATACTAGGAATAGGATGCAAATAGAGATGCACTGGTGGAGCTGTGCAGATGATGACTAGCAATGCCTCAGCAAGTGCTGCCACAGTTGCTACAACTACACTTCCCATCATGTCTCACTCTCACATTTCCGCTTCCGGGGCTTTGGTGCCAGTGGTGGCAGCCCCAGAGGATGTTCTCGCAACATCTGGCAGCGCACGTTTTCTGAGCTTGCTGTAAGGGTCGTGTCGTGTGCTGCAGTGACCAGGAACAGATAAAGCATGGTGGCTAAGGATGATGATGGAGCATGCCATTATCGTGTTGACAACTGCACATACAACAAAGCAGCACCCTACTTGATGGGAAATTAACTAGAGGGATTTCTGTCCCATGCGCCGACATTGTGTAATGCAGCTTGCTGGCCCATTAGTTGCTGCTCTTCTAAATCAGCAGTGTGATCTGCCAGGCAGTGCCTTATTGCTATTGGTACAGTAAGTGTGGCACGAAGGTAGTATGGTGCATTTGAGGCCGCTTTCTCTTACTTCCCCATTACTCCGCTCACAAGCGGAACTCCGCTGAATTGGGAGGAGTTTTTTTGTTTTAAATTTGATTATTAAAAAAAAAAGAAGTTACCAGAATGGTCCACTCATGTAAAAATGCAACTCAAAATTAATTTTAGAAATGATTTATCAATGCATGGCATTAAAACAGCAGATCATTTTTGGTTTGTATGCTGGGTTTTTGTGCTTCTAGGATTGTATTTTTATCAAGGCATAATTTTGTTCACAAGGCATGGTGTAATAGGGTAAATTCAGGCATTGTATGTCAGATCTGTAATGTGAAATGCCAGAATATTAATCAAGATTACACCCCAGTAAAGGAAATGTCACCCAGATTTGCCTAGTATTTTTTCCAGTGCAGACCTGCGCAAGTATTCTACATGTAGTCATATGAAGCACTGTCAGTTAGAGCATTCCTGGACATGGAAGAAATGGGAGGAAGGAGTGGGGTTAATATGCCAGGAGGGGTCTAAGCGTATATGAAGGATTGTGGGTAGTATGCAACATACTTGGTCGCAAGCGGGACTGAGGAGCATTTGTAGCGCTTTACGTAGACTGGAGAATAGCAGGAACACTATGGCAAAAAAAGCGGTCTGGGAGAAGTAGATTATGCGTGTGTTCAATAGTAACAGGTTAATATCAAAAGTCAATGTCAAATTCTTGTGTGGGTCTCACGTAAACAACATGGTGAAATGAAGGTCATATGTTGAGGTTATAAGCATGGATGGGTTCTCACCATACTATTTGGTACTTTGAGAAAGCTATGAATTAGAGCTTCTAGTGAGACCTGACCAAACTCTTCCAAGATCTGGTGGCTGTAAGTGAGCTTGGATAAACTCATCATATGCCCTGTGAACATCTGTATCTGTATGTTGCTTTTGGAAGCAACTGAGCAATGACTGCCAAACATTGATGTCTAAATGAGAATCACTCCATGGCTGACAGGCAGCTCTGACTGGATGTGAAACTAGCCTTGCTCTAAGGCAAGGCCTGAAAAATGTAACCTGCAAAACACGACCAGGCGTAAGAAGAAACTGGTACCTGGATGGAAGCTTTTACTTACTACTGTATGAAGAGCATTTAGACCTTGATGGGAGGCCCCCTGGTATACCAAGTAAAAATAGTCCATAGCAGAGGACCGTTTTATTATGAGACTCCATCTGCAATACTGGGATCTCATTGCCTTCTGTGAAAACGCTGAATAGCCACCTCAGCAAACTTTTTTGTTTTGCTGAGACAAAGCCCTGAGCCTCTGATATCGCAGATTTATTCTCTTTTCAGAATGTAAAATATATATTTCTTTCACTTATGTCGAGCCCTGATGATTTACCAGCAGTTGGGTTAAAGTCTAATATGAACTGGTAAACAGATTGATTCCTATCTTTTTTAAATTGGATAGCCAAAAGTGGGCAATTCCCTGGGTCCTGAAAGGGAGTTACTGTGACGCTTATAAACAAAAGAGGCAACACTAGCCTTTAAGAAAACTATAGACTGATAAAAAATAACTGATATTGCTACCAAAGACTACTCAAAATAATTTTACAGCACCGCAATGCTTGGAATTAGGGTCATATTTTTATAGCAAAAGAAAAGGGTGTCACTCAACCACAGATCATTGTTTTGCTCTTTGGGCCACCAGCACAGAAGCAGATTGAATTCAGAAGACGTTTATGTTGTGGTTTTGTCGATTTTCACAAGGCATTTGATCTAGCGAATAGAGAATGCCTTTAGAAAAAAAAGAAAAAAATCAGGTTGCATGATATTTATCTGCAAGTCTCCCAGTGCCTAATTTGAGTGGATGGTTGCTGGTGGAGCTCACCAGCAGAGAATTTTAGAGTCTGGCATGAATTTTTCCTTAGCAGACATTTACTAGAGCAAGAGAGGAAAAAGATGCATAAGAGGGAAAGAAGTAGGCTTGGGCAAAGTTTGCGGTGTTGTGCTACACGGAACTCTGCAAAGTTGCAAAAACCTCTCCCGCGCTACGCGAAGTTCCGATAGCTTGCCGGCGCACCCGTTCGCATTGAGATGGGAATGCAGGGTGTGTCCTCGCATTCCAAATCATGTGCAAACGGCACCACGCGGTTCTCAAATGCGTTCTTGCATTCTAAATCACACGTGAACGGCATCAAGCAGCCCGCATGATGGGCACGGCCATCTTGTTTTCTGCTCTGTATGGTGCAGGGCCTAAAATGTAATCTCTCTTTTATCTGTGTATTCCTACCCCTTTAAAACTAATCTACCCCTCATTTTTATTTTTTATATTAGCACGTGTCTTTGTGTATTTAACGTCTTGGGAATTATTTTGTGTTTTTCGTGACTTTTTGTTTATTTCCCCTTACTTCCTTATCTTGCTTCTTTCCTTTCCCTTTTTTTTCTGAACCCACCCAGCACCATGGCAGAGGCAGGGTGGCTACATTGCAAACAGCGCCTCCACTGCGGTGTGCAGCGCTGGGCCATCTTTGGTGAGGAGGAGGTGGCAGCATTGGGTTTTTGTTCAGCGCCACCGCCCCTCCTTGTTGGCAGCAGGCCCAATAATGGATACCCCCTGCGGGAGCGCCGGCTGCACTGGGAGAGGGTGCACCGGTGCGTGCGGCGTACCAGCCAGGTTTGGAGCACCGTCCAGCAGTTGACACACCATTGGGTGGACATCCTGGACCGGGACCAGGGACTGCTCGACCTGCAAGGCATCGAGATTCCGTGGCTCGGTGAGTATTCATCTTTTTTTGTGTGTATGTTCTGCAAAGCTAAAAAAAAATTCCGAATAGAATGCTGCTCATACTCTGAGGTAAGTTATTTTTAGTTCACGCTGGTATAATATTGTGTGATCCAGTTTCAGGTTTCTGCTAGTCAGGTGCTCAGCCCTACCTAATAGTACTCATAATTGGTGATCGCCTTGGCTGATTAATTAAGAAGCCATTGCAGACTTTTCTCCTGTCACTATAGTGAATTAGTGAGTAGCACATTCTCTCTGTGACTTTGTTTATGTAGCTCATACAGTTCCAAGTTATTCATTTCACAGCGATATGTAGTATGCGTCTATGCATTGCAAAAAAGGGAGACTGAGTTCGTCCATCAAGGGGTTTGAGAAATAGGAATAGAGTCAAAGATCATTCACTGCAATGCATTAGTTCCAAAAGTAGTTTTTGTTAAGGAAATTTGGAATAGGGATTTCAGGATTAGTATGGGCAAATCAACAAGAGTCGATAGACTCAAGTCGAAACTAGTACTATAAGCGATCTGTTTTAGAGAAGTACAATGTGACTGCGTTTGCTTGTCATGAAAAAAATTGTTGAGATCATTTTTTTTATCTTCTTCATTTCTTAAATCATTCAGCACCCAAAGGCAAGAAGAGGGACGTTCAGGAGACAGGTCCGGGAGCAGCTGGTCAGCTGGCGCCAACCACCAGTGCCACTGCCGAAGGCACTGCTAACCCCCAGTAAGACCTATTATTTATTATTATTAATTCCCTAATGTTAGGTTTTATGATTGTTGTGGACTTAGGGTAGAATTTTGGGGTATTGGAATGTTGGTGCTGTCTATCATGAAGATTGCAGGCCCAAGTGAGCTAGTTTTATTAATAAAATTCACCATGTATGTTTGTTGAGAAGGCTTTCTTTTTCCTGCTCATGCTCTAACACAGTTGAGTTCATGAGAGAGTGACTATGATCATCATGGACCACGCCCCCCTCTAATATAGTGTGCTACTGCCTCGTTCATTTATACAGTATACATGCAGTTTCCCATGACAGTGCAGCATGGCTGGAAAAAAGTATGAAGTCCCACTCCCATTGCATTTGGCAACCAACACCATATGTCTTTCATTGACCATTATTCCACCTATGGCTTGTCTAACTTTGTGAAGCAATCAAATGCCCAGAGTGCTAGCTGAACTGTAGTGCTGTATTGCAGTTGTATTTGGGGTGGTGTATCTGGCATCTAAAGTATGTATAATGTTTTATTCTAGCCACACAAAACACCAGTAATGCTGTTCATAGCAATAGAAATGCTTGATTTGGAATGCTCCTACAAATATGTTACCGTAATGCCGATAGTGGTGAGCTAAAGCGTATCAGGGGACTAGTATTTATGTTCAAGTAGCAGGATCAGTGTAGTTAGATATAATGCCACGAGCAACATTGGCCCCAATATGATCTTATTTAGTGTTGTACGCTTAGGCAAAGCGTTGTAATAGTATTCCAAGTCAAACAACTGTTCGACATGGACACATTGTAATAGAAGATACTATTTCTCTTATTTCTTAAAGACACTAACTTCAGAAAGGCCAATGGACAAACATTGAAAGTCAACATAAATTTCGCCTACATCCCTATGAGGCAAAATGAGGCAAAGCGAATCAAACCTCATTGATCTTCCCTACGACAAGTTTGGACCAAAATAACTCATAATTAAAATAAAGGTAATGAATTCTTTATCCTACCCATATGCAGTAGAAAAACCAACTATTAGTATAAATAATCAAGGCATAGAGCAGTGAACACAAAATATGTCTCATTATTTATTCACAGCCACGGAGACAGATAAATAACATATCTACTGAAAGGATTGCAAAAACTCCATATTTGTGGAAAAAGGTTCCCCAACCGCGCATCAGATTCCAATCAGTGATTGTGATTACAGTCACTTTGCTCTGGGTTAGTAAAAAATTGTAATTATGCACATATGTGGTACTAAGATACAAAGGACCCAGCATGAGGTCTATCCAACACACTAAAAATGGAAGGGATATAAGGTGAAAATCGATCTATCACCTCTTCTAACATGTCGCAAAAAAACTATACTTTTTTAACTCATGAAATCTACAATGGGGTGACTTTCCCCCTTTTTAAGCTTGGCTCACAAGAATTCTTATCACGTCGGGTGTTAGGGTGAAGGATGGTATCCTTTTATTCCTCTTTCTTTTTTCTGACTTATTTCGTCTTGTTCCATGGCAAGAGTAGTAGGTATCTCCGTTGTAAAATTAAGTACTTATGGGGGTCCCCCCCTTCTAAAGCATTTCCTTTGCTTACAGATTCCCCAACACCCTCCATTAGAATTTAATTGACAAGCAGAGGTCCTGAAGAAGGTGGTTGCGAATTTACTTACCCACCGAAACGTGCGTCAACATTATGGATACCCAGCTGGCAACATAATCATGAATAATCAATGAAGGACTCTCATTCGTGATTAAAAAAGTGTATGCCTCTATAGCTGGATGAAGGATGTGTGTGAAGAATGTATGTATGAGTACGTTAGGTTAGGTTGTAATGTGATGTGAGGTAGTTGTGGTGCAAGGTGGATTATAGTATGGGGTTTCCCATGCAAACTATGTACATAATGTATACCAATTTGAAATGTTGAAATGATGAATTGTATATAGTAATACGGCACACAAATGACCAAAAAATTAGAAAAAAAGAAATGTTTTTTTGTACTTAAAAATCTTTTTTAACTTTTGATAAAATGAATTTAATAAATAAGAATGAATTTGAATACATTTGTTTTGTAATTACTGTGACAATACAGCAAAGGGGAGCCCAGTGAGCTTTTTTAAGCCATTAGTGAATTAGATACAGGTCGAGTGGGAGTGCTCTCGTAGCTTAGGTAGTTGTTGTTTTTTCCCCCTTCTCCCAGACCTAAAAACTATATTTAGGGGGCACCTTCTGGATATTACAGTAGTCCGGTCCAGAAACACCTACCTCCACATCTTCACACTCCAGTGGTGACTCCTCGGTGTTGTCGGGCAAAGGAAGTTCTACCTCTGCTTTGCTTCTTCGTCCGCCACACCCCGTCCTGTGTCCACCCTCCCTGATGCTCCTCCAACTGGTATCCAGGCCCGCTGCCCTAAGAAGGGTAGAGTCTCTTTCCCCCCCAGGCACCGCTGCCCCTGCCCCTGTCTCCCCTGCTGCCATCAGTGTGGAGGCCATAAACATCTTGCGGCAGCTGTCTGTGGGGCAGACTTTGCTCCTGAATGCCCTCCAGGATCATGGCAACAAGTTGTCACAGGTTGTTGCGTTAATGGAGGGCATTCATTCGGACGTGGGTGGCCTGCACAGAACTGTCCAGTCTTTGGCCTCCACACAGACGGCAGCCATTCTGCAGTCACAAGCTCCCAGTCCAGTTCCTGTCCCTTCCACAACCACCCTGCCAGTGACCCCACCTGACCAGAGCACACACACACCAGAGCACTCAGGCACCAAGTCATCCACATGCAGCACACGACAACAGCACTCTAAGCGACAGAGACACCAGACGTCATCCCCAAAGCACACAAGAAGCACACATGACAGCACAAAATCAAGCCCATCACAGGACACTGAGAAGCAGAAATCCAAGAAACATGCATCCACATTGCATACCTCACATTCCTCGCCCTCCAAGAGCCCTCCCATCCCCACACCTGAACCCAAATCCGCACAAAAACTTGCACTGGCTGCTGTGGACACGGTGCCTGCCACAACTGCCCCCCACTTCAGAAGGCTGTTGTGCCCAAGGCTTCCACCCCCACCCCCACTCCCCTAGGAAGCATGGACAGAAAACCAGAGAGGTAGTTGTACCTCCAAAACAGGGAAGGCAGGGTAAAATGCACCCCCCCCAAAGCATACCACCCGAACTGAAACATTTTCCGGAAAGATCCACGACCACCTGCTCCACTTTCTGGGAAGAAGGAGGCTGTTTTGTCCACCTCACTTCTCCCTTGGCCCAAGACACTTGGTGGATATCGTATCCCCAAGCAAGTGAGACCCAGCCCTCCACATGCAACATCAGCCACTGAGCCTCCACACTGCATTTCACCACCTCCCCGTGCGACGACTCCACCAGGTCCAGCCAGCCCTCAGGCTCACACATCCAGGGATCCCTCTATCTCAACAAGTTCTCCCCCTCCCAGGTCCAGTCCTCCGACTGCCCCAGACAGTCATCCCCCTCCCAGTTCCAGTGCTCCACAAAATTGAAGCAGACTCCCCGTACCCACCCCATTCCTCCCTGAGTGGTGCCTGACTTGCCCATTTGATGGCCCTATCCGGGGGAGATTTCCATGGCAGTGGACTGTTTTGCAATGTTTTCGGGCAAGTTTCCATGCACACATGTGCGGACTCTAGTTTGGACTGGCCGTTTCCCACTAATGTTTAGCACTTTGGATGCAGATCCCGAGTTTATGTAATAAAACTATATTTATGTTCTGAGCTTTGTCGCTGGCCTTGCTAATGATGCAGTACAATGTATGTGTATGTGTTCATTGGTTCCATTCTCTGAATGCAACATTCCCATTGGCATGTACTTCATTTGCTATTGCAGGTGTTCCCAGAGCTTACCGCAACTGATGTTCTTTTAGGCTCTGAGGCTTCATGGGGCCATGATGCTTGTCTGTGATGGTCTACCCTTGTCCTGTTCATTGTGTTGGGTGGCCTCTACTATTTTACACATGTCACATTTGTATGCTCTCCATCAAGAGCAGCTATTTTGATTTACATGATGACTTGAGGGTTGGACAGGGTACATCATATCCGTGGTATCTATCTTGTTGTATACACACCAGTGTAGTTGTGTTGTCATCTTGGATAGGTATGGCTTCATAGTTACATGGGTAAATGTACATGTGTGCACTTGAGTTATGATACAGTGGTATTGTCCTGTCATTAGCTGAAGTATTAATGTATATGTGCCCTTGAGCATTACCCTTTCACACATGTATGATCCAGTTGATGAGTGCCTGTTTGTTTCCATGATCAGACACCTGCTGGAGGTTTTGTGCACATGTTGGCATTGTTGCCGGAGCAATGTGCAGTGTGTCATTGTGACCTCGTAGTCCTAGGGTACACCTACATCTTGTCCACATCATTTGTGGGTATGCAGAGTGTGTCACTGCAATGTCTGTGTTGTGAGTTTTGGGATCAGGCATAGCTGTTGCCACTGCATGCCATGCGAATGTTTGACCCTCCACACCACTTCATAGTGTGACACTATACTGTATGAGAATGATTTGTATCCAAAACCATTGTGCCCCTCAGCACTGTTTCACTTTGTGATATGTGCTATTTGAGTCTACTTGATTGCAGTCATGGTTGCTCATGTACAGTACAGATGGGTTTCCAGCACAGTCCTCTTCTCTTGTTCCATCCATATGTGGTTGCCTGAGTTGTGTAGCAGTAGGTGATAGCAAAAGTGAGCACCTGTTTGCTGCGGCACTGCTACCCATCCTGAGTGTGAAGTGATGTGTGTGCTGTGATGATTTGTGATGTTCAAGTTCATGGTGGTGAATTCAGTTATGTCTGTTACTGGTTTTCCTGGTGTTCACACACTGCTTACTGTGCATGCACTGCTGTCAGTGGATGATGCATTTGCCTTGCCAGGTGTTAGTCCCCTGATGTTCAGCTGATATTGCTATGGGATGTGTTTTGATGTGCATATGTTTTAAATTTCGTGGTGAGGGATGCAGTGTTTGGCCTGTTTTGGCTCTTTCTACTGGCAAGTTCATGTGTGTTGTATGTTGTCTTGGCAGGACATTGTGTGTAAGAAGTGTGTGTATTTGAATTCAGCTAGGTGTTCTATCTGTACTGTGCTTGTATGCATGGCATATACGGATATGTTGAGTCGTGTCAATGAGCTTGTTTTGAGTGCATAACATAACATAACATGTGTATTTGTAAAGCGCACGTTCACCCTTGGGTATCTTGGCGCTGAATAACAGATGTTTATTGTTACCCAACTCAATGGTACTCATTTTATCGACCTCAGATGGATGAAAGGCTGAGTGGACCCCCCGGGATTCGAACCTGTGACCATGAGGTCGAACACAGGCCCCTGCAGTGAACACATTAGTCCACTGAGCCACCAGACCCGGCTAATGCACAATTGTGATATGGTGATATGGCCCCCTATATTTGTACAGTCACTTGTCAGGATTGTGCGTGGGAATGCTTGTGTGTCACACTGACACCATGGTCACTTTGTAACAGCTGTAGTGTCTATGGCTGTCTTGGCAGATTTGTCTAGATGCACACACTTTGGGGTATATATGTGTCATTTTGGATGTTACTTCTGATTACTCTGGATTATGCAGTCTGTGCAGTTGGCCAGAGGTGACATGATATCTGTTCCAGGGAGGCATGGGATCACATTGGCTATCCACTGTTTTGCTGCACATGGCAATGCTTGTTGGGCTTCTTTCGATGTGGTGTGTTATACATGTATTTGGCACTTGCGTTGAGTTCAGCATTGAACCAGACATCCTTGAGCTCAACTCAGAGATTTTGAGATACACACCAGGGTGCTGCATTGGGTAGCAGGGAACTCATAGGGACTTTTTTCACCTTTATCAGTCATGGTCCCAGGTGTTGAGCAGTGAAGGTAGGTGAGGGGTATGTGTGAAGGTTGTTGTTAAGTGTGACAGTCAGGGACTGTTACCATGAGCCATGATTGCAGTGCTGGTGGCATACACATGACATATTAGTTGAAACAGATGAGGGGCTGGTCACTGTATGGCTTGTGACAAGTCATCTCATTGTGGACCAATGAATTACTTGCATTGCTGGATCACAGTGATACAGCAGTGATGATGACTTTCATTCAAATATCATCTCTGTGCCACAAATGTGTTGATTGACGACCTACGTGCAGTGTCATATGTGGTACCTCTTGAATTCCATGGCCAAATGTTTAAGGGCTATGCCTTCCTACCGCCTTAGTACCCACGAGCCCAAAGACCGACTAGCTCTAGTGTCTCATTCGCTCTCCTACTCACAAATGGAAAAACAAATGATTAGACAACCCAGAACAAAACACTCCCTGATCTCTTAGGAATCGCGTTAACAAGACACTCCCTTTCACTCACACTCTTGTACCCGCCCACAACAGGATCTGACAGAGTCAGTTAATTAGTTTGAAATATTTATTTCAAATAACGTGATCTAAAATGCAGTATACTTGCCACTATTAGTGTAATATGCATAATACCAATATTGTCAGCATCGCAGCAAGTCCATACATTATGAAAGGAGACGTCATTTTAACAAGACGATGGAGACAGGATTATAGTGCCTAAGCTCCCTACCTGTGGACAGAATGCATATCATTATATAATAGAAGATCTCTGGGCTTTGTCAGCAGACCCCATACCTTTAGGCCATGGATCATATTTCTACAGCACAGGTTCGTAATGCTCTTCTCCCTGGAAAGGTCCCTCTCGAGGTGTGTGTCTGTTAAACATGAATTCTCGTAATATCAAAGTATGAGTGTTCCACAAACAGCAGCTGCAGGGTCTGTTTTATCCATGTGCTAGGGCCTGACCAGAACAGAATTACAAGGGGCATTGTTGATTGACCTTGCTTACAATGTTCAGACTAAACTCCAGGAATAAACGGAGAACGATCGCAGCAGCCAGTTCTCATGTGAAAGGCATAAACAGTCTCTCATGAGAGAAACCATCTAGTAATGTGCGCAAAAGCATCATCATGGCTCCCGGGCTCGTGCTAACTTTAAGATGTCGACAATGCCCCTTGTAACCATGTGACACCCTCCCCCAGGGCAGGTTGTAGCAAATAACAAATCCAAATCTCATAACTAAGCAGAACCAAAAGCACTGGGGATAAAGTAAAAGAGAATGGAAGTGGAAAAAGGAATTAAGAGAAAAAATATATATATATTTGGCTATTTGCAGATTCAAAATATGCTCAAGGTGCGTCTGCGAAATGCACCAATTCGTTAGATCCTTGGAAGGCAATGTTTTCCAAAAAGCAATCGTTGTCATTAAACGCATACTGGGACGCCATCCAATTTAGCAGTCCGAAGGAGCATACGTGTTCGTCATAATCCATTGCATCCTGGAGTATATCTGGGCAACTTGCATCATATTCAATGACACTTTGCTGTAATGAGCGCAGTGCAACCTCACACGTATTCCAGCATGCCAACACTCCATCAAACTCCAAGCTCGAAGAGGACGAAGAGTTCAAGTGTTAGCTGATAATTAAGAGCCAAGTGGAAATTGACATTCTACGAACCTGCATACTGCTTAAAGTTTCCGTGCCTAGGGGCTGCTGCAACATAGTATCCGCAACTATCTAAAATAAGTTCTAATGAAAAATACAGCGCTCTGCTACAAAAATACAGTCTGTCACCTGAGAACCAAAGTCCATGCAGCTACAGCAAGACCAGACACACAAAATCACTTCTGAGAAAATCCTGAGTCTTAACAAATATGCAACAGTTCAGATTACACCACGCTACCTGCCCTGAAGACAATCCCTAGATTTTAACTGGGATTAGAAACGCGTCGGCATTTTCTAAAAAGGCATTTTCTAAAAATACTCCATGAGGGTGATGAATACAGCCAAAATAGCATCATAGGGATAACAGTTGAACGACAACTCCCATAATGCTTTGAGCTCAACCCCGTGGCTATCGGAACTCTATGAAAGGATGAAAAATAAGTGTTGGATAGAGTTCCAAATAACTGTTGGTCTGACAAACTGTTAGTGTAACATTATTATCAGTTGATGATTTTTTGCACTTGATATTATATTGTTTCCAGTAATTGCTATATTTGCAATGTGTTTATGACTGTTTGTGTTCATGACTGTTTTTCATGTAACTTGATTTATGTGTATCACTTTCCAGGCAAACAGTTTGAAATACGATAAATAATTTTCTGAAATATAAAGGTCTGGCGAATAATAGCCAGGACCAATGAAAAGAGGTCTATATTGGTCCTTATTCTGCTAAAATAAAAAGCAGGAAACAAATAAGGTGGTCGGATTATCTATTTTTTACAAACACTCCATTCACGGCAGCAAGCAGCATGCGGTCCTCATCGGAACAGGCCTGGTCATGAGCCAACAAAGGATCCATTAACATGTCATACTTGGCTTCAGGCCGCGCTGCGTTGGAGAGGCACAAATCCACAGCCCAGGTGAATGAGCACTTTCTGCACCAGAATACAGGTTGGACGCAAGTAAAATAGGTGTAACGGTAGGTGAGTCCATAAGCGGCACTTATGACAGCCAGAGGCAAGTACCCAAAAAGTTCATGCATTTGTCTACGGTACAGCTGTAATTTTACCAAATGGTCGAGTACCACATGACATGAAGCCATTCCGAAGTAGTAGTAGTGTTGT